>JACEFZ010013363.1:170000-292500 GCA_014155875.1 Cepaea nemoralis
GGTAATCGAGTGAGATGGCAGAAAATGACCGCCCACGCTTATCGGCATTGCACATGATGGATGGTTGGATAGACAAGTTGGTTTCTCAGTTTCGTTTAATTACACCAGTTTCTTTAATTAACATGCTAATCATGTTGCATACCAGAACATAAACTCCATTTTGCATACGAACTGATTATGTGAGCATGGTGCAGACAGTTGAGGAAGGCTGTGCACACCGAAATTGGAATGATTTCTTGTTATTATCATGTTGAACATTAGTTGCATATCCTTTAGTTGGCGTCGCAATGAAACTCAGCTTTCTGAACGACCGACGCTCAGACCATTGTTACAAATCAGCACAAGTGGTCTGCTTCCAAATTGTCTGCAGCTGATTTCGAACGAGGTATGCTGGCTTACGATTTGCATTCGTTTCCCCTTCGACACAGTCGCCGGTATAGCATCGTGTAGCCGGCCGTTTGCAGAAAGCGCCCTCATCACAGCGCCGAAGCCTCTCGATCAATTACACACCCTTACGCACCCTCGTGCACCTGCATGCACCCTCATGTACACTCATGCATCCTCACGCACCGTCATGCCCAAGGTTCCTACAGTGTTCTATGTTCTTCTGTGTGCTGGCCGAACCCTCCCTGTCCTGTCAAACACCAAGCCTTTCATCATTCTTCCTTCCAAGCCTCTGTGACTGTTATATGGCCAAAATATGTTAGTTTCTACGACAGGATAGTGTTTATGAGCCTCCTCCTCCTCCCCCTCCTGTTGTTGTTGTTGTTGTTGTTGTTGTTGTTGTTGTTGTTGTTGTTGTTGTTGTTGTTGTTGTTGTTGTTGTTGTTGTTGTGTTTAGGTATTGAAGAATTTCATTATTTTGTTTCTTATGTTTGGTCCACAATATTCTAATATTGTTTATACAATATTTGAGCTCAAAGGCCCACGTTGTCTCCTTTTGGGTACTGCTAAATGGACCATGACTCATATCCATATGAAGCAGCGTGGAATCCGCTTGCTACAATAAGAACCATGAGGGTTTGAACTAGTTAGTTAGTTAGTCGAGGTTCCAACTTCACGGCACCGGGTCGTCCCCATTATGCTCCATTCCTGTGCCAGTGAATATCACACAAAATGCTCCCCACTGTCGAATGTGAAAAGTGGAATAGATAGGAGTCTCGGCAATCCAACAGCCCGCACAGATATACTGTGCATAATGCCGCCGCCATAATGCCAACACAAAAGTCATCCATGAAAACCACAGTTCATCGTCGATGGACTCGGCAGTCACCAGAAAGACCTCATTGACCCGGGTTTTCTCACATGGCTCGGTCTTTCACCGCAGGGCGACCCGCCGAAAGCACGAATTCCGCAGCTTCAGCGCCGAAAATTCACTCGTGAACCGAAAAGGCAAATCAGTCAATTCAGCAACAGCCGGTAGCCTTTATTCGAACATGCAGGTCACTATACAGGACAGATGTAAAACCATTCCAGGCGAATTTCACAGCTCACAGTGTCACCCACGCACTCACTCAGTAGCAGGGAGACGGAACCATGTACTACAAGTCCAACATGAGGAAAATGCGATTGCAAACCGTAGCTACAAGCGTAAACACGCCACAGGCCTTAACGGTTCAATGCCTAACCGCCATGTTGGGGACGGGAAGTTTAAGAGGGTTTGAACGGTGGGAGTCTTAGTCTTGAACCTGGAAATTTGTCGCCACGTACAGGTGCGAGAAGAGAGTGAAACAAGAGACCAGGGACACCTGGAATAAGGCGCGAAAACATGATGAAATGGTCTTTCAAAGACTGACTATGACCTAGTTAGTGACCTAATGTTGAAGGGATTATTCTGGCATGTTCCAGAATTATAGGGGGAGGGGAAGGGGTTGGAGATTCAGTTTATGTCCGTTTTACCTCGAGACTGTGAGAATGTTCAAATTCAAACCCGGTCGTCTACACATTTGTTGATAGAAGAACCCCTGACGATATGCCACGGTTACTCTGGGTATTTAGTTGGACGTTACTATTTGTAGAAGTATAACTTCTGTTGGTTGTTACTTTCGCTTATACTATAACTTGTTAACCTGGTTAGTTGGTTGTTACCCATCTCTGGGGTATATTAACTTGTCAAGCTGGTAATTAATTGTTACTTTTCAGGTGTATGATAACTTTTCTAACTGTTAGCTGGTTGTTGCATTTGGAAGTATAACAATCTATTTACTTGTTAGTAATTCGGCATCTATCTAGTCGGTTGTTGTTTACTGTTGTAATAGCTGCTTAGACGAACACGATCCTAATTGTATAGTAATCCTATACACATAGAATCGTGCAACCATTGCTGTTGATCTATGAAAACCGTTGAAGTTGATCGATTACTGTTGTATCAAGAGTTGCATTGCTTTCATTGTGGTACATTCATTGTACAAGATGTTATGTCAATTTTATAGATGGATATAATTTTTATATATGTAGATTTTATAGATCACAATAAAGTTATATAGATGTTTTCATTTTATTTGTTTTGGATATTTGCTGTGCATTGTGATCGAGTTCGTGCCTCATTTGTGGATTATTATTGTTTATGTAAAATAGTTATCACATAACTCTGTTTTAGGTTCAGGATTTCATTTCTTAGATCTCTGCTCAAGAACCTACTCAATTGTATTTCTTTTATCAATTATCCTGTTTTGGTTGCACAAGGAGAACGAGTCTGCTTTTTTTCACTCTCCGTCGCGATATCTCTTCATCTCAATACAATCCACTTTATTATTCTTCTCTCGTTCCCTCTGGTCTTTATATCTCCTGTTTGAATTTCCACAGCTTCACATATGTTTCTATAGAAATGATGCACGTCCTCAAAAATTGGTGGTGTTGTGTCATTGGTTCATTACACTGAGTAATCTGGAAAACAAATTACTGATGTTGTGTCAATGGTTCATTACACGGTGTAATCTGAAAAAATTGCTGCTGTTGTATCATTGGTTCATTACACGGTGTAATCTGAAAAGCATGCTGGTGTTGTGTCATTGGTTCATTACATGGTGTTATCTTAAACAATTACTGGTGTTGTGTCATTGGTTCATTACACGGTGTTATCTTAAACAATTACTGGTGTTGTGTCATTGGTTCATTACACTGTGTTATCTTAAACAATTACTGGTGTTGTGTCATTGGTTCATTACACTGTGTTATCTTAAACAATTACTGGTGTTGTGTCATTGGTTCATTACACGGTGTTATATTAAACAATTGCTGGTGTTGTGTCATTGGTTCATTACACGGTGTTATCTTAAACAATGGCTGGCGTTGTGTCATTGGTTCATTACACGGTGTTATATTAAACAATTGCTGGTGTTGTGTCATTGGTTCATTACACGGTGTTATCTTAAACAATTGCTAGTGTTGTGTCATTGGTTCATTACACGGTGTTATCTTAAACAATTGCTGGTGTTGTGTCATTGGTTCATTACACGGTGTTATCTTAAACAATTGCTAGTGTTGTGTCATTGGTTCATTACACGGTGTTATCTTAAACAATTGCTGGTGTTGTGTCATTGGTTCATTACACGGTGTTATCTTAAACAATTGCTGGTGTTGTGTCATTGGTTCATTACACGGTGTTATCTTAAACAATTGCTAGTGTTGTGTCATTGGTTCATTACACGGTGTTATCTTAAACAATTGCTGGTGTTGTGTCATTGGTTCATTACACGGTGTTATCTTAAACAATTGCTGGTGTTGTGTCATTGGTTCATTACACGGTGTTATCTTAAACAATTACTGGCGTTGTGTCATTGGTTCATTACACGGTGTTATATTAAACAATTGCTGGTGTTGTGTCATTGGTTCATTACACGGTGTATACTGAAAAGCATGCTGGTGTTGTGTCATTGGTTCATTACACGGTGTTATCTTAAACAATTGCTGGTGTTGTGTCATTGGTTCATTACACGGTGTTATCTTAAACAATTGCTAGTGTTGTGTCATTGGTTCATTACACGGTGTTATCTTAAACAATTGCTAGTGTTGTGTCATTGGTTCATTACACGGTGTTATCTTAAACAATTGCTGGTGTTGTGTCATTGGTTCATTACACGGTGTTATCTTAAACAATTGCTGGTGTTGTGTCATTGGTTCATTACACGGTGTTATCTTAAACAATTGCTAGTGTTGTGTCATTGGTTCATTACACGGTGTTATCTTAAACAATTGCTGGTGTTGTGTCATTGGTTCATTACACGGTGTTATCTTAAACAATTGCTGGTGTTGTGTCATTGGTTCATTACACGGTGTTATCTTAAACAATTACTGGCGTTGTGTCATTGGTTCATTACACGGTGTTATATTAAACAATTGCTGGTGTTGTGTCATTGGTTCATTACACGGTGTATACTGAAAAGCATGCTGGTGTTGTGTCATTGGTTCATTACACGGTGTTATCTTAAACAATTGCTGGTGTTGTGTCATTGGTTCATTACACGGTGTTATCTTAAACAATTGCTAGTGTTGTGTCATTGGTTCATTACACGGTGTTATCTTAAACAATTGCTAGTGTTGTGTCATTTGTTCATTACACGGTGTTATCTTAAACAATTACTGGTGTTGTGTCATTGGTTCATTACATGGCGTAATCTAAAAAATATTGCTGGTGTTATGGTGCTTGTATGGTGAATATCTGACCCGACAATTCATTGTCCCGAATCTAAGGACTTCATCCTTCTGGTCTCCGAATGCGCAGCATTTGATAAACGGATGGCTCAATATACGGAAGTGAGGCTAAGCAGCCTTTGGAGGGCTTGGCTATTCCATTAGGTGAGCCCGGTACCATAGTTTCATGTTTCAATCTTATGGAGTGCACTTATGGAAGCCTTCTTGCATGGTAGGGAATGCCCTTGGTCAGCTTCTTCCTTCCCTTGAGGGCCGGTCGGCATGTGTTCGGCTGATCTCAACAGGCCATTTTGTATTGTGAACTGCACGTTCATAAATCTGGCGGACGGGTCGGTTTCTAAACTAGCTGGTTTTGTCTTATGCAGAAATGTGTTTGCAACACTCCAGCTAGCAGATGCCATACTGCAGATTTGCTAGTAACTGCCTCTTCCATAATTGGACTGTACTGTATGCATGTGCGTGCTGTTGGTTTGTCGGGACTGCTGTCTGTTCCACTTTTCACATGGAACAGTGAGGATCATTTTGTGAGATATTTACTGGCACAGAAACGGAGCATTATGGTGTGACCCTTTTGGTGTGAAGTTGGAACCGCGACTAACGACTAACGAAGTACCTACCTGTCTGTACAGAAAATATCGTTACGTCTCAATGCGAAATATGGCTATGCCTAAATGTGAAGTATTTACCTGTCTAGACAGGAAATATCATAATGTATAATGCGAAATATGAACATTTCTATCTGTCTAGAAGAGAAATGTTAACATATCTACATGAGAAGTAACTACCTGTCTAGACAGGAAATATCAATATTCTATATAAGAAGTACCCACTTGTCTAGACCGGAAGTATCAATATTCTAAGCATAAAGTATCAACTTGATGAGAAACGGAACTATCTACCTATATAGGGGCAAATACCTACCTGTCTAGATGGAAGGCAGCGATCTCGGCGTTGTGACGATCAAATTCACTATAGTACAACAGTTCTGGGTGAGTATCGTAATCTCTGCTGAATCTAGCGCACGGCACAACACATATAAACAATATATACATGCTTTAAATGCCATAAACAGATGTGTAAAGAGACGGACAAACAGATAGACAGATACAGTAAACAGGGAAACGAAGAAGGAATAAAATTAATGGAGCAGGTAAAGACAGACAGACGGACGGACGGACGGACAGACGGACGGACGGACGGACGGACGGACGGACGGACAGACAGACAGACAGACAGACAGACAGACAGACAGACAGACAGACAGACAGACAGACAGACAGACATAAACGAATAAACAAACAAACAAACAAAGACGCCAATAACAACAGTTCTTCTTCTTCGTCGTCCCTCTTCTTCTCTTCCCCCTCTTATTCTCATTCTTATACTTAGTTTTCTTCTTTTTCTGCTCCTTCTTCTTCGTACACCTTCAGAGCCAATATAAACAAACATAAAGAAAGCTGTATCTGTTGGAGCTTTTTGACATCTTCGATCTTCATATCGTGCAGGTGTAAGGCATACTATGTTTAAAGAAGAAACTTGGGAGTCTTCTTGGTCCTATTTTAGCTGATATCTTCATGGCACATGTAGAAGAATACAGATCCTCAGACATTAAAAACTGGGTCCTCTACCGTCGTTATGTGGACGATATAATAATTATCACCACAGACGAGCTACCGGCTACATCGTTCCAAGCCTTTAATGAACATGACGCATAAAAACATCTCTCTAGCTATGGAACACGAACAAAATGAAACGTTGCCGTTCCTAGATATTCTAATGAGACGTAGAGCTGACGTCACAATTCAAAATCGCTGTACCGCAGAGAAACATGAACTGGACAATATTAACATTTTCAGAGTTTCGTACCCGTCCAGTAAAAACGGGGCTTAGTACGGACACTGTTTGACCGTGTTAGGAAGATATGTACCCAAGACACACTAACAGAGGAAATTGAAGCTCCGAAGGATGTCTGACACTTGAATGGGTACTCGACAGGATTTATAAAGCGCAACTGCCAACAGCCAGAACCAAAACCTGAAGAAACTACAGTCCCTAAACTCAAGGTATGTTTCCAGCTAAACTTTCAAGGGGATGGCGTAATGCAAAGTCTATAAGACCGGCTCATTACAGCAGCCGACCGAACATTCTGTGCTACAACTCCAGTTATTAGGTACAGAGCCACACCTATTCCCACTGTGGTGAAACGCCAATGGCTCATGTCCTCATGCCTTCTTTTATTTTGAGTAAACAGGGGGAAACAGCTTTCGGAAGCTCTCAGTTCTCTTGTTCGCTCAATCTCTATGAAATATAGTTCTTTGGGTTACCTTCATAACACAATCTTTACATGGAGCGAGTAGATATAGGTCTTTTCTTTCGGGTAGACCCGATGGAGCGCCTTGCGCCAAATGCGCACTGGTGCGGCTTCTGGAGAATTCATGTCCGTTTCTACTGATCGCTACCCACTGCCTAATGTCAAGAGTTCAAGTTAAAGATTGAGACATTTTAAAAGGCAGAATACTGATGGGCTATGAAAGGTAATCTTAGGTTGTAATTAGTTTTGCACTTATAAATCTCTATTGTCTTAACGACTGAGATGATATGGCGAAACAGCAGTCTTGCCATATTGGGAGGGGGTGACCGTTAGCCAATCTGGCTAAGCTTCTTAATCTTGGAATGGCAAGGGAACAAATCTGAACAATAAATATGTCCCAAATGATATCGCTTGTTCTTGGCAGCCGATAGACGAGTGCTATCTTTCTTCCTACGGCTTACCTCTACTTAGTAGCTTCTCTCATTTAAATATAAACACATTTGATAGCTACGGTGTGCCGGAAGGAGGGAAGGGCTCCTTGGGGATGGGGTCCACCAATCTATGATCTATCTTCTTGAGCCGGAAGAGGCTACCCACGGTGCTATCTCTTTCGTCTTTTAGTCGAGAGGATGATGTGGGGAATATAAATAAACTTCTTTATCTCATTGAGAGAACATGCATTCCTCTGAATCTACGTGTTAGGTGAGGCACTGCCGGTACATTGCGGCGACAGCTCAGACAAGAGCAGCGGCCGGAAGGGGTAGTATCTTCTTTCCTATTCTTGCTGGGAATGGGGAACTACACTGCGTGCCATACAACCCCACTACTATAATATTAGTTAAAGGGGAGAAACACACAGATTACTAGGCACACCACACCACAAGATATTTGTCGTGAGAAGGGCATGGTTTGCAAGGGAGAGAGAGACTGGGAAACGAATGTGCCCAATAATAATAAAGGCAGGGTATGAGTGTGGAGAGTGAGTCTTGTATGCAACAGGGTGAATAGGGTAGCCGACAGGACGTCTACAAGTTGGAGGTCTGCTCAAGCCAGGACGTAGCCAATCCAGGGGCTACCTGACATGTCAGACTCATTCAAGCAAGCCACTTATCTACTTATCTTGGTAAGCCAAAAGGTATAACTAATGTATTAACTGAGGCCAATTGGACCTCAGGATTGTGGTGCATGAGTCAGCTTGGTCCCTCACTAGTCTTTCTCATCTACAGGGTCCTTCTTTTGAAGTCTTCTCATCGACTTAAGGTCGAGTGTAAACCGGAAAGTGTGTTGAAAGACTTGACAGGACTTCTATGCCCAAACTTATAAGCACATGATGAAGCCAGGGCAAGTCAGTGGACATACCAGGTATAATGTTTTTTTCTAATATAACTGGAGAGGCGTTACAAAAATGTAATGAGTGACACAACAGCCAACTCAAGTCTTCTCATTGACTTAAGGTCGAGTGTAAACCGGAAAGTGTGTTGAAAGACTTGACAGGACTTCTATGCCCAAACTTATAAGCACATGATGAAGCCAGGGCAAGTCAGTGGACATACCAGGTATAATGTTTTTTTCTAATATAACTGGAGAGGCGTTACAAAAATGTAATGAGTGACACAACAGCCAACTCAAGTCTTCTCATTGACTTAAGGTCGAGTGTAAACCGGAAAGTGTGTTGAAAGACTTGACAGGACTTCTATGCCCAAACTTATAAGCACATGATGAAGCCAGGGCAAGTCAGTGGACATACCAGGTATAATGTTTTTTTCTAATATAACTGGAGAGGCGTTACAAAAATGTAATGAGTGACACAACAGCCAACTCAAGTCTTCTCATTGACTTAAGGTCGAGCGTTTGCTGATGAGGCGGTTTGGACCTACGCCAATTCCCATCCTTGTCCGGGACAGCGAAAGACTCTGATTCATTCCCTATACCCAATCTGGTATCATGACTTTGGTTCCCAACCTCAATTGTGCCCAGTGATCCCATGGCACTTTCCCAGACCAGATTACTGACTATATCGTGGTGACCTAGGAAACTTGGAAGCTGTTGTTCGAACAACCGACGCTGGATAGAGAGACTGGAACCTTTGCCCGGTGAGGCAGTTGTGAAATAACTGGACAATTTCAAGATCTGTGCTATATGATGTTCAGAGTTTTCTGGATTCATTTCTGGACTAGAGTTATCACATCAGTTTTGTTTTCTGGACTTGTATAGGTTTATCTGTCTTGGTGTTCTTCTGTGTTGTCTTTATTACGGTATTAAATTCAAATTATAGTGACTGAGACGATCGTCATGTTACGTGTGTGTCAGCCAGAAATACCAGGCAGGAAATAACCCTGAGGTCGAAAGAGAGTGTGACAGTAAGTCCGGGGAACGGATGAGGGTTGGCAACAAAGACCTATTCCCAGCCAGGGCAAAAGAATAAGTTTGAAATATTGTGACGGGACATTATGGGACCCTCCCCATAGCTTGTTACACCCACCCCAGCAGTAAAAGAATCTGTTCTCTGCACGCCAAATCCAATTGCATTTACCAACTCACATGCAGGTGCCAGTCTACCTACATCGGCAGAACAGAGCGGCAGTTGAACAATAGGGTGATTTAAAATTACCGTGGTAGACATTTGACATTAATGTGCGAACATGTGTATATTTCAGCTTGAACGATTTATCTTGTTATTTTACTTTAGGTTGTGTGAATTCTGCAGTATGTACCTGACGAGAAACAGTGAAATATACCAGACAATAAATCGTGCAATCTATTGTTTGTGTCCCGTTGTTATTCATAATATGTTTCTCTGTTCTGGATATGTTGGACACTTCTGTAGCAAATGTGTAGCTGCAATTTTACTTACCAGTTCCAGATGTGTATTCATTAGTATCTCCTAGCTATAGTGTGTTCAGTGAGTCGAATTTGCAGCCCGTTGTGTCCTGTCTACTAAGTAAAGTGCCATCATTATCATCATCAAGTGTCATGCCAACTGGAATAAGTGTTCATGTCTCTCCACATATTTCGGTCTATGGTTTTCTGAATCAACTCTGCTGCTGATATTCTCCAACGCCACCGTCTCAGTCCATCCAGCATCATTTCTCTTGGTCGGCCTCTGCCTCTCTTCCCCTCGATCTTTCAAGTCGTCACGATGTTCGCCAATGCCTCTCTTCTCAGCACATGACTACAGAAAACTTTTTGTCTCTTTCTTATTGCTGTATATAATTGTATAGTTTCATTAACCTCTTTCATGCAATTGTCGTTGGTTACTCTGGCAGTCCAACATCTCTATTGTTCACCTTCCGTCTGATGCTATAAATTTCCCTAGGTATTTAAAATTATCAACTTGTTTAAGAATTTTCCCTTCTATTTCCATTTCACATTTTCGTATCACATTTTCCTTTGACATCACCATTGTTACTGTTTTCTTGATATTCAAGGAGAGTCCTTTCTTTGCACTTTCTTTTACTACAATGACCAACAATTGTTATAGATCTTTTGCATTATCCGCCAAGTAAAGTATATTAAAGATAAAATACACTCTTTTTTTTTTTTTACAATCAATCAATCAATCAATCAATCATGTGCCATGCCGGAAAGCGTGGGCGGTCATGACTCGCCATTTCACTCGATCACAAGAGTCATCGATCAGCTCATTGTTCCTGTCTCGACAATGCCATGTGGCCAAGCCATTCAGGTATTTACTTCTCGGTCTTCCCCTTGGTCTGTTCCCTTCAATATTGCCAGTTGTCACCAAGTTCTCCAATTCATTTCTTTTCATAACATGTCCAAAAAATTTTGACTGTCTACGTCTAATTTCTCTAATCAATTTATGATTTCCATTTGTCTCCTGTAGTACTTAGTCATTGGTTTTTCTGTCTGTCCATGGTATTCTCTGCCTTATCCCCAGAAACCACATTTCTGCAGCCATCAGATGATTTTCAGCTTCACTGCTCATTTTCCAAGTTTCTACACCATGAACCTTATTGGGTTTTTTGTACATTCCCAACATTTTGAGACCATGAACGCTAGAAAGGTCATGTGGTCAATCTCTCGCCTGTGGCCTTAACTTCCCATGGAATTTCTTGATACCCTATTTTCGGCTGGGTCAACATGGAAAATCAGGTCACTGGAAAATATCCCTGCCTGTAGTAAGTATTGCATATTAAATCAGTACTAATGATAGTATGCCGGCTTCGTGGCTTAGAGGTTATGACTTTTCTCCGTAACCTCGTATACTTTCGTCGGTAACGTGATGACGGTAAGAATCAGCAGTGGTTCGAATCGCATCGCTAACTTACGGGGTATGTGAGCCGGTCACTCAGAAAGCAATGGCAAACTACTGAGCGTAATCTTGCCAAGAAATCAACATACAGCTGAAAGATGCTGGTGTTTACAGCGATGTCCTGTAAAGGATATGCAAAAAAAAAAAATTATAGTATAGTTTTTGTTGTGTAATTACTTTCTTTGTTACGTATAAAAAGGAACTTGTCAAAAACACCTGGATGAAACGGTTACCGGCAATCTAATACTTATGGGTGGATGTAGCATGATGGATCAGAATCCCACATTCCCAGCCTGACACATTCATAAAAATACTTTAAGTCTGAACGGGGACCATCCCAGATAGAAGGGCTATTCTTAGATCGAATGTTCCAGAACGAGTTAGGGGAGGGCAGCGGTATGCACTTGCTTTTTCATTGGCTAGTACGTGGCAGCCCACGCTAATCACTAGGCCACATTTGAATATCCAATTAGTTTGAGCTGGGATTCCATCAGGAGCGGTCGCTAGTGTGATGTGATGACCCAACAATGCCCTTAAAGATTCGATAATATATTGTTCTCTGGACAACAGGTACCACTTTAAAACATACTTTAATGTTGTAGTTGTGCCTAGTGAACGAAAGAGAAGAATATAAGAGTATTTTATGAAGAACATGTGAAAGTGAAAAACAGAACTTCTGTGTGCCAGAATTCTGGATACTGCTTCTTCAACCTTGACATGTCTTTCACGCTGTATACTCCAAGTGCATATCAATCCCTTGTTGTGACTGGTTGCGTATGCTTGATGAATGTATAGTACACTCATGCAAATTCGCAAACCCAAACCCCTTGTGCATTCTTCATGCCTAGGATAATTCATTCTTAAATCAACTGTACCTTTGCTCTCGCGAGTTAACATATGGCAGTCTGAATTGGTATGAGTGATGCAAACATGTACAAGTTCCTTTGTAAAACGCTGAGAATGTTTGAGTGAATGAGCTGGTGCTTTGATAAGTAGCCTCTCACATTAGTAGAAAGACAGATGCTTCATATCAATATGTAGGCGGGACGTGATGGCACGCCAGAATTGCAAAGTTCATGTGATGGCCTGGTGGCTAGATTACGCTCAAGAGAATACCATTTCTCTCTGCAGCATTACACGGGTACCTCTACTGTTGGTAGGTTCATATAAACTAGTTCCTAAGAGGACAATAGGTGTGTGAACCTGTGTCTTAGTTGGCTGAATATAATGTATGGCTCATGCAAATTTACAAGGACTAAACATGTTTTTCCCATATGCGCTTGGTGCATATGTGAACAATTGCTTGGGCAATTGAGCTTCTGTTACCGACTGTAGTAGACATGAACATTACTCAGTGGGGAAACAGCACATGATGATGATGAAGATGATGTACCTGTGAGTCAAGTCTGTCTGAGAAAAGGGGTGAGGTCTGGCATTGCTGAGTGAGTGTATATGGAATAGGACATTCATGCACCAACATGACAACCATTGGAATGGATGTCTGGTCTGCTAATTGGGTAAATGCCATTAGTTAATACATAATGCATATTGCAGTTGTAAATGCCTATTTTCCATTTCCCTTCACAATGCCTGTCCCATGTTGCTATGTCACAATGCTTGCTGTACTGTGTCTGGTCCTCCTTGTGCCCAGGTCTACTGTGGTTCAAACATGGTGGAACTTAGACCACATAAATGCTTGTAATTGTGTTAAGCTACCCTGTCTCAGCATATGGTCTTGTGATTACCACAGTACATCACAGTGAAATTCACTACATCATCAACTAGGAGAGGTGTGTTTGGTCAACATCCTCCCTTAACCTTCCCCATCTCCATCTGTGTATGTTAATGTATGATAACATCATCTTTTAACAAATGTAAAGAGATGTTGTGCCATTTTGTATATTGACAGAGAACAAGATGATGGTGGAGAGGCTTTTCATATATCATCTGGGACAACTAACCAGTAGTCCCTAAATCCAGAACCAATTCTGTTCTCAAAAGGAATAGTTCTGAAGACTTCAGTGATCATAATTATCAATGACATCTGAGAACTAAACAACAAGTCTATGGTGGTTAACCTCATTCAAGACGTCTGGTGAAATGACTGGGACAATGGATTGTTTGGCTAGGACTTATCTTAGTTAATCTCCAGCCTGGTGCTCACACAGTGTTTTTTTTTTTCCAGAATGAAGACTTGTAGAGTAAGTGAGATAGACTGAGGAGAAAGAAGACTGGGACATATTTGTATCTTAGATCTTCCTCTACAGGAAAAGTAGAACAAAGCCCTAAGTCTCAACTTCATAAACAGTCAACTCACCGGTGAAAGACAGGGCTGTAACCTTTCTTCAAACTGTGACAGTAGGGGATAATTAGTCTGACTTGGAAAATCATCATGGGGAGAACTGCAACCTGAGCTTGTCCAACACCCATCATAGGTGCTAAAAGGATTAAACAGACCAGTGGAGCAGAATGTCCCTATGCTTGCCCCAGGTTATGGCTTATCTTGGTTTTCCCTCATTAACAGTAGAAGAAAGGATAAAAGTCAATGGTGTAGTGGAGATTAGAGAGGAGAGGAGGAGGAGAGTTTGGTTATTGGTTGGAGGAGGGATCCGAGTGTGGTATCATGTTTCTCTACATGCATGTGTGACATAATTTTTTGCATTTCTATGTAATGATTGAAGTGTTGACATGACAGAAAGATGAACCATGGATCATCACTGGACTCACCATCAGCTCAATAAACAGTATTATTGAACCAGTGTTTTAAGTACATGTCCCCAGTGAATTTCTTGTACAGTTGCTGTCAAGTGTTGTCTCTGGTGACTGTCTTAAGTGCTGTGGTTGATTATACATATTGTGAAAAGTCTTGTATAGATGTTGTCAAGTATCTCTTATGATGTAAGTCTTGTACAATGGCTGGTGTACACAATTCCTTGTGAATGTATGTCCCACTTTTGTCAAGAAACTGTCATGTAGATGTCTTGTCCAACAGATGTAATGTACAGTTATTGTTGAGTTTGTCTAAAAAAATTGAATCCTACAGCCCAAAAGTCATTGGGAATACTGATATAGGTCACAATGACAAAATAAAGAAAAGAAGATCTAATGTGACACGGACGAATAGCACACTGGCAACATTATAATGAGAGAGATGGATCCTCAGTTGTACAGGGGCGAAGAGTCCAGATCTCCTTTTGGTCTTGAGGGAACCTTTTACTTCTTTTATAAATTTCTGTGTAGATAAATAATAGTCTCACAGTGGGGGTTTGAGCCAAAGAAAAGTGGTTCTCCAAAAAGGCTATTGCGGGAATGATTAGCTCATTTGAGTGACCTCTAGACATAAAACGTGCTAAATCATATCCTTTATCTTGTTATTTATTATTCAAGATATATCTCCAGAGAACACTACTAACTATGTCCTCTGTCAACTATCAAATTTGTCACATAACTGGGTAGGCTCTTTCCGGGATATAAACCCTGGGAAAAAGAACACTCGTCTCGGATTTAAACCCTGGTAATAACCTGCTAGGGGCTCACATACCTGATGCCCTGATGACGGGATACAAACTTTGGGTATACCCGGCATAGGACTCACTTTTGGGATCTTTATGTTGGTATTAAAATCCGGGGTGACCTCTCGCAAATCAGACCCAATTCTTGGAGTTTTTATGGTGGTGTTTAATGGAACCTGTCTCTTATATGAGGGCAACTGTCCAGACATGTAAACCCACAGTAAATCTCTAGAAGGTTTGATTTCATTAATAGTGATAATATTGCATGTATCACTGTTTTAATATATCAGTTAGGAATTCAATGTAGCAGACTGAAAATGATGTATAAATATCTTATGGGTCAACATAATTGCTTGTATCCATGATATTTATGTTCTCAGTATGAAATGATTTATTAGCTTGTCAATGTGTTGTATAATTTTGTGCATGCTGGTTATTCAATATATGTATCCAAAAATTAAGGTACCTGAAACACCAGAGAACACAAATTATTTAATATAACTGAGACAGCTATTACAGGGGGAAATTCATTTTTGTCCCTGAAATTAAGACACTTAAGTAAATGAATATGAGGCCTACTCCATCTCCAAAATTAAATTGCTTGCATGGGAGAGAGAGGGGGAATATTGTTGTAACTACAACATTTTTAATGTCACCACATCACATAAGATAACAACTCCTTATATTCTCTTCTCCCCATAACATGCTTGCAACACTGAGAGTAGAGAGTGTGAACCCTGATGGAAAACTTGGGCAACCATTAAGACACCTCACTAACAATCTCTCTCAGTATAGTCAGTATTCGTACCGGCTAATGTCCAGTGTCGATTCGACGTTGGATTTAGTCTTCAGTTGTGTAATCTTGTCAGTAGCCCTGATCATGCTGCTGAGAAAGTGAGCGCAATTGAAATCTCTAGGAGAAACATCCTTATCAACTCAGTCACTCGCCATTCCTGAAGTAGTGGTATTATTAAGCGTACTTGATACGTGATGGACGAGATGAAAGGAAAATTCTACCTGATGTTATGGGCGGTCATACAAAACCGACCACAGTCTGGTGTCTATAAGGCATTAGTCTATTGTTCGATGGTGTAATCTCTGGTGTACGAGGATCCGCGTCGCCAAGAGTGAACTCATTGAATCTCCAGGAAGGCCATCAAAATAACTGGACCCCTAGCCATTTATATGGAAGTGGAGAGCGTACGCAAAGTATGTGTCTGGGAAACGATGGATAACCAACCTGATGTCATTGGCGTATCATACGACTAGGAGCATATCATGGATAACCTGAAAAATTTCATGAAGAGATAAAACAGGATCCGTCTCCGACGTCGGCCGTCAATTCATCCTCAGTTGAGAAAGCATTTCTGCCTGAAAGGTGGGAATTAAAGGGAGGGCAAAGCTAGTACAACTGAAGTCTTTCCCCTTTTTCATCCTCAATTGGGAAGACCTTTCTGCCTGGAAAATGGTAGGAATGTAATAAGGATTACTGTCTCCAAACAGTTAACTCTTATATGGTAGAGATCACTGCAACTTCAGCAGTTGACACTCTATACACAATGTCTGCGATAGAGTGGACTAACGAAAGATCACTGTTTTCAAACAGCGGACTCCTTTCAAGATAAAGATCCCTGCACTCCAGCAGTCGACTCTTTATATAAGTAAGAACCATGCATTGAGCAGTGGAATCTTATATTATTACTGAGATGCGAGGTATATTCACAAGACCTGGCCAGTCCTGTCCTCAAAGTCAGTGAAAATGGCTTCCAAAAATTCCAGTCAATATTGGGATCTATGAAGCTATACCCATATAATCACACCCCTTCAAAGGTGGCTGTGATAATGACGAACCTTCTCTGTGCTGAGAGGGAATCGCCTCAATCGCCAAAAGTAAACGTTTTGCTCATGTGGGAGAGAAAGAACGGATACTCCAGCCACTCAAAAGCATTTAGCTCAAGCATGGCTGAAGACAACTAGTTGGATATTCCACCTGGAATTCTATATTAGTAGTAGTAGATGTCACAGTCTGGCTGCATCTACAAATTCAGTTGCTACGTTAGAAAATAGAGCAACTAAGGAGAGAAAATGCTGTCACTTCTCACAACAAATCAAAATAGAGGCCTAACGGAATGAGGAAATCTCAGCCAATAAGTGCACCTCTAAATCTATGGTAAGACTACAGAAATAAGTCAAGGAAATATAATGGGAAATTGCTACTATCTGCAAACACAAGAGGCTTATTGGAAAGGTAGACCCTGTGTCCAACGCTAACCAAATCTGCACTAGTAGATTTTAGTCTTAACAAGTTCTGCAGCGGCTGCTATACAGTTCACCCGGAAGTGATTGTCTTTGCTCCGGTGATGATCAAAAATTTTAACCCAGTTCCAAATGCCAAGATTACTGTTGGAGAAAGTGTTCAGTTAAATACACTCTCACAGGATTATCATTCTCCAGTGGCGAAGGGAAGAATGAAGTTCTGATAAGGTGAAAGGTTGAGAGATACATGGAATGCAACCATTCTCTCTAAACGTCATCTGGAAGTTGGCTTAATTGCAAAGCCATTACTTCACATAATGAATCTCTATGGTCCATTCATACATTACGAAATGGTGTGACTCAGAGAGATCATTTATCACAATCAGGAAATATAGCAAGGATGTCGGCGATGGAACACTGTCAGAGGTAAATAGAAGGGCAGTTCACAGATGAGTGGAGTCAGGACTCTTGATGCTCCCAGTGACTTAAAGGAACTTAATGCAGGGCTAACTTCATGGTCTTTGCGTTTGCCACCAAATTCATCAACAGATGCAATGTTGGGGCAGATTTTTTTTAAGGAGAAAAATCACTTAGTTCCAAATGTACTACTCTAGTAGGGTAAAGGGAGACAGGGAGTAATTGACAAAACCACCTGAGGGATCTGGGAACTGTGGATTTCTGAGATCATCTGTCATACCTATGAAAGATTTAAGAGAGGGGCCATGTAGCATGATGGATCAGAATCCCCCATTCCCAGCCCGACACATTCATAAAAATACTTTAAGTCTGAACGGGGACCATCCCAGATAGAAGGGCTATTCTTAGATCGAATGTTCCAGAACGAGTTGGGGGAGGGCAGCGGTATGCGCTTGCTTTTTCATTGGCTAGTACGTCGCAGCCCACGCTAATCACTAGGCCACATTTGAATATCCAATTAGTTTGAGCTGGGATTCCACCAGGAGCGGTCGCTAGTGTGATGTGATGACCCAACAATGCCCTTAAAGATTCGATAATATATTGTTCTCTGGACAACAGGTACCACTTTAAAACATACTTTAATGTTGTAGTTGTGCCTAGTGAACGAAAGAGAAGAATATAAGAGTATTTTATGAAGAACATGTGAAAGTGAAAAACAGAACTTCTGTGCGCCAGTATTCTGGATACTGCTTCTTCAACCTTGACATGTCTTTCACGCTGTATACTCCAAGTGCATATCAATCCCTTGTTGTGACTGGTTGCGTATGCTTGATGAATGTATAGTAAACTCATGCAAATTCGCAAACCCAAACCCCTTGTGCATTCTTCATGCCTAGGATGACTCATTCTTAAATCAACTGTACCTTTGCTCTCGCGAGTTAACATATGGCAGTCTGAATTGGAATGAGTGATGTAAACATGTACAAGTTCCTTTGTAAAACGCTGAGAATGTTGGAGTGAATGAGCTGGTGCTTTGATAAGTAGCCTCTCACATTAGTAGAAAGACAGATGCTTCATATCAATATGTAGGCGGGACGTGATGGCACGCCAGAATTGCAAAGTTCATGTGATGGCCTGGTGGCTAGATTACGCTCAAGAGAATACCATTTCTCTCTGCAGCATTACACGGGTACCTCTACTGTTGGTAGGTTCATATAAACTAGTTCCTAAGAGGACAATAGGTGTGTGAACCTGTGTCTTAGTTGGCTGAATATAATGTATGGCTCATGCAAATTTACAAGGACTAAACATGTTTTTCCCATATGTGCTTGGTGCATATGTGAACAATTGCTTGGCAATTGAGCTTCTGTTACCGACTGTAGTAGACATGAACATTACTCAGTGGGGAAACAGCACATGATGATGATGAAGATGATGTACCTGTGAGTCAAGTCTGTCTGAGAAAAGGGGTGAGGTCTGGCATTGCTGAGTGAGTGTATATGGAATAGGACATTCATGCACCAACATGACAACCATTGGAATGGATGTCTGGTCTGTTAATTGGGTAAATGCCATTAGTTAATACATAATGCATATTGCAGTTGTAAATGCCTATTGTCCATTTCCCTTCCCAATGCCTGTCCCATGTTGCTATGTCACAATGCTTGCTGTACTGTGTCTGGTCCTCCTTGTTCCCAGGTCTACTGTGGTTCAAACATGGTGGAACTTAGACCACATAAATGCTTGTAATTATGTTAAGCTACCCTGTCTCAGCGTATGGTCTTGTGATTACCACAGTACATCACAGTGAAATTCACTACATCATCAACTAGGAGAGGTGTGTTTGGTCAACATCCTCCCTTAACCTTCCCCATCTCCATCTGTGTATGTTAATGTATGATAACATCATCTTTTAACAAATGTAAAGAGATGTTGTGCCATTTTGTATATTGACAGAGAACAAGATGATGGTGGAGAGGCTTTTCATATATCATCTGGGACAACTAACCAGTAGTCCCTAAATCCAGAACCAATTCTGTTCTCAAAAGGAATAGTTCTGAAGACTTCAGTGATCATAATTATCAATGACATCTGAGAACTAAACAACAAGTCTATGGTGGTTAACCTCATTCAAGACGTCTGGTGAAATGACTGGGACAATGGATTGTTTGGCTAGGACTTATCTTAGTTAATCTCCAGCCTGGTGCTCACAGTGTTTTTTCAGAATGAAGACTTGTAGAGTAAGTGAGATAGACTGAGGAGAAAGAAGACTGGGACATATTTGTATCTTAGATCTTCCTCTACAGGAAAAGTAGAACAAAGTCCCTAAGTGTCAACTTCATGAAACAGTCAACTCACCGGTGAAAGACAGGGCTGTAACCTTTCTTCAAACTGTGACAGTAGGGGATAATTAGTCTGACTTGGAAAATCATCATGGGGAGAACTGCAACCTGAGCTTGTCCAACACCCATCATAGGTGCTAAAAGGATTAAACAGACCAGTGGAGCAGAATGTCCCTATGCTTGCCCCAGGTTATGGCTTATCTTGGTTTTCCCTCATTAACAGTAGAAGAAAGGATAAAAGTCAATGGTGTAGTGGAGATTAGAGAGGAGAGGAGGAGGAGAGTTTGGTTATTGGTTGGAGGAGGGATCCGAGTGTGGTATCATGTTTCTCTACATGCATGTGTGACATAATTTTTGCATTTCTATGTAATGATTGAAGTGTTGACATGACAGAAAGATGGACCATGGATCATCACTGGACTCACCATCAGCTCAATAAACAGTATTATTGAACCAGTGTTTTAAGTACATGTCCCCAGTGAATTTCTTGTACAGTTGCTGTCAAGTGTTGTCTCTGGTGACTGTCTTAAGTGCTGTGGTTGATTATACATATTGTGAAAAGTCTTGTATAGATGTTGTCAAGTATCTCTTATGATGTAAGTCTTGTACAATGGCTGGTGTACACAATTCCTTGTGAATGTATGTCCCACTTTTGTCAAGAAACTGTCATGTAGATGTCTTGTCCAACAGATGTAATGTACAGTTATTGTTGAGTTTGTCTACAAAAATTGAATCCTACAGCCCAAAAGTCAAATTGGGAAAACTGATATAGGTCACAATGACAAAATAAAGAAAAGAAGATCTAATGTGACGGACGAATAGCACACTGGCAACATTATAATGAGAGAGATGGATCCTCAGTTGTACAGGGGCGAAGAGTCCAGATCTCCTTTTGGTCTTGAGGGAACCTTTTACTTCTTTTATAAATTTCTGTGTAGATAAATAATAGTCTCACAGTGGGGGTTTGAGCCAAAGAAAAGTGGTTCTCCAAAAAGGCTATTGCGGGAATGATTAGCTCATTTGAGTGACCTCTAGACATAAACGTGCTAAATCATATCCTTTATCTTGTTATTTATTATTCAAGATATATCTCCAGAGAACACTACTAACTATGTCCTCTGTCAACTATCAAATTTGTCACAGTGGAACAGGGAGTTAATCAGTCTTCATAAATACCCATGTAATCGACAGGCTGTAAAACTCCAAGCTCGGTCCTCTCAAACATCTGTTAAATTTCGGTCATACAATTAACAAAGTAAAGGTGTTTTCGACGAACAATAAACAAATGCTCCAATATACTTAAGGATTGGCAGTTAGGCGGCTCCAAACAATTTTGTGCGGGCAGAAATACTTCGTTTTAACTTTGCAATTATTGATTGTATAACAAATGCTCCACACTCATACATTATTAGTTACTATGTGCTTTAAGTTTTTCAGTCAACATTTAATTCATTTATTCACTGCAGTATTCATCGAACCCTAATTGGCCATTATGCGCAATAACCGCATCAATAAACACCTACAGATCCTGTTCATTTTCTGCAACAACAAAAAAATGCCCTTTTATCTGCATATTTCATTGTTAATGTTATGCTCCCCTATGGTAATTACCCTCATGTCTTTTAGTTTCCCATAATATGTTCATTATTTGGGGAATCATGTCAGGAGGCATTTTTTTTTTTTTTAAATCTGATTCACGGGCAAATAGAGACCGTTACTTTGTATTGGAATAACGAAAACTTCAGGAGCCTTGGAATGTGATCAACTTCGAACAATTACCATAAAGAGCCACATCATGAAGATTTTACTAAGAATCGACATGCAAAGAGGAAGAAAAGATTACTGTTTCGGGACAAATGTATTTTATGTTTTAATATCCTTATAGACCAACACTCTACAGACTCAAAGCAGGTCCTGCTTTGGGAATTAATTATTTTTGTATATTATAAATATGAGAGAATATCATGGCAAGAGAGGATAACAGAAAGAAGACAGGAGTTTCACAACCTATGATTTAATAAATGAGCTTAAGGTGAAGCAATCAACACCTACAAGTCAAATGGTCAGTGAGTGGGGCCGACACTTTCAAACATTCAAGATAACCACATCTTCTATTAAATATTTTACATATTCCTGTATTACCACTTGACAATAAAAATATCGCATGTTCTTTGCAGGACGTTGAGATCAACCCCAACCCCAGGTAGGTTTGCTCAGCAATTTTAGGTCCAGCAGTTTGCCATTGCTTTCTGAACGAGAAGTAAACGTTACAGTGAAACTGACCGGTGTAAGGTACGATCCCTCGACGTCAGCGCACTGGAATTTAACAGCGAGTACTCTTTCCATTTGGAGTGTTGACCTCTTAAGAACATCATCAGTTTCGAAAACCCTAGTATTAATTAATTCTTAACCTTTAAGAATAAAGACAAATTCAGAGAGAACAATCGGCATCTTTAAGTAACGAAAGACATCACAACAGAGGTTCACCTTTGTGGCTTGAGCACACCGAGAGCTCCATTGCTGAAGTTGAGGATGACTGTTGACTGGCTGTATTCTAGCTTCGCCTCTGGTAGAACATATGATACCATCAAACAAACAAATGCTGGACACTGTAGAGAACTGGTTTTACAGGATATTAACAGAACGGAATCTTTTCTTCTTTCACCCTTTCCCTCCCATTGGTGGCATAGACGATAAACCACTCACTATAAGCATTCCTTTCCTTAGCTACCCCAGGCAGCCCCGTGTATATCCTTCCCATAGCATTCATGTATGTCTCTAATTCTCGTCTCCATATACGTTTGGTCTTCCTCTTTGTCTTTTGCCTTGTGGATTCCAGCCAAACGCCTTTCTAGTTGTAATATTCTCGGATTTTCTCAATGAAAGTCCTATCCTACGCCACCTTCTTGTCTTCACCTGTTGGCACTTGTCTAGTTCTCTCAGTGAGATCCACATTGGGCAGTTGTGCTAGTCAATAGTTTTTCCTTACCTGCAACAATTAATACTAGATGATGTTAGTGTCATGCAAAAATAAGACAGGGAATGTCACAACCAACTCACTCCAAGCTGTTCTTTCAGTACCTATCCCATGCAGCTTCGTCCATATCCTGTCCATATTAATTTTTTTGCCTCTATTTCTCTTCTCCGCATGTTTCGGGTCTTCTTCTAATTCATGTTCAATGTGAACTCCAAACACAGACAGTTCTAGTTATACTACTCCCGTGTTTACTCAGGCATGTCCTATCCAGTGTCAACATATATTCTCGTATCTTAGTTGACTGGTATTTGTCTAGTTCTCTCCAGGCGCTCCACATTAGTGGTCGTGCCATACCAGTTCAATCATTCTATATTACGAATGTTCTAATTAGTGAATGTGTTTAGTTTATTTTTAATCGGTTTAGTCGCTCTCCGTGTTTCTCATCCATACAATTTTATTAATTAACGTTGACATGGAGTTTCTACGTTCGGTGCTAACTTCCATTTCTTTTGCCTTACATACTTATTTTTAAATATCTTTATTCTCCCTCATTTGTCTACGTTGCCATCTAGATGTTTGTATTATTCAGTCTCTTGAAGAAAGGTTTCCCCAATGAGAGCATTTGCTTGAGTTGTTCTCATCGGTGTCTTTTCTCCATATCTTTTTAATCCTATTTGCTGTGACCGCACATCCAATGTGGTTAGTTTATCCTGCATTTGATTTCATGTGTCGGACAAGAGGGCAAGGTCGTCTGCAAAGTCCAGATAATTAAGCAGCTTTGCCAGAGAAGTCCACTGTATTCCATTTCTAGCTTGCTTGTTGTTGCCTTCATAATCCAGCGTATAGTCAGCAAGAATAGCAGGGTTGGCATCCCTGTCTCACTCCTGTTTATATTTCGGATGTCTCTGTTTTCCCTCATGGAGGACTCTATATGTCTCTTTATGTTTCTTTTATTAAGCTAACGATTCTGCTGTGGGATCCTATTGTGCCTCATAAATTTCCAAAAGTTATTCATTTCAACGCCGTCAAAGGCCTTTTCAAGTTCATAAATCGAAATAAAGTGGCAAATTCAGTTTGATGGTTCCCTCTAGTATTAATAACTTCTGTTGTGATGTCTGAACTTAGCAGTTTTCATATGGTTAAGAACATTCTAAACCTTCATCTTCAAGATTGATGGGCCTTCATTATTATTTCGAATATCATACTGTTCTTCTGTGTTATCATCAAAAAGGTTTTTTAACATAATCTGACCATACATGTAACATCTGATTTTTTTCTATTATAATTTTGCCATCTTTTCTTCTTAGGCAGCCTGGTGATGTGCGTAGTGTTCTACTGGTAAGCTCATGAATTCTTTTGTGCATTAATTTGGTATCTTTAACATTTGTTGTTTTTCAATTTTTATGCAATTTATCTCAAGCCATGCTTCTTTTGCCTCCTTACGTAATGTTCTGACTTTTATGTGAATTGCTTCACATTTGAAAGAATTATTTTTGTTGTGACATCTTGTTTCATTAGTTGTAAAATTTCTTCAGTCATCCATTTCTTACGACCCACTTTCTTTAATTCTGGAATAGTTGTTTCTGCAACCAAATTGATTTGGAATTCTTCAACATTTCCCATTGATCATCCACATCTTGAAATAGGATCTCTAGATCAGACAGTATGTCAAATCTGTTCCTTACTTCTATGTTAAAATTGTCTTGTATTACCTTGTCATATTTCAATGTACACAGATCATGTTTAGTGTTTGCTGATTAATACTTGACTTTCTTTAACTTTACCTTCAATGTTACTGTAATTAGTATGTGATCACTGTAACAGTCAGCATTGGGAACTGTTTTTGCGATTGTTAACGCATTTCAAAACCATCTGCTAATCATGATGTAATCAATCTGGTTTTTAATTCTGCTATCAGGACTCCACAATGTGCATAATCTTGCATGATGTTGTTTACACCAGGTGTTTTCTACAATCATTTCCTGCTCTGTTGCCCATTCTACAAGTCTGTATTCTCTTTCGTTTCGCTCTCCCAAACTATCGTTGCCTACTGTGCATCCATCACCTTGATTTTCCACTTTTGCATTGAAGTCGCCCATTATGATATTTATTTTTGCATTTTTACATTTCTTCAAAGCAGACTCTATGTCATTATAAAATTCCTCTATACTATCTTCACTGTTTTCTCATGTTTGGGGCATATATTTGAATGACGTTTATATTAAAAGGGCTGCAGATTAATTTTACCAATAAAACCCTGTCTGACAAAGCTTAATATCATTGAACAGATTTTGATGTTTCCCGATCCAAGATAACTGCTACACCTCTGTGCCGTTCTTCTTCCCCCCCCCCACCCCACCCCCCCCCCCCCCAAATAAATAATCTTACAATCGTTTTCTGTCATAATTCATGTCCCTGATATATATATCAAGGACATGAATTATAAACTGGCAAGAGAAGGTCAACCAGAGAGACGAATGGAGACGGCTTGTATCTGCAGCACAGAACCTCAATGGCTCGGAATTCTGAAGAAGAAGAAGAAGAAGAAGAAGAAGAAGAAGAAGAAGAAGAAGAAGAAGAAGAAGAAGACGAAGAAGAAGAAGAAGAAGAAGAAGAAGAAGAAGAAGAAGAAGAAGAAGAAGAAGAAGAAGAAGAAGAAGAAGAAGAAGAAGAAGAAGAAGAAGAAGAAGAAGAAGAAGAAGAAGAAGAAGAAGAAGAAGAAGAAGAAGAAGAAGAAGAAGAAGAAGAAGAAGAAGAAGAAGAAGAAGAAGAAGAAGAAGAAGAAGAAGAAGAAGAAGAAGAAGAAGAAGAAGAAGAAGAAGAAGAAGAAGAAGAAGAAAAGAAGACGAAGACGAAGAAGAAGAAGAAGAAGAAGAAGAAGAAGAAGAAGAAGAAGAAGAAGAAGAAGAAGAAGAAGAAGAAGAAGAAGAAGAAGAAGAAGAATATATATATATACCAACTGATGAATCCTACCTCCTACCTACAAATGAATATTTATAACCTCTCCTTTGTCATCTATGGGAGGAGATTGGAGTACTTATGGAAATAACTGGCGATATCAAAATCATTCTCTCATTATCATTGTGTGCGGTACCAATAAGCGTAGGCGTTATGTTTTTAATATCTCACACCGCAACCAGTGTCTATATCTCACACCGCAACCAGCAAAATATCCCAGTAAGCGATCTGCTCAGACCTTAATCTGTGTTGGACGATTCCAGTAGGTTGATGATTGCTCTCGGTTGCATAAAATTCAATCTATCCTTTCTCCAATAGTCCTCTTCCTCTTTCAACACATGGTCCTGACGTTTTTTCCAGTAACTTTTATCAATATTTAATAGCGCGGACAGACAGACAGACAGACAGACAGACAGACAGACAGACAGACAGACAGACAGACAGACAGACATGTAGGTAGGTAGGTAGGTAGGTAGGTAGGTAGGTAGGTAGGCAGAAAGGTAGGTGGGTGGGTGGATGGCTGGCTGGCTGGTTGACTGGGTGGTTGGGTGGGTCGGTCGGTCTCTTGGTCGGTCGGTCGGTCGGTCGGTCGGTCGGTGGGCCGGTCAGTCGGTCGGATGGTAGGTGGGTCGGCCGGCCGGCCGGCCGACCGACCGACCGACCGACCGACCGACCGACCGACCGACCGACCGACCGACCGACCGACCGACCGACCGACCGGCGGGCCGGTCGGCAGGCAGGCAGGCAGGCAGATAGATAGATAGATAGATAGATAGATAGATAGATAGATAGATAGATAGATAGATAGATAGATAGATAGATAGATAGATAGATAGATAGATAGATAGATAGATAGATAGATAGATAGATAGATAGATAGATAGATAGATAGATAGATAGATAGATAGATAGATAGATAGATAGATCCCCGCCAGAAGCCGGGCCTTGTAAGCTAATTTATTTATATAATCACGTTTCATGAAAGAACCCTCATTTGGAGACACCTCTGAATCTGCGCGCTGTTTGTTTCTAAACGGAAATCACGTGAAAATTTTTTTTAAATGTGGGGACCTGTCTTGGTGAAGCTGTAATACTGTTAAAATGATGGACGTAATCTCTAAGTCGTAATTTATATACCGCATATAATCAAACTTTGAAATCTGCTGTAAAATCTCCATTACAAAAATGTTTTTGTTGGGTGGACATAATGATAAGGTTATATACTAAATCTCATCATTTTCCCTCAATTGGTTACTGAGATATTGAATTTTATATTGAGGCAACAACAACAACAAAAAACACTATAGGATTAGGTGCGTGATCATGTCCTTATTATCCCACGCGGCCAAGTATTTCAGGTATTTATCCTTTTGGCTCCAGGTTACTCTTTCACCATAAATGTTACCAGCCGTCACTAAGTTTTCAAGTTCACTACTCCTCATAACATGCGCAAAACTATGTACTGTCTATTCGTTTAATTTCTCTACTCACTTTACGGTTGTCATGTGTTTCTTTTTTCTGTCAGTGCATGGTATTCTTTGCATTTTTGCCCCTCAGAAACCACATTTTCGCTGTCATTAGATGTTTCTCAGTTTGTCTAGTGTGCATAATTCACCCGCATAACTTCTATATTGCACTTTAACTCTCATTCTCTTACTGCAATGAACCCGCATTTTATTGGTGAGTCTGTTTTCAGCCTTGTAAAATAAGTACTTTTGCCATCTGATGTTATGACTGATCCATGGCAGTCATAGCTATTCACCTTTTTTTTTAAGAAGTGTTTTATTTACTTTTCACGTTGTATGTAAGGCTTGACGGCAAAAGTGGAAGATTAGGCTTATGATGACTCTTAAGTTGCATCGAGGTATATCTTGTTTCTTGAAGATAACAATAATCTATATTTATAACAATTTAATTCAAACGCAAGTTGCTCACTGTATACAATTAAAGCAACTACCAAATGTTGCAGAGGCCCCCCCCCCCCCCTTCCCTTTTGCCTGCAATCAATACTGTATTATCGACATATCTTATATTATTGATGTTAAGAAGACCATACCGTTTAAAAAATTGCACAGCTTAAGCTTGTGAGTAGGGGGATCGATAATTTCGAGAACGACATTGTAGATAGAATGTACCAGGGATAGAAAGAAGCTACTTTACACGGGTAAACTAGTGAGCCAGCGATAGAAAGAATGTATTTTATATGGGTTAAGATTTTAAACTAAGTGTATTAAGTATATACTTTAAAAGGGTTAAGAATTGGACACGGGAGCCCCTCATACACTGTGGCCGTTATTTCAACAATCGTATTCGACATGAAAAACACTCGTGGTTAGATTCCCACAATCTCGTGGATAGATGCCTGCATGCCCCCCTGGTGGTCATGGGTTCAATCCCCATAGCGGAAGATTCGAATATTCACCACTGGCCTGAGCTCCCGGGTGGACCCAGGGTAAACCTGGTCCCAGGGAATGAGAAAATAGGCGTCCGGCGACGTACCGACTACACTACCCCACATGGACAACAATCACCTTCGGGTGATGGACCCTAACTATAACTTCTCCTTGAGGTTGAACGGGCTAGGGGTAATGGTGAAATCGAATCGAAACTGTCCACATTACAAATGCCGAATGGTTGATAAAAATATGCGTCTAACACCAAATGCCAATGCTCGTTAAGGCGGGTATTTGTAAATTGGAATACTTACGTGTTTGCATAACTGCTACTTTATGCACTGGCTTTTTTTGTTTGGAGGAGAGGGGGGGGGGGTTGTTTGTGATTTAATTGGAAAGTTTACCTTCAGTGGTAGTACGCCATTGCTTTCTGAGCGGCCGACGCTTATACCATTTTATAACACCAGCGCAAAGCCGTTTGCTTCCAAATATCCAGCAGTTGTGTTTCGAATGCGGTACTCCGATTGCGAATCGTGTTCGCAACCCTTTTGCCACATGGCTGGATCCTTTATACAAAACTTCATATTATAATAACCTTAGATACAGTGTTCTCTGAATTTATTCGTAACGTTAACAATGAATTCACATCTGCTTTTATACGATTAAGATAGGTTGGTTGCATATCCTTTACAGGACGTTGCAGTCAAACACCAGCATGTTTTGCTGTTGTGACATTGTTTGAATGCTCATGACAGTCGTCAGTGTGTGTGTGTGTGTGTGTGTGAGTGTGTGTGTGTGTGTGTGTGTGTGTGAGTGAGTGTGTGTGTGTGTGTGAGTGTGTGTGTGTGTGTGTGTGTGTGTTTTTTTTAAGTGTGGGAGTTTGAACATATTAATTTGAGTGATTGTGTGAAGTAGTGTGCATGCATGTGTAGCCTTGTGTATGACTTAAAATATATGGGCGTGATAAAGAGTGTGTGTGAGTGTAGGTATGTATGTGTGTACGTGTGTGTATCTCCTGATTACCAACACAACTTTCTGTCTTCCCGTGAGAAATGAGACATCGTGGATGCACTCTCGTTCGAAAAACTGGCACCTCATTAACACGTTGTCGTCAGGAGCAGTGACAGACAAGGCGTTTGGATGACAAAGGTGGTGTTTGACAGGAATCTGCTGCTATAACCCTCCAGAAATATGTGAGAAAGAGATATGGAGAGATTTATTGATTGATTGATTGATTGATTGATTGATTGATTGATTGATTGATTGCACTTTATTTTCGAAGGGTTACAGATTGGGCACGCAGGCCCGTGAAAATGAGGTAAATTTAAATAAGAAACACTCACTTATATTGCTATGCATATTATATGTTTATGAATAGATACGTTCTGAGATGTGTAGAGGATAGAAACTAAACATTCTCGTTTTGTTTCGGTGCATCTCGTATAGGAACTACGGACAGTCTGCAATCTACTCACATAACAGAGCGGATCATCCTCGTGAAAGGACACTTCGTTAGTTGTGCTAAGTTACGTACATATTGTTTTTCATAGGTGTGTAAACCTGTGTACATGTTAGTTAATTAGTCAGTCAGTCAGTCAGTCAGTCAGTCAGTCAGTCCATTCGTTCGTTCGTTCGTCCGTCCGTCCGTCCGTCCGCCAGTCAGTCAGTCAGTCAGTTAGTTAGTCAGTCAGTCAGTCAATCAGTCAGTCAGTAAGTCAGTCAGTCAGTCAGTCCATCAGTCAGTCAGTAAGTCAGTCAGTCAGTCAGTCAGTCCATCCGTCCGTCCGTCTGTCCGTCAGTCAGTCAGTCAGTCAGTCAGTCAGTCAGTCAGTCAGCCAGTCAGTCAGTTAGTTAGTTAGTTAGTTAGTCGAGGTTCCAACTTCAAGGAAACGGGTCGTCCCCATTATGCTCCGTTCCTGTGCCAGTGAATATCACACAAAATGCTCCCCACTGTCCAATGTGAAATGTGGAACAGACAGAAGTCTCGGCAATCCAACAGCCCGCACAGGTACACTGTGCATAATGCCGCCGCCAGAATGCCAACACATAAGTACTCCACGAACACCATAGTTTATCGTCAATGGACTCGGCAGTCACCAGAAAGACCTCATTGACACGGGTTTTCTCACATGGCTCTGTCTCTATCCGCAGGGCGACCCGCCGAAAGCGCAGCAAAACTCCGAACTCCGTAGCTCCAGCGCCGACTCTCAGGAGTCTCCTGAAAAATGCACTCGTGAACCGAAAAGGCAAATCAGTCAATTCAGCAACAGCCGGCAGCCATTGTTTCGACCATGCAGGTCACTGTACAAACATAAGCGGACATGTAAAAGCATTCCACGTGAATATCACAGCTCACAGAGTCGCGCCACGTACTCAGTATCAGGGTGACGAAACCATATACTTCGAGTCCAACATGAGGAAATACTCAAAAGGCCGTAGCGGTTCAATACCTAACCGCCATGCTCGGGACCTGAAGTCTTGTGTACATGTCATTTGATCATACCTTATTGTCTCATGGCATACCACCAGCATATCAAAACATCAAATAGTGTAATCACCATAAGCATACTAACGTTTCAACAACACATTTATATCATCCAGTCGATCACCAAAAGTTAATTAACAAAATGGTAGTTTGTGTAACTCATAGTTCTTCCATAATATTTCTAACAGTATGTGAATGTTAATGTGTAGCCTAAGTGCTTGTAAACTCCTTTAAATTACACTTTATCGGGAGAGAAAACATAATTTTCAAGGAGGGGATAAGTCAGTGAAGTAACTTGCCCTTGTCAATTGTTTCTACAGAAACATATTCTGTGTATCTAAATTCATATGTTTCAGCCCTGGCGTACTAAGAGCAGCTACACATATCTTTTCAACGAGACATATCTTCGCTGTTTTTCTTGAGTATCCAGGGACTGTTTCTTCAATCAACTTACAAGAGACATTTGGCCCGAATTTTCTCTCTTGGATCTAGAATGTAGTGGACCCGAATCTGCACCAATAACTAAACGCTAATGTGAGACAACTGGATGTATAACAGCTCGTGACCACTTAAGTGAGACAAAGATTGGCCACCCATTCCTTTGTGCATTCAAGACTAATCTGATGGCCCTATCAGATAACATACCCAAAGCAGGAAACTACTTAGGGAAAACTTTGATTTTTATTTATGTTTACCCCGTGCATCTAATGATTGAAATACTAAATACATAGTCACTGATATTGTTCGAATGTGTATTATGTTATCTCCATGTTAATCTAAGATTACACAGAAAGTCATTCTGTTTGCATGGAAACGGCTGAGAGCAACTTACATACGCAGAATGCAAAGACGGTTAGTATATTACGTAACCTAAAATATATACTAGTATAGGTGGGAAAGAGAGTTAATCAATCTTTATGAATCTCTGTGCTGTCGACAGATCATAACACGTCGAAGTCGGCCATTACGGAATATTTGAGTGTTATCAATCATAGAGTTACGAGGAAAAGGCATTTCGTCTTCTGTATTCACCGAACAATAATGGATTGCGCGAATAAATATTGGAATAGTCTATTAAGCGATTCCAGCGGTTTCTATGTAAACAGAAGGACTTCCTGTTGAATGGAAGATTATCGTGGGGATATCATACTCCACATTCGAACAATAACAGGTACTATGTATTTAGTGTTTCAGCCAAAGTATTCTTCGTTATTCAATTCATTTGACATACAACCTATATTTAGGCTGTATTAATTCCATCCATCCATCATGTGCCATGCCAATAAGCGTGGGCGGTCATGTTCTGCAATCTCACTCGATCACCAGAGTCGTGGATCAGCTCCGTGTTCCTGTCTCGACCATGCCATGTGGCCAAGCCATCCAGGTATTTACTTCTCGGTCTTCCCTTTGGTCTCTTCCCTTCGATCTTGCGAGTTGTCACCAAGTTCTCCAATTCATTTCTTCTCATAACATACCCAAAAAAATTTGCCTGTCTACGTCTAATGTCTCTAATCAGTTTACGATCTTCATTTGTTTCTTGAAAGACTTGTTCATTAGTTTTTCTGTCTGTCCATGGTATTCTTTGCATTTTCCTCAGAAACCACATTTCCACAGTCGTCAGCTGTTTTTCAGCTTCACTGCTTATTGTCAACGCTTCACATCCATACAAAAGTATAGGTTCTATGTAGCACCTCAACACTCTTTTTCTCGTTTCAATTTATATCATTTTATTGGTCAGTGTGTTTTTCATCTTGCAAAAGGCTACCTTTGCAATGGCAATTCTTCTTCTAATCTCTTGAAGGCATCTCCCATCAGATGTTATGATTGTTCCGAGATAACAGTATGGATTCACTTGTTTAAGAATATGCCCATCTACTCGTATATCACATTGTGGTATTTCCTTCTTCCGAGTGACGACCATAATTTGTGTCTTCTTAATATTCAGTTCTAACCCTAGTTGTTCACTGTGTGCAACAACCGCATCTACTAAATTTTGCAGGTTCTGTTCATTGTCTGCAATCAAGACTGTATCATCTGCATATCTAATGTTATTGATGTATCGTCCCCCAATGCTGATTAATTCCATATCTTCTATATTTCTGAATATATTTTCACTGTACAGGGAAAAAAGATCTGGAGACATTACACATCCCTGTCTCACACCTCTTTTAATAGGCTGATATTGACCTACATCGTTATCAATTCTGATGGCAGCTTGTTGTTTCCAATATATGCTTTTTACAAGTCTAAGGTCTTTTCAAGCATCCTTATCATGTCAACATGTCTCACTTTATCGAAAGCCTTTGTGTAGTCAATAAAGCAAAGATATATATTTTTGTTTACATCTATAGAACGCTCAATTACTGTTCTCAGTATATACACAGCACTTACTGTGCCCTTGCCTTCTACAAACCCACATTGCTCTTCTCCTATTTCGGGTTGTATTTTCTTCCTAACTCTTTGTATGATAATTCTCAGCAGAATCTTCGTGATGTGGCTCATTATACTAATTGTTCTATGTTGATCGCATTCCATGGCTCCTGATTTCTTCGGGATTGCAATAAATATAGAATTACATAATTCAGGATCTATATCTCCAGTATCGTATATTGTGTTCAGCAGTCTGGTGACTTGGTCTATTCCATGTTCCTCTAAGGCATTGATCATTTCTACTGTGATGTTATCTGTACCCGGGGTCTTGCCAGTTTTCATATGGTTAAGAGCATTCGGAACTTCTATCTTCAAAATTGATGGTCCTTCATTATTATTCCGATGATCATATTGTTCTTCTCGTGTATCATCATAAAGGTCTTTCACATAATCTGACCACGCATGTAAAATCTGATCTTTTTCTATTATGATTTTGCCTTCTTTCGTTTTTAGGCAACCCGTTGATGTGTGTGTTCTTTTGTTAGTGATGTCATTATTTCTTTTGTGCATTAATTTGGTATTCCGGGTGTTTTGTTGATGTTCAATTTCCTTGCAATTTTCCTCAAGCCATGTTTCTTTTGCCTCTTTGCTTAGCTTCCTAATTTTCCTGTGAATCTCTTCATATTTTTCCATGTTATTTATGTTATTTCTTCTTACTTCCATGATTTTTAAGATGTCTTCCGTCATCCATTTCTTGCGTCCAATTATCTTTATTTTTGGGATGGTTGTTTCCGCAGCTTGGTTTGACTAATTTCTTTAATATTTCCTATAGGTCACTGACGTCTTGAAATAATATTTCCATATCGGACAATGAATATAATCTGTTCTTTACCTCTACGTTCAATTTATCTTTTATTTCCTCACTCTTCAGTGCTTGTAGAACAAATTAGTGTTTCTTGGTCAATATTTGACTTTCTTTAATTGTATATGTAAATTGCTTAAGATTAATCTATGGTCGCTGTAGCAGTCTGCGCTTGGTATAGTTTTTGCGACTTTTACAGCATTTCGAAATCTTCTGTTGATGAGGATGTAATCAATCTGATTTCTAATTCAGGACTCCTCCATGTCCATAATCGTCTTGGGTGCTGTTGAAACCAGGTGTTTCCAATAATCAAATCTTGCTCTTTTGCCCACTGTACTAATCTGTAACCTCTTTCATGCTGTTCCCCTAGTCCATACTTGCCTACTATGCATCCTTCCTGTTGATTTCCAACTTTGGCATTCAAGTCACCCATTATGATAGTTACTTCAGAATTCTTGCATTTCTTGAAGGCTTTCTCTAAATCACTATAAAATTCATCAATGCTGTCATCACTACTGTCTGCTGTTGGTGCATAAACTTGTATGATGTTGACACCAAGAGGTCTTCCACTCAACTTCATCAGTAACACTCTGTCTGATACAGTCCAATATCCTTTGATCGATTTTGCTCTCTCTGTATCCATTATAATTGCTACTCCTCGCTGTTGTTTCTCTCCACCAGAATAGATTATTCTATATTCCTCAGATGTCATAATGCCCATTCCTGTCCATCTGGTCTCACATACACCTAACAGGTTAATATTTAATCTTCTCATTTCATTCTTAATGTTATCAAATTTTCCATCTCCACTCATAGTTCTTACATTCCAAGTTCCTAGTTTCAATGTTGATATTCTTTTGCACACAGTCGCCCGATGACGGTCTGGAGTCTCCTGGTGTTAATTCATATGACATATAACCTTTATTTATGGTTTGATATTATCACGCTCGATCAACTGTGAAGATAATATAAGCAAAGACAAAATAATTATGAAGTGAAATGATTTAAGAAATGAAAACCTGAATTAACGATCCGTTCCGTAGCAAGATCTTGAAGCAGTTCTTCCACTGTTTCCTGTTTATCAGGATTATAGAGTGCATATTGGTTAATGCCTCGGTAGAACTTCTGCCACGAATGTCTGTATGTAAAGAATTAATTACATGTTTCTTAATTAATATTTATAAGTGTATAACTCAGTGTTACAATAATTCTAACAACATATATCATAGAAAAAAAGCATGAACTATTCCAGAGATATTAACAACTGAATCCCCAAAGAACAGATCCGTTGCGTGAACCGAAATAGGAGCAAGAGAAACTGAGTGACACGCTTGCTATTAGGATGCCTAAGACAAGCAACTGAACTGCAAAAAGATGTTGCCATCACATATAAATATCAAGAGTACACTCATAACATCAACGAAAAACTTGAGAAGCACATCCACATTTGGCATGAAGGGAAAGGGCCAGCAAGAGATAACTTCTCAATCCTAGACTATATCATCATCATAACCATTATGAACATCACCATCGCAGTTGTCCAGCTTTCACCTGTTAAAATATCCTGTGTTTTGCATAAACAAGAATATTCTCTCTCTCTCTCTCTCTCTCTCTCTCTCTCTCTCTCTCTCTCTCTCTCTCTCTCTCTCTCTCTCTCTCTCTCTCTCTCTCTCTCTCTCTCTCTCTCTACCTATTCTTACCTATCCTGCCTGCCTGTCTGCCTGCTGCCTGCCTGTCTATCTGTCTGTCTGTCTGTCTGTCTGTCTGCCTGTCTGTCTGTCTGTCTGTCTGTCTATCTATCTGTCCGTCCGCGTCCGTCCGTCCGTCCGCCTGCCCGCCCGCCCGCCCGTCCGTCCGTCTGTCTGTCTGTCTGTCTGTGACTGAGGTGTCTTCATTTCCCTTCCTTACTGATCTGTATAGTATTTTTAATATATTGACAAAGATATTACTCGGCGAAACTCGAGTATAGTGCTTCCATATTGATGTGGATATGCCTTAGGTTCATACCAGAATACGATCAGCGTTGCCAGTAGTGGGTTGTGCTCAATATTTAAAATTCAAATCCCTAAATAACCAAATTAATCAATTTGATTATTGCTCATTGGATTTAGGAGGCCTGGTGTTCCTTGCCAGTGAGAAGTCCTGATCGTTTCGGGTCCACATCGATTGACGGACGTCATTCGCGGCGATTGGGCAATCTTGAGCATAGCCTACGATGGGTGACGTTGTAATATTCTGTTATGATAATTTGGTTGTGTGTCCAACGTGTGCCGCGTGGTTACACACCCGCTTCACACGCCAGTGATCCGGGGCTTGTTTCCGGATCCGGTCAGGGATATGCACTACTGGCGAGCTCAAACGAGGGCGAAACTCGAGTATAGTGCTTCCATATTGATGTGGATAGGCCTTAGGTTCATACCAGAATACGATCAGCGTTGCCAGTAATGGGTTGTGCTCAATATTTAAAATTCAAATCCCGAAATAACCAAATTAATCAATTTGATTATTGCTCATTGGATTTAGGAGGCCTGGAGTTCCTTGCCAGTGAGAAGTCCTGAACGTTTCGGGTCCACATCGATTGACGGACGTCAGTCGCGGTGATTGGGCAATCTTGAGCATAGCCTACGATGGGTGACGTTGTAATATTCTGTTATGATAATTTGGCTGTGTGTCCAACGTGTGCCGCGGGGTTGCACACCCGCTTCACACGCCAGTGATCCGGGGCTTGTTTCCGGATCCGGTCAGGGATATGCACTGCTGGCGAGCTCAAACGAGGGCGAAACTCGAGTATAGTGCTTCCATATTGATGTGGATAGGCCTTAGGTTCATACCAGAATACGATCAGCGTTGCCAGTAGTGGGTTGTGCTCAATATTTAAAATTCAAATCCCGAAATAACCAAATTAATCAAAGATATTACTGTTTCTGTGTACTTTAGAGTGTGTATTGAAATACGGGACGTAAGTTGTATTATTTTGAGTTGTTGTTGTTTTTTAAATTTATGATAACGCATCGTTGAAATGTCTAAAAGGATGAACACTTACTCAGTAAAGATGGGCTAAGAATTGGGCATTTAAATATTTATCATCTATTAGGGAAGCTGAACGAACTATCACTTATACTTAATCAAAATTTTCACATGTTCGGCGTTAGTGAAAGTATTAAATGATAACATCTCCGATGATGACATCGCTATTATTAAAGTTATTAGAAGAGATCCTTAGCAGAAACAAGAAACGGTTATTGAAGTTTATATTTATATTTCGCTTAATGTCCACCCCAGGCTAGATTTTGAAACCTGTGAGATTGCGTGTGTAAGGCTTGAGGTTAAACTTCAAAATCGCATGCCCGTAGTTGTTGGCTATCTTTATCAAAACCCCAGTGCAGGAAATATCTGGTATGAAAATTTCACCACAATGATGGATGTAGTCTTTAGTAATGCGAGAGAAATCATACTGCTAGGAGACTTCAACATAGACACTAACAAATCAAACAAAACATGTGAAAACATAGAAGAGTCATATAACTTCCAACAGTTAGTCAAACAAGCCACTAGAATAACAAAATCATCTGCAACACGTATAGATCACATTTATACTACTTATGCTGACAACATTACAGAACGTACTGTAACTATTAATGCAATGAGCAATCACTACCCAGTATGTTGCGCGTGGTCAAAAATAGGTACCAAACTCCGGAACACAAATACATAAGTACACAATATAGAAATTATAAAAATGTCAATCAAGCTGTGTTTTTGCAAGGCTTGCTAAACTCATCTCTGGATTATGTTTGCCAGCTTCCTGACCCAGATGATGCTCTGGATCATTGGCTGAAGACCCGTCTAAGTGTATTTGATAAGTATGTTCCATTTAAAGAAGTTCGAGTTAAACACTAATCCTCGTGAATCACCCAGGAGGTAGTTAAAATTATGAGAAACCGGGACAGGTCACATACAAATAAAGATTTAACCACGTAACGTAGTCTGAGAAACAAAGTTCAATATTTTTTTCGCAAGGAAAAGAAACACTATTTTAAGAACTTAACAACCAACACTAAATATATATGGAAAGCAAGCATTACCTTGACAAACGAACACACGTCAACACAATAATTATATAAATCAAGTTACTTGTGATCAATTCAGTAGTTTCTTTCAATCCGACATGAAATAATTGAAGGCTAAAATACCAGATTCTCCTCATGACATATCTATATTAGCATCATTTTTGTGAGAACAAATGCTAAAGAGACATTCCCTCCAACATACTGCTAATGACGACCACTGAAGTATTTACACACCTCAGTTTAAAAAAAAAAAAAAACAATAACTCATCAGGACTAGATGGAATCAGTAATCGGATCCTTCGCTGCGCTGCACCTACGATTTGCGAATCACTAACTTTTATGTATAATCAATGCCTCGCCAAAGGTCACTTCCCATCAGCTTTTAAAATCGCTAAAGTGTATCCTCATTTAAAAGTTGTTTCATTAGACGATCGTTTCGTGAGTAATTAAAGGCCAATTTCCATATTATCCTCACGATCCACACCGCTAGAAAAGCACATTCACAAAATAACACAAAAACAATTAGTTCACCACAAACGAATAGTTGACAGTCAGCCAGGGTTTCGACCAAAATATTATTGTCATATGGCCCTAGCAAACTCACACGTTGCCCTGAGTCTTGGAACAAGTATGTGGTATTGTCGCAATTAAGTAATCTGGCCACGCCATATCGACATATGTTTCTTTGTCTCTTTGTTTATCTCCCGTTCTTTTCATTTCAAGTTAGTTTAAAATACTTTACAGGACGTTGCATTCAATCCCATAATCTATTGCGTTGTGTGATTTCTTGGCAAGTTTACGTCCAGTAGCTTGCCATTGCTTTCTGAATGACAGGCGCTCATGCCAATGTAAAAATGAATATTCTGGACCAATGCTGTTGATGATATTACTTTATACGAGGGGTCTCCAAACTACTGCCTACAGTTCATCTGGCCCGCCAACGGTACTCGAATCTGCTTGATACAACGTATGGAACACGAGACGTTATGATACAATTTAAATTTAAATATTATGTTTAGAATACTAGGAGATCTTAACACGTGAGGAGACCTCCTGCTTGCTGTGTGCATTAAATTTTTAATTATTGTATTTAGTTTATTGTAGTTTTTGCTAATTTCGTGTCATCCCAAGTCCTTCTCCGGCTCGAGGTAGCTCCGCCTACACTCTGACGTTACCATGGTTTCTATGGCAACACACACAAACACGCATCTTTCCCGCCCCTAGATGCGTCCGACTGTCAACACTGGTCCGATGCTACAAAGATATTTATTTTGTTTTGCCTGTCATCCAATTTATAGATATGTAACAAGGATTTCATTGTTTGACAGTGATAGGTAAGTGAACTGCAAATGTGAATAGAGGCAATAAAGTAGCAAACATAGCACAAAAATGCCATAGAAGCCTCGTGTTATTACGAAAATATTATCCCCAGCTCAGAAAAATTCCCCGGTCAAGGTGTTAATCGAGCTAGTCTCTAGGCCAGTGTTTTTCAACATCTCTGCTGGCGCAGATCCTTACGCAATTGTTTACATTGCTCGTGGAGCTCTGTGCTATGATCCAATGTCTTTCATACTTTATGTAATAAACAAGATTGGGAGAAATGTTGCATTTAGGCGATTTCTGTATGTTTCGACTGAACCCCTGGCTGCCCCTCGCGGAACCCCGGTTGAAAAACACTGCTCTAGGTTGTTTATTTAGGCCTTGTCCTATTTATATATTTTGCAAACTTTATTATAAGATATGTTCTATTTCCAAAGGTATCTATAAACTGTATATGTACATTTTGTGTGCCGTAGCTTCACCAGTGACCCCTAGTCCTCTGCTTTTCTTATGGTTCAATAGAATTATAATTATGCTTCTAATTTACTTGCTTTTTCATTTTCAGATCCCGTGTACTTCAACCTTCATTATGGTTACTAAGAAAAGAAAAGTGGACGCCGAGTGTCCCGTTTTCAACGAAGAATGGCGAGTACAGTACTTCTTTGTTGAAACAAAGTACCAGAAAACCAGTTACGTAATATGCAGCGAAAGTTTTCCCGTTTTGAAAGAGTCCAATCTTCGTCGCCACTATGAAACAAAACAACATTTTCAGTTTTCTGGAAAGTTGCGCTCTGAGAAATATGAGTCCATGAAACGTGGTTTAGAAACACAAAGAAATATCTTCACAAGAAAGTTTGCTGAAAATTAATCCGTCACTCATAGAAGTTACACAATAGTGCATAAGCGGGCTGAAAGAGGAAAATCGTTTACTGATGCCAATTTCACCGATGAGAGCAGCAAATGACTTGTGTTCTGAGAAAGCCGATTTGATTGGAACTATAAGCCTTTCGGCAAGTTCAGTTGTGCTGAGAACTGAAGAACTTGGGGGGGGGGGGGGGGACATGGTGCTACAGAGACGCGAGAAAGCTAGGAAAGAGCTGTGGTTTTCTCTGTCTCTGGATGAGTCTACTGATCTCTAGAGTACGTCACAACTGTTCGTGTTCATTCGTGGTGTCAATTTGGAAATTCAGATAACGGAAGAGTTGGCATATGTTTGCAGCATGCATGGAACAACAACTGGAAAAGACATTTTCATGGAAGTGCAAACAATTTTTCAAGACTATAACCTTCAATTGAATCAGCTTCGAGATGTTACAGTTGATGGCGGGAAAACATGGCTGGAGTGAGGAAGGGTCTGGTGGTGCTGATCAGGACTCAATTGGGGGATTTGCAAATTCCGGCACTCTGTTCATACACTACATCATACATTAGCAAGCACTCTGTGGGAAAGACTTAGATATTTCCTGTGTACTGAAACCAGTCATTTCTGTTGTGATCTTCATTTCGGGGCATGCACTCAATCACCGTCAGTTCCAGGCTTTTCTTGAAGAAATTGTTTCTGAATTCTGTGACTTGCCTTATCACACATCAACGAGGTGGCTCATCTGCGGTAAAGCCCTACCTCGTTTTACAAGCTCCGAAACGAAATAGATGTTTTCCTCACTGAAAACATATAGACCTGATCCACAGCTGTTAGATCCTCCCTGGCTGTCAAAATTGTCAATTTTGGTTAAATTCACATCCCACATGAATGAACTGAAATTGAAACTTCAGGGAAAGAATAGCCTCGTCTGTGATCTCTACGGAATCTTCAAGTGATTTCGGAGAAAACTGTCATTATTTGAAGCACAACTGGAAGGAGAAATGTTTCTCATTTTCACTGTTTCAAGGTTTAGCGTTACAATCACCGAAGATGTCACCATCGATTTTCAGGGAGAAAAAATTATTCGAATGATTGAAGAAGCATTTTATGGAGAGATTTTCTGATCTTGACAGAACTGAGAGAGACATTCTTCTGTTCTAGAATCCGTTTGATTGTAACCTTAATGATGTGCCAGTTTAACTAAGTTGGAGTTCACTGATTTGCTAGCACATGACTTGTTGAAAGAGAAGCACAAAGAAAGAAATCTTGATGTTGAGTTTCTGAAACCTAAGAAATTTGCCGCTGGTATGGCATCAATATTTTGAACAACTTATGTCTGTGAGCAAAAAATTTCAAAAATGAAGTATGTGAAGTCAACACATCGAACGAGATTGATTGATGAACATTTACAAGCAATTCTCTTGATTGGATGCAGCAATTCTAAATCAAACACTGACGATATCATGAAAGCCAAACGCAAGTTTCACAAATCTCATTAACCTTTTTTTCCTGCTTATTTTGTGAGTTTGAATATGTGCACGCTAGCTCTGATGTAACTATCTTTTTGCAAAAGTAGCCTTCTTTGATAATTGTTTTAGTAAATAAATATGTTGGTTATATCTGTTTTCTGTGCATTGCACGCCACTCACCCATGATCTGAACTTAGTGTTTCGTCTTTTTCTCCAGTGCTTTCGTTCTGGGATATATTTATATTATAATTTATAAGTGGAGTAAACCACTGCGGGGTACAGAAAGTCAGATAAAAGTCACATATTGGCCTTGCTCTTCTTCGCACCTCTTTCGGAGGGAGTTCGTCGTGCCTAGTTATGAATCTAAAAAGTCAGTGTGTAGAAAATAGATACAGATAACTTACCCATTAGCAGGCAGGTCCAGTTTTAAACTTTCTCCTATTGGTCTGTTCTTGCTAAGTTTCTTTAGAAAATCTGCATACGATTCGTCTCCCACCAGCTTGAACCGTGAATCAAGATTATGTTGCTTTGTTAGGTACCAGGCTATGAGCTCGTCAACAGAAGGGACGCTGTGGTTGGCTCGACTACCTCCACTGTTCCTGTTGTTCTGAATAGTGCCAGGGAAGGAACCGATAATGTTATTAATTTGCGTAGTAGTAGTAGTAGTAGTAGTAGTAGTAGTAGTAGTAGTAGTAGTAGTAGTAGTAGTAGTAGTAGTAGTAGTAGTAGTAGTAGTAGCAGCAGCAGTAGGAGTAGTAGCAGCAGTAGTAGTAGTAGTAGTAGTAGTAGTAGTAGTAGTAGTAGCAGCATTAGTAGTAGTAGTAGTAGTAGTAGTTGCAGTAGTAGTAGTAGTAGTAGTAGTAGTAGTAGTAGTAGTAGTTGCAGTAGTAGTTGTTGTAGTAGTAGTAGTAGTAGTAGTAGTAGTAGTAGTAGTAGTAGTAGTAGTAGTAGTAGTAATAGTAGTAGTAGTAGTAGTAGTAGTAGTAGTAGCAGTAGTAGTAGTAGGAGGAGGAGGAGGAGGAGGAGTAGTAGCAGTAGTAGCAATAGTAGTAGCAGTAGTAGCAGCAGTGGTAGTAGTAGTAGTAGTAGTAGTAGTAGTAGTAGTAGTAGTGGTGGTGGTGGTGGTGGTGGTGGTGGTGGTGGTGGTAGTAGTAGTAGTAGTAGCAGTAGTAGTAGTAGTAGTAGTAGTAGTAGTAGTAGTAGTAGTAGTAGTAGTAGTAGTAGTAGTTAGTAGTAATAGTAGTAGTAGTAGTAGTAGTAGTAGTAGTAGTAGTAGTAGTAGTAGTAGTAGTAGTAGTAGTAGTAGTAGTAGTAGTAGTAGTAGTAGTAGTAGTAGCAGTAGATAATGGGTGAAAACGTTAGTTGCATATCCTTTACAGGACGTCGCAGTCAAAACCAGCATTTTTTGCTGTGATCTCTTTGCAAGATTACGTTCAGTAGTTTGGCATGTCTTTCTGAACGATCGGCACCAATATCATTTCGTAAAAAACCAACGCAAGGCGGTCGGCTGCTAAATTGACTGCATCCGTAACATCTTTCCCACGGAGCCTACAGATAATAAGTACATGAAATAAAAAACGGAATATGACACAAAATTAACCGGTGATAATAAGTATTACACACTACTAATGCATTCACAAGCGACAAACTCATATACTTACCTTGAAATAAGACGTGACATCCCAGTTGCTAGAAAAGAGGTTTTTCTTTCTAACGGTGCCATCCCCTGCACCAAGCCAGTATCCCATCGTGAAAATCATAACCACGGAGAAAACTAGTAAAAGCAGAAACTTTTTAGAGTGAACTATGGACACGGCCATTACCACAATCACTTCTTGCCTTGACTGTAAAAAACATGCAACGTATCTAGAGCCCAGATGTTCGTGAGGTGTTTATTATGTACAGCAGTCAAACCAAATGCTTGTCTAGAAATACTGTTGAAATCACGTGCTACCCACAATGATATATTCAGTTTAATCCGATTACACGGTAGACTCAACACAGTATTATGTCTCAGTGGTTCCCAAATATTACAAGTCCAAAGGGCCAGCGGGAGAATTGAATATGTTCTACAGAAGCTGTGGATATCTGGGACAGTTCTATTCCGAATTCAAAATATTAACATGAGACAACAGTATGTGTTGGGGTAAATTCAATAAGTTCCCTCTGTCATGGCTCGAGTGACAGCCAGAAAGGGTTAGAATAGCGAGCAAGTACACCAGAACAGGGAATTAGAAGAAGTTAATACAATGAGCACTATAGAGCACTTGGACGGAAGAAATGAGACGTCACAAGTGCGTATATTGACAACCAAACGGTGGTCGGGAGTCAGTTGTTTGACAGCCACGACACGACTCACATGTAGCAGGCAGATTAGAACCTTTCACCTTCAACGCACACACTCGCATGAAGACACTGCACGTTAGATCTCAACAGATTACACGATCAGGCATCAGACGAAGATGGAATTAACAGGTGAAGAAATCTATCACTTCGGGCATCGTCGGATCGCCCAGAGGTTTGAATAACTGACGGAGGCTGACAAGGTCTTAATGAATCGGTCGTAGCCTCAGACACGGGAGTGGGCTAGTGTGAACGCAGCTTGCACCAGGTAACGATTAGATTAACCTAGACAGTCCAGACTTTAGCCAGGTAGACAGTGCATGTTGTGGGAATGATGAAGGAATGTTAGACGGGTGTGAGGGCCTGAAGGCATAAGCATCATCAACATAAGAATACTTCATTCATGTCCTGCCAATGGTAAATATATCATTGCTCATCACTGCACCGGAGCTTATTCAAGTTCTTTTGAGTGTTTTACGGTTGTCTCGTTATCTTCGTATGTAAGCAGTCACATAGATACTTAGTGTACAGCTCACCAATGAATAGTGCAACGAGCCAGAGCACTGAGACAGCTGCTATCGCAATACAGCAGCGCTTTGTGACACCCTCTACACAATGAATGTTGGCTGCAGTGGATTTCAAACATATTCAATTTGTTTGTTTGTTTTGCTGCATTGGTTGTACGCTCTGACAAAGTTGCTTTCATCCACATCTTGATATGTATCTTCCCACGTGCAGTGTTGGGCACCTCTTGCTACCTTTCTCTTCTTCTCTTCAGTATGATTTCCATAAGAGTTGAGTTGAGTTAAGAAAGAAAGAAAGAAAGAAAGAAAGAAAGAAAGAAAGAAAGAAAGAAAGAAAGAAAGAAAGAACAGACAGACAGACAGACAGACAGACAGACAGAGCAGACAGAGCAGACAGACAGAGCAGACAGAGCAGACAGACAGACAGACAGACAGACAGACAGACAGACAGACAGACAGACAGACAGACAGACAGACAGAAAGAAAGAAAGAAAGAAAGAAAGAAAGAAAGAAAGAAAGAAAGAAAGAAAGAAAGAAAGAAAGAAAGACAGAAAGACAGAAAGAAAGACAGACAGAAAGATGCGAGCTCCAAAACATGTCTCCACGAACATGTTGAGTATCACAGCTGGACTTTCTCAAGCTGACCCGGAGGTCCATAGGCGAAGATAAATACCCAGACATGACAGGGGTACACCCGAGTCCTTGCGACTTACCGGTAGCTATGGCGGCTGCCTCTAGTTCTCAGCGCCCACGAAGGTGTGCAAACCGTATTACACTGAATTCAGTTCTGGAGGCTATGGATCGTATCCGTGAACCGAAGGGCTTACATTTGATGCACCTGAGACGATACTTTTCCTGCAAACTTCCATACAATGGTTCTTCTCTTAAGATTAGCTCCCAGATCAAGAAGGTTCTGAAAAAAGGCCTGCGAGAAGGGAAGATTAAAAGACACGGGAGTAGTCGATACCTTCCGTGCAACCCCGATGATAATACTGGTAGTAAAAGGGGTCGTCGGAAATCTTCTCTGGACGATGACGATCTTGTACTTAATAGGAGACGAGTTCGTCGTCGCTCCAGGCGTCGCCGCTCTAGACGTAGAAGGAGCAGGCGAGGAAGGAAGGGGAGAGGGAGGAAGATGAGCAGGGGGAGAGGAAGGAAGAGGAGCAGGGGGAGAGGAAGGAAGAAGAGCAGGAGGAGGCGAAGTAGACGTGGGTGGAGGAGAAGCCGCCGAAGGTGAAGCGATCAGGCATGTGTTTGAGCTGATCAACTGAATATTTTAATTGTTTTTTTTTTCTAAAGGCCCTTTTTAGGGCCACCTCAATATTCAACCATTGTTGGTTTTTATACAAGTTCAATTTTTATTATATGTCTGTAAAATGAAAACAATTGTATGTCAAACTATAAAGTAAAATTGTCCATATTTCATTTCCAAACATAAATAGTCCGTAGCCATACAAAATACCTTACATTTAACATATCAAACAGAATCAGATCTTAGCTAATGTCTAACTAAATAAAGATCATTAAAATTATCTTAACTAAAAAGCAAATGAAAACATAAAGAAATGATCTGTCTGTAAGCTACTTTCGGGTTCCATGACCAAGCGAAAATTCCTCTACCCCGTCAGCAAGTAATACGTAGGTAATTATACCATGCCGTGAATGTAATATTATCACGTGTATATAATTGTATATGTTGTATTGGCAAAGTTAAAAAACACACCCCATAAATACACACTTTTGTGTACGAAATAAACGTTAAAATAGAAACATAAAATGTTAATAATTCAAATGGATTGTTCATAAGACATATCCAAATAAGAGGTCAATACACAAGGACACTCCCTACTCGGCATGCATCTACATGGGACTGTCTTGTAGAATTATTTTGGTCAGTGTGAGACATAATGCTAGTTCTCGCCAGTGTGAGACGTGTTGCTAGTACTCGTCAGTGTGTGACGTCTTGCTGGTACTGGTCAGTCTGTAGCGTGGTCTTGGTCCTGGTCAGTGTGAGCTATGGTCCTGGTACTGGTCAGTGAGTCATGGTCCTCGTACTGGTCAGTATGAGTTATGGTCATTGTAATTTATGGTCCTGGTACTGGTAAGCGTGTGTCATGGTCCGGGTACTGGTCAGTGTGAGTCATGGTCCTGGTACTGGTCAGTCTGCAGCGTGGTACTGGTACTGATCAGTGTGAGTCATGGTCCTGGTACTGGTCAGTGTGATTTTTGGTCCTGGTACTGGTCAGTGTGATTTTTGGTCCTGGTACTGGTCAGTGTGAGTCATGGTCCTGGTACTGGTCAGTGTGTGTCATGGTCCTGGTACTGGTCATTGTGAGTCATGGTACTGGTACTGGTCACTGAGAGTCATGGTCCTGGTACTGGTCAGTGTGAGTCATGGTGCTGGTAATGGTCACTGTGAGTCATGGTACTGGTACTGGTCAGGGTGTGGCTACTCCTGGTACTGGTCAGTGTGAGTCATGGTCTTTGTACTGGTCAGTGTGAGTCATGGTACTGGTACTGGTCAGTGTGAGTCATGGTCTTTGTACTGGTCAGTGTGAGTCATGGTACTGGTACTGGTCAGTGTGGGTTATGGTCCTGGTGCTGGTCAATGTGAGTTATGATCCTGGTGCTGGTCAGTGTGAGTCATGGTACTGGTACTGGTCAGTGTGAGTCATGGTACTGGTACTGGTCAGTGTGGGTTATGGTCCTGGTGCTGGTCAGTGTAAGTTATGGTACTGGTGCTGGTCAGTGTGGGTTATGGTCCTGGTGCTGGTCAGTGTCAGTTATGGTACTGGTGCTGGTCAGTGTGGGTTATGGTCCTGGTGCTGGTCAGTGTGGGTTATGGTCCTGGTGCTGGTCAGTGTAAGTTATGGTACTGGTGCTGGTCAGTGTGACTTATGGTCCTTGTGCTGGTCAGTGTGAGTCATGGTCTTTTTGCTGGCGCGATGTGAGGGTATTTAATTGTCTTTAGTTAATGCAAAGCAGATAGCATTAACTGGGACACTCGATGTATGGATTGACTGGAGAATGGTTGTGTTTGTGATTCGTCATTAAGAGGGGCATTTGTAAACGTAGTTTTTAACAAGTGAGGCGAAGGCTGTACTTTGTCCATTCTAGTGACTGCCTTTTCTGTTGTAGAGTAGTATCAAATTACCAAATACTTTATGTCTACAGGTAAGAGCCAAAACAATGATATCCCAAGAGTCGTCATCCACAAGGAGTTGGTGACAATTCACTACTTGCGTCCTGATGGCATTCAGGTGACGACACAAATTTGGTAAAATATATTCTCCACATTAAAGAATCGCTATAAACTGACAATCTAAACAAGACATCGATACATAGACTGATGAACAACCAAAAAACATTGTGCCTGAGTGGCCAGGTTACACACATATATAGTTATATGTGCACGCTTGAGTCACACGAAATATATTGTTATAATATTCACGTATAACAGGTCACACATAATCGTTCTATATAGGTCACACACACATCACAGTTCTCTAGATGTAACATATATAACAGTTCTATATAGGTCACACATAACAGTTCTCTACAGGTCACATATAACAGTTCTATATAGGTCACACATAACAGTTCTCTAAGGTCACATATAACAGCTCTATATAGGTCACACATAACAGTTCTCTACAGGTCACATATAACAGCTCTATATAGGTCACACATAACAGTTCTCTAAGGTCACATATAACAGCTCTATATAGGTCACACATAACAGTTCTCTACAGGTCACATATAACAGCTCTATATAGGTCACACATAACAGTTCTCTACAGGTCACATATAACAGCTCTATATAGGTCACACATAACAGTTCTCTAAGGTCACATATAACAGCTCTATATAGGTCACACATAACAGTTCTCTACAGGTCACATATAACAGCTCTATATAGGTCACACATAACAGTTCTCTACAGGTCACACATAACAGTTCTCTAAGGTCACATATAACAGCTCCATATAGGTCACACATAACAGTTCTCTACAGGTCACACATAACAGTTCTCTAAGGTCACATATAACAGCTCCATATAGGTCACACATAACAGTTCTCTACAGGTCACATATAACAGCTCTATATAGGTCACACATAACAGATCACTACTCATCACACAAAACAGTTCTCTACTCGTCACACATAATAGTTCTCTACAGGTCACATATAACAGTTCTTACTGGTCACACATAACAGTTCTCTACTGGTCACATATAACAGCTCTATATAGGCCACACATAAAAGTTATCTACTGGTCACATATAACAGCTCTATATAGTTCACACATAAAGGTTATCTACTGGTCATATATAACAGCTCTATATAATTCACACATAAAAGATATCTACTGGTCACATATAACAGCTCTATATAGGTCACACATAAAAGATATCTACTGGTCATATATAACAGCTCTATATAATTCACACATAAAAGATATCTACTGGTCACATATAACAGCTCTATATAGGTCACACATGACAGATCTATATGGGTCACACACGACAGATCTATATGGGTCACACACGACAGATCTATATGGGTCACACATGACAGATCTATATGGGTCACACATGACAGATCTATATGCGTCACACATGACAGATCTATATGGGTCACACACGACAGATCTATATGGGTCACACACGACAGATCTATATGGGTCACACATGACAGATCTATATGGGTCACACATGACAGATCTATATGGGTCACACATGACAGATCTATATGGGTCACACATGACAGATCTATATGGGTCACACATGACAGATCTATATGGGTCACACACGACAGATCTATATGGGTCACACATGACAGATCTATATGGGTCACACATGACACATCTATATGGGTCACACACGACAGATCTATATGGGTCACACACGACAGATCTATATGGGTCACACATGACAGATCTATATGGGTCACACATGACAGATCTATATGGGTCACACATGACAGATCTATATGGGTCACACACGACAGATCTATATGGGTCACACACGACAGATCTATATGGGTCAAACATGACAGATCTATATGGGTCACACATGACAGATCTATATGGGTCACACATGACAGATCTATATGGGTCACACATGACAGATCTATATGGGTCACACATGACAGATCTATATGGGTCACACATGACAGATCTATATGGGTCACACATGACAGATCTATATGGGTCACACACGACAGATCTATATGGGTCACACACGACAGATCTATATGGGTCACACACGACAGATCTATATGGGTCACACATGACAGATCTATATGGGTCACACACGACAGATCTATATGGGTCACACATGACAGATCTATATGGGTCACACACGACAGATCTATATGGGTCACACATGACAGATCTATATGGGTCACACACGACAGATCTATATGGGTCACACATGACAGATCTATATGGGTCACACACGACAGATCTATATGGGTCACACATGACAGATCTATATGGGTCACACATGACAGATCTATATGGGTCACACATGACAGATCTATATGGGTCACACATGACATATCTATATGGGTCACACACGACAGATCTATATGGGTCACACACGACAGATCTATATGGGTCACACATGACAGATCTATATGGGTCACACATGACAGATCTATATGGGTCACACATGACAGATCTATATGGGTCACACATGACAGATCTATATGGGCCACACATGACAGATCTATATGGGTCACACACGACAGATCTATATGGGTCACACATGACAGATCTATATGGGTCACACATGACAGATCTATATGGGTCACACATGACAGATCTATATGGGTCACACACGACAGATCTATATGGGTCACACATGACAGATCTATATGGATCACACATGACAGATCTATATGGGTCACACATGACAGATCTATATGGGTCACACATGACATATCTATATGGGTCACACACGACAGATCTATATGGGTCACACATGACAGATCTATATGGGTCACACATGACAGATCTATATGGGTCACACATGACAGATCTATATGGGTCACACATGACAGATCTATATGGGTCACACATGACAGATCTATATGGGTCACACATGACAGATCTATATGGGTCACACATGACAGATCTATATGGGTCACACACGACAGATCTATATGGGTCACACATGACAGATCTATATGGGTCACACATGACAGATCTATATGGGTCACACACGACAGATCTATATGGGTCACACACGACAGATCTATGCAGATCACACGTAAAAGATCTATACAGTCGAGTCCACTTAAGTCGAACTCGGATAACTAGAATTTCGCTTAAGTCGACGTTATTGGCTTGGTCCCGGCCAAGATCATTCTTTATCTTTGTATAAAAATTCCTGATAAGTCGAATTCGGTTAACTCGAATTTTCGGATTAGTCGAACATAAAAATGAATACCGACTATATAAATGTCCACGTTTAAGTCGAACTGTTCATTTCACACCACCCCTTCCTCCCCCCCCCCCCCCCCCACCACCCCCCCCCCCCCCAAAAAAAATTTTGTTTCGCGAAAGAATCTGTATTTTTAGTCTGCCCGGAGAACAATCTCGCACATAATATGTTGTTACATGACAACAATGGCTGCTAGTGGACGAAAGCTTAAAACTTTGACTTTAAAAAGAAAGACTGAGCTGTTGGAAGAGGTTGAACATAGTGGGAAGAAGAAAGTGGATATAGCTAGAGAATTTGGTATTCCAACATTGACACTTTCCGGCATTTTATAGCATAAATACCGCTACAAACAATTGTTTTTCGAATGTCAAAGCGACAGTGATAGGCAGAGAGCTAGAAGAACTGCTGCGTGCGATTTTGTTGATGCTGCCCTTTTAAAATGGTTCACTGTGATTAGATCGGCAAATGTACCAGTAAATGGGCCTTTACTTATTGCGAAAGGAGAAGAATTTGCACGTCTTGGAGGTCAGACAGACTGTAATTGTAGTGCTGGCTGGTTGGATCGTTTCAAACAACGACACTGCATCACTTACAAGAATGTGTGTGGAGAGAAACAATCAGTCGACGAAGCAACGACTCACTCGTGGATAGAAGACGTGCTCAGACCTGCTTTAGCTAAATATAATTCTGCGGATGTATTTAATGCCGATGAAACTGGATTATTTTAGTGATTGCTACCTGATAAAACATTTTCTTTCAAAAATGATAAGTGTCATGTGGGGAAAAAATCAAAAGAAAGAATAACAGTGGTTGTGTGTTCCAATATGGATGGTAGTGAAAAATGGCCTTTATTTGTGATTGGAAAATTTAAAATCCCTCGTTGTTTCTGTAGTCGATGGTAAAAGAGAAAGGGAGACAATCATAAAGACTGATGCTTCCTTCACTACGGTGCTAAGAGGTAAAGAGTAGTTCTGACTTCGTTACGGCCAAAGAAGAAAAATAGTGAAAAGAGAGAGAACCTCACACCGCCTCAACCGACAAAAAAAGAGGATAGTAATTAGATAAGATATACGAGATCTCAGGCAGGGGCCTCAACTCTGGACTGACTGTCATATTTGAGACCCAGACATTGGATTAAGGTGTTAGATTGTGGTAGAAATAGTGACTGTAAAAAGTAAAAACTAAAAGATACTAAACAAACAAATCAAGGACAAATAAACAAGCTCTTTATTTATTTCTTCTAACAGCACATTGCGTGTCAATAACGGATACAATAGACAACTGTATATATCAAATCACCACAGTGGGTAACCCCTAACCAATCAACAGCACTTAAGACAACAGGGTACACCAAGTACCACAACACAGGTGTTCCAAACAATAGCTGGTTAGACTGACACTATAAAGAACTTTGACACAAGCAACACTGCACAGACAATAAGGCACTACAAAAACATAGGTTACACAACATAAACCCCAAGACGCGACATAAACAAGAGTTGTGACACAATTTACTATCCCACCAAGAACCCAGGCCTGCTGACACTAACTAGTCAGCCGCTCAGTTTTGTCACAACATTAGTTGACACAGATCAACTCAGGGAATTGTTCCCACACCTGACAACAACAGAACAGCACTGAACTGAAGGCCATGCTGCCCGCATCTCTCATCAGCACAAAGGACTGCTCAAACAAACTGGCTTCCGATTCCTTTGTTAAGCCGAGTTCCGGTGGTGGCCAGGACAAAAACGGCTTTGATAGACCAAACTAAGGTGCATCGGAATGTTGTAGACACCAAGGTGCATCGGTTTGGCGCTATCACATTATCCAACCCCCTACTTTTTGACGTCCCGTCAAAAGGAATGGACTATCGTATCCCCTTACCCCAACTATCTCTTTACAAGTTAACATCTACACATAAACCATCATCAAAATTACCAACGCCCAAAAAAAAAAAATAAAGCCACCTGTGACCTCATCCAAAAATAATCATCAATGAAACAAGGATTCATTTAAATTTACACACAAACCGCCATCAAAATGACAAAGGCATAACAAATCTATGTCACATGTTACCACATCCAAAAACATAATCATCGATCAGTCAAGACACCAATGACAGTTATACGTAACCAGCCATCAAAATGACATCAGACTTCTATGCCCTAACAATTCCTTGGTCATAGAGCACAACCATCAACAACAACAAAAACTTTTGTCACCTTTGGAGACCTTGCCCCCAAAACCTAAACTGCTGGTTATATCCCCAATATCCTCTCCTCTGCCATTCTCCTGCTGAGAACATTATGTAGTTTTGCAACAAACCAGTCTCTTAGGATCACTGGATCCCAAGCAACCATGCCCCTCTTTCTCTGAGCTTCCAGCACCAAACGAAAGGCTTTGTGGACCCGGTGAGAGAAATCCATGATGGATTCCTCTGCATCTTGTGTTACTTGAAAGAAAGCCGCAGCCAGTTCCACCATGCTGCGCTGCTCTCCATATACCTGCTGAATGGTCTGCAGCATCTCCTCAGGGTCATTACAAGCTGACCTAAGTTCAAGTTCCGCCCACACACTGGGAGCAACACTTTCACAAATAATGTCCACTTTATCTTCATCGCACACTGCACCAGCCCTCCAGGCAGATCTCACCTTCCTCACATACTTCTCAACAGCTGGCCCACCTTGCCGGCCAAAACAAGGTACTTCTATCTTCACAGGTGCCACTATGTACCTGACTTCACCAGTGGGCCCTGTGACGTCAGGGGCACCAACTGGGTGGGGAACTGCGGTCCCTAACGTTGAAGACAGAGCCATCTTTGCTCTGGATACGATACAGTGAAGGTGTACTAGGAGGCAATTTATCTGAGCCCACTCACCATACAGGGGACTCCTCTCTTGTGCAGCAATGCCCGGGGGATCTCAGCAGCAAACCTGGGTTCTAATGTCACAACTCAAAGACAATGGACACCACAAACATAAACACTGACCTATCACACAAAACAATCAATAGATACTAAAACAATCCTAACAGAACAATTCAAAGGCTGCCACAATATCTCGTCGGGGTCGCCATTTTGTAGTCGATGGTAAAAGAGAAAGGGAGACAATCATAAAGACTGATGCTTCCTTCACTACGGTGCTAAGAGGTAAAGAGTAGTTCTGACTTCGTTACGGCCAAAGAAGAAAAATAGTGAAAAGAGAGAGAACCTCACACCGCCTCAACCGACAAAAAAAGAGGATAGTAATTAGATAAGATATACGAGATCTCAGGCAGGGGCCTCAACTCTGGACTGACTGTCATATTTGAGACCCAGACATTGGATTAAGGTGTTAGATTGTGGTAGAAATAGTGACTGTAAAAAGTAAAAACTAAAAGATACTAAACAAACAAATCAAGGACAAATAAACAAGCTCTTTATTTATTTCTTCTAACAGCACATTGCGTGTCAATAACGAATACAATAGACAACTGTATATATCAAATCACCACAGTGGGTAACCCCTAACCAATCAACAGCACTTAAGACAACAGGGTACACCAAGTACCACAACACAGGTGTTCCAAACAATAGCTGGTTAGACTGACACTATAAAGAACTTTGACACAAGCAACACTGCACAGACAATAAGGCACTACAAAAACATAGGTTACACAACATAAACCCCAAGACGCGACATAAACAAGAGTTGTGACACAATTTACTATCCCACCAAGAACCCAGGCCTGCTGACACTAACTAGTCAGCCGCTCAGTTTTGTCACAACATTAGTTGACACAGATCAACTCAGGGAATTGTTCCCACACCTGACAACAACAGAACAGCACTGAACTGAAGGCCATGCTGCCCGCATCTCTCATCAGCACAAAGGACTGCTCAAACAAACTGGCTTCCGATTCCTTTGTTAAGCCGAGTTCCGGTGGTGGCCAGGACAAAAACGGCTTTGATAGACCAAACTAAGGTGCATCGGAATGTTGTAGACTCCAAGGTGCATCGGTTTGGCGCTATCACATTTCAAAGGCCTGAAAACATTGTGTGTGAATTACAGAGCCGATTCAAAGGCATGAATGACATCAGAACTGTTCAATGAGTGGCTACAAGAATTTGATTATTCAATGGTGTGTAAACAAAGAAAAGTTCTTTTAATTCTTGACAATTGTTCAGCCCACACAAAAATTAACAATCTGAAGGCAACAGAGCTTTTGTTTCTGCCACCTAATGCCACATCAACACTTCAGCCTTGTGATCAAGGTATATTCAAAATCTGAAAGTTCTGTATAGATCCACAATGTTATCAAAACATGTGGTTCATATGGATGCTGACCTCATTTGTGATGATTTCAAGATAACCCTTCTTGATGCTATTCTTATGTTAAAATCTTCATGGGACAGAGTTTTACCAGCAACTATTGCAAACTACTTTAGACAGGCTGGCATCTTACCTGCAGTAGATGTCTCTGTAAATGAGAATTCCACACCATCAGCGAGCAGTGAGAGAAATGTTACTGACATTTCAGTGGGGCCATTACTTGCTAGATTGTATAAAGAGCTGAAGATTGATCCAAAGGAGTTTGTGAACATTGACAATGATGTTTCTACTAGTGCCAATCTTTAAAGCACTAATATTATAGGGCTATGTATGCCAGTCATTCAACCAACAGACCCTTCCAGCGCTGACTGTGATGACGAGGATGACTGGGGGCTGCAAGCACAACCTGTATCGCAGTCAGATATTTTGGCATCAATTGACAAAATTGATATTTACATGATGCAGAATGGGTGTTCAGATGATGCAGTCTCACCATTTTGTGCCTTTATGGGAAGACATTTTTCACAAGTCAAGAAGCAAAGCAAAATCACAAACTTTTTCTTTAATTAATTTGGAAATTTTCAAAACTAAACATTTCAACATTTCTGATATTGTATTGCTATTTATTTATTCACTACCTGTGTTTCCTAAGTGGTACAATCATTTTACTCAATGCTACTGCATGGTACACATGTATTAGTGTAAATTAGTGTAAATATGTGTGCAGTCTGGATAAGTAGAATTTCTGATAAGTAGAACAGATTCCTTTCGGCCCCTGCGACTTCTATTTATCCAGACTCCACTGTATAAGTCACACATATCAGTTCTCTACTGGTCACACACAACAGTTCTCTACTGGTCACACACAACAGTTCTCTACAAGTCATATAAAACAGTTCTATATCATCATAATCTAGTGCGTTGCCAGTTGGCGTGGGCGACCATACCTCTCCAAACATTGCGGTCTCTGACGGCATGGATCAATTCGTGTGTTGACTCCCTTCCGTGCCATGACACAAGACTGTCAAGAATTCGCACGCTGCCTTCCAATGTCTCTCTGTACGCAAATCTATCCTGTTGTTACGACATGTTTCAGTTTTTATCTTCTCATAATGTGGCCAAAAACGATGAATACTTCTTTCTGATGTTCGGGATAAGTTGTCTTTGCAACTTAGCTTCCCTCAAAGTGTCCAGATTGCTCATTTTAGCTGTCCAATTAATGTTCAGCATTCTTCTAAATAAAAAACAACAACAACAACCATATCTCCAAGGCTTCTTGGGATTTTTTTTTCCTGTTTACTTATTGTCCAGGATTCGCAGCCGTTATGTTAAAATTGGTTCTATGTAAATTGCAAGAACTGTTTTGTTATATATATATATATATATATATATATATATATATATATATATATATATATATATATATATATATATATATATATATATATATATATATATATATATTGTTGTTTTTTTTCCTTTCTTGTGTTCTTTTTTATTTCTCGTGTTAAAGATTTACACTTCATCCTGCTGTTATCAGGTTCTCCTCCTTTCTGTTTCAGTTCTCCTCGTTGTTTTATTAATTCTAGTGTGTCTGATGTAATCCATGGCTGATGTTGCTTTTTCTTGGTGGGAATTAAATCTTTGGCTGCAGTTATCAATATATCTCTAGCTTGTACTGCCAATTCATCAGGTGTCACTTCCTCATGTATTGACATCAAGACCCCAAAAGATTCTTCACTTCTAAGTTGAATGCATCTGGTGTATTTGTGAGATCACCTATACTTGTAGATTTATTTATTTCTAATATTCTCTGGAGGTGGTGGAAAATTTTGGAATATCTTGGGTCATTGATTACCAAAAACGGCGACACAATGAAAGAAATTAAACGGCGACTATCAATTGCTCTTCAAAGACTAAAACAGCTGAATAAATTATGGAGTGGGACAGATAGAACTACAAAAATTAGATTTTTAAGAGCATGCATCTTTCCCATTGCAACATACGCCTGTGAGACATGGACACTTACTAAACAAGTTGAACAGCGCATAAACGCCTTTGAATATAAATGCTATAGACGAGTTCTAAGAATATCTTGGGTAAAGAAAAGAACAAATGCATCCATACTTCAAGAGTTGAATATTGAAGACGGTTGGCTATTAAAGACGATAAAACAAAGAAAATTGAAATATTTTGGTCACTTGAAACGTCACGAAAGCTTGGAGAGAACAATAATGGAGGGGTATATGCCTGGGAAGAGAGGAAGAGGAAGGCCAAAGAGAAGATGGGTGCAGGATGTGGCGGATGATCACCAGATGGGTGTATCAGACGCGGGACATCTTGCTTATGATCGAGAGGTTTTCCGGAAGGTTGTTATGGTAGCGAGGTTCTGCAAAGGACATGCTACTGAATGAATGAATGAATATTCTCTGACATCTGATATGTTCATGACATTGTTATTATTTATATTATTGTTGTTTGTTATCCAGAAATAGGTATTGCTTATATTATTTTGATTATTTGTTTTTCAGTTATTTGACTTTCTACATAAATCATTATTAGTCTTCCTCTGTCTCTTCCTCTGTGTGTGTGTATGTATGTGTCTGCCTGTCTGATTGCCCGCCTGTCTCATAACATGATCAGACGGGCATGCGTGGCCAATTCTTAACCCTTCGAAAATAAAATTTGTTCGTTCGTTCGTAATATGCATTGTTTGTGTTCACAGTATTCATTCGACAATGTTTTATCTATATTAATGTAGCATGTAAATTAGATCATTGATCTACTTCAGACGAGTGGTTGGACGTGCCGAACGTTAGTCATGCTTGCGTGCCCAATTTGCGACCCTTTGAAAATAAAGTTTGTTCTGGTTCCAGTATTTTATCACCCAAGACTGACACTTTTTCTATTGATCATATTCGTCTAGTTGTTTCATGCTGTGCGGACTTTGTCGTCATTATCGTCTTTAAATTGCACTCTACCTGACATACATTGTGCTGCTTCTACTTGTGTGTGTGTAAATTATCTACCCCGTCTTGAATCTACATTGTGGTTGTCTTCTTCTCGACTACCTCGTTATACCCCCTTGACAATTATCTATTTCAGACATTAATGTCTTTTTATATGGCCGAAATGTCAGGAACAGGACTGCGAAATGTTCTCCACTTTCATTGACCTTACCAAGGCTTTTGATACAGTCAGCAGAGAAGGACTGTGGAAGATTATGGCAAAATATGGCTGTCCACGAACGTTTGTCCCTCCCCCGATGTGTCTCCACCTTGCCGTGGTGGGGGAGCTTGCGTGTCCCATCGACCCCATGTGCTTGCCGATGGATGAAAACTATATATCGGACAGCTCTTGGGATAGGGACCAGACTAAGAGAGACACAGCCTGCTGCTCTGCAGGTAAGACTGAGGATAACAGTCAAAAGATTAAATCAGGTACACGAAGGCAGAAGACCTTGGTCCGGACAAAACTATAAGGCTCTCTGTCAAGGGCTGTGGCTGAACGCCTCTAACCCGCGGATCTGAGAGCCGGGCCGATACACACCTACCGATAAATAGAGGTACTGAGCACGCTACATGGCCAGTTTTGATACTTGTTTGAAGGCTCTCAGCTGGGGGATATGACGGATTCCCGGATGAGAGGGCCTGGCCGTTTCTCGCTCACTGCTGCACGGAGGTAAGGTGCTGAGCCGGCAGCACATGTAGCCTATCTCGTGAGCGAGAATAAAAATGCAGAAAGTGTCCCAGTCGAATGAAATGGCTACGAAAACTGTCTGTATCTAACACATAGAGTGTAGACAAAAGTGAAAAAAAACGTCTCAATAACACAAAAATGGAACTCACGGCTAGCGAATCCATTGCGTGGTCCGAAGTCAAAAGCAAAAGCTTACCGAGCGGATGTCGCCCGCAGTCTGACCGTTCCTGGTGTATGCTTGAGCGACCAGTAACAAGCGAGAAGCCCAGCACATGGAAGTGAGTTGACGGTTAACCGTGATGTCGATGATCGTTCTATCTTGACCAGCTGAGATGTGGGCGACATCACAACAAAAAGTCTAACGTGCTTCGAAACCAGAGGAAGGCTAACCTCAATTAAAAAAATGCCCGCCTAGAAGACGGAAGTGTCCGTCCTACGGGTGGCAAACTAAAAATTGACACTACGCATTTACGTCCGAGTGAAATGTCTCGTCCGAATGTCTCTCGTGCTAGGAACAGCTCTGACTACCTAGTTTCCGAATGCCGCTCTTGTTCGGAACAGCTCTGACTAGGTAGTTTTCCGAATGTCTGTCGTGCCTGGAACAGCTCTGACGGGCGCAACGACAAGCACATGTCCGCAAACTCGCTGAGTGGATACCGACTGCAGACCTGTCTGGTTTGTGCGGGAACGGCCCGGGGCGAACGAAATGTCCAATATATTGAAGTGAGGAATTAAAGCAGCCATGAGCAGGACGTGACAACTCCCTTGGTGAGCCCAGTACCAGGGCGCTATGTGTCTGCCCTGCAACTATGGAAGCAACCTTGGATGGCGGAAAATGCTATGGACTGTCCCTTCCTTCCCTTGAGGGATGACCGAAGTCCTCGACTGTTCCAACTTGACCAGCTGAGATGTGGACGGTACCACAAAAGTGAGAGTCTCCCAGGAATGCTAACCTGGTCAAAAATGCACACATAAGCCGGATGTGTTGACCTAAGGGTTTTCAACCCAAAGGTGCCTAACGCACACCGCAATGACATCTGAAAAAACACTCCGGCTGAACGAAAAGAAGAACGTTTGTCCAAATAGTGCGGCTATTTCATGATGGCATGCAGGCAAGAGTACAGGAATATTGTGAACTGTCTGAACCCTTTCCTGTCACCAATGGAGTGAAGCAAGGATGTGTCCTGGCACCAACACTGTTCAGCCTCATGTTTTCAGCGATGTTGATGAATGCCTTCGAGAACGATGACATTGGAATAGACATCAACTACCGTATGGATGGAAAGTTATTCAATCTCAGATGGCTGAAAGCTAAAACCAAAATTAACAGCGACACCGTCAGAGAGCTCCTGTTTGCTGATGATTGCGCTCTATACGCCAACTCAGAGGCGGACATGTAACATAATGTTTCAGCTTTCTCACATGCCTGTGCCAACTTTGGGCTCAATATCAACTTGGAGAAGACTGTAGTTATGTACCAGCCAGCTCCAGGGAATAATCACACTGTGCCGAATAACAAAGTGAATGATCATAGACTAAGTGTTGTGGACAAATTCACCTATCTTGGCAGCACTGTGTCACAAGCTGTCACAATTGATGACGAAGTGAATGCAAGAATCTCCAAGGCCAGTGCGGCCTTTGGCAGACTGTATAAGAATGTATGGGACAGAACTTGAATAAGCCTGCAAACAACGCTAAAAGTCTACAAAGCAGTTGTATTATCCACACTGCTATATGCTTGTGAAACCTGGACTGTTTATCAGCGACACTATAGGATATTAAACCACTTCCACACAGTCTGCCTTAGGAAGCTACAGAAGATTAAATGGCAAGACAAGATTCCAGATACTGAAGTCCTAGAAAGAGCGTCCATGCCAAGTATCCACACTCTACTGATGAAGAATCAGATTTGCTGGGCTGGTCACTTGACTCGCATGCCAGATCACAGGCTCCCTAAACGAATTTTTTACAGCGAACTGCGTTGTGGTAAACGCTCCCAAGGTGGCCAGAGGAAACGCTTTAAAGACACTGAAATTCTCACTGAATGCTTTTGAAATTCATCATGACACCTGGGAGGCTGCAGCCAGAGACCGAAATTCGTGGCGTGCATCATTACGCAAGGGTGCAGTCATATGTGAGGCAACCAGGACTGCAAGAGCTGTGAAGAATAGGCAGGACAGAAAAAAACCACTGCAGGAAATCCTCCTCCAGAAACGTCAAGCATTCTTTGCCCACATTGTCAAAGAACATTTCGAGCCTAAATAGGCCTTATCAGCCATTTTAGAACCCACGGCTCCATACCTTCAACCCCACTGGATGAAATGAATGGTCATCATCATTCTTGATGGACAAACAACACATGGCCGAAATATTTCATTTTCCTCAGTTTTATTTTCGTCTTAATAAATTCGTCTTCAATTCTGAGATTGTATTGAAGAATGACGCGACACCCCAGTTGCCAGAAAAGATGTTTGACTTACTAACGGTATCATCTGCACCAAACCAGCGCCTCCACGTGGACATCACAACAACGGAGAAAGCTAGTAAAATGAGAAACTTTTTACAGCAAGCTCTCAACACGGCCGTTATCACAATCACGTCTTGCATTGACTGTAAATAACTTGCAACGTCTTTATAACCCAGAGGCTTGTATTAATGTACGGCAGTCTAAGCAATAGCGTGTTTTGAAAGAGTATTGAAATTACATACGACCCAGAAAGATATACACAGGTCAGTTCGATTATACGGTAGACTCAAAACAGTTGTATTTCTCACTGGTAAAATATTACAGCCTGTCTCCCTGGCGAAGGAGTTAACGACGCTGTTCGTAATCCCGTATACTCTCGAAGAAACACAGCTACGCGAGATTCGGCAGCGGATCGCGTCGCGTTGGTTACTTATGAAAGGTATGTGAGCAGGTCGCTCTGAAAGCAATGGCTAACTACTGAGCGTAATTTTGCCAAGAACATCAACAAAAGCTTAAAAATGCTGGTGTTGACTGCAACGTCCTGTAAGGGATATGCAACTTTTAAAAAAAAAAAGTATTACAAGCCCCAAAATCCAACGGGAGCTGTTTAGTATTTTCACCGGAAGCTGCGGAAACCTGGGGCAGTTATATTCCAAATTCACAATGTTAACATTAGACAACAGTATGCCTTCTACATGTGCCCTCTTGACAATGAAGGTTGGCTGCAGTGGATTTCCACCAGGTTCTGTTTGTTGCGTTGTTTGTAGGCTCTGACATAGTGCTGTTAATACCACATCTTGGTACTTTATCTTCCCACGTGCACTGTGGGTACCTCTTACAACTTTTCTCTACAATATGATTATCATAAAAATAGCATGTCCTTCAATTAGAACAAAATATTTGGCTAATCCCTTTATTGACCAAGTCCTATAAGAAATAAATGACAATTTAAAACTGAATAGAACAATTAGACGTAGATAGTCTAAATTTGTTGGGCATGTTATGAAAGGAAATAAATTTGAGAATCGGGTGACAACTGGCAAGGTCGATGGGAAGAGAACAACTCTGGTGATCGTGTGAAGTGGCGAATCATGACTGCCTACACATATCGGCATGGCACATGAGGATGATGATTTATAAACATAGTTTTGTAGCAAGTGATACGATGGCTGCACTGGCTGGAATAGATGTAGATCAGTGTAAAACTACCATGAACTATATGGCTACAGATAAAACAACCATATCCTAAGAATCCCCGTCCATAAGGTGTTGGTGGCAATTTACTCGCAGCTGACGACAAATATTTGGTGAATGATATTTTCCACATTGAAGCATCGCTATAAACGAACAGTCTAAAGTTGGCATAGTCACATAGATAGACGGATGAACAAGAGACACGACTGTGTGCCTAGAGTCTGGCCTCAGTTGTCAGGTTACACACATATATGTTACCTCAGCAAGTTACTAGTCACACAAAATAGATTGTTACAATATTTACGCATAACAGGTCACGCATAACAGTTCTATACAGGTCAAACATAACAGTTCTATGTAGGTCAAACATCGTAGTTATATATAGATCACAAAATACTTAACGTAAACTTTCCAAGAGATCAAAACCACAATTAATGCTGGTGTTAACTGCAATGTCGCATAACAGTTCTATGTATACCACACATAACAGGTCACACACAACTGTTCTATACAAGTCGCACTTAACAGTTCTATACAGGTCACACATAACAGTTTATACGAGGGTAAGTTAATAAGTAAGTCACAAATGGATGTAGAAAAATAACTAAAGATGATAACATCTTGAAACCAGTTTATTTTTATACATACATTGCCCATTTATTTCTCAACATAAATTCCACCCACATTGATGCACTTATCCCATCGTTTTATCAGTTCTCCCAAACCGGCTGCATATAACTGCATGCTCTGTTTTCTAAACCACGTTTTCACTACACATTCAACTTTGGCGTCGTTCTCGAAATGTCTCCCGCCAAGGTGGGGTTCCTGTTTATGCTGACAAATGTTTATCCCGTAAAGCGGTGCATAGCTGGGTAGAAAACGTTACGAGGGTGAGTCAATATTTTAGTCACGGAGGTCTGTGGAATGGCTGGTAAATGAAAACAAAGCACTCAGTTTTATGCAGCCGGTTAGTGAGAACTGATAAAACGATGGGATAAGTGCATCAATGTTGGTGGAAATTATCTTGAGAAATAAAGGGACAATGTACGTATAAAACTAAACTGGTTTCACGTTGTTTTCATCTTTAGTTATTTTTCTACAGCCATCTGTGACTTACTTATTAACTTACCCTCGTATATGTCACACACAACATGTTACATATAAGAGGCTACACATAACAGGTCAGACATAACAGCTCTCTACAGGTCACATATAACAGCCCTCTACAAGCCACACATAAAAGGTCATAAATAACAATTGTATGCAGGTCATACATGACAGGTTATATATAACAGTTCTCAATAGGTCACAGATTATAGGTATCACATAACAAGTCACACATAGCAGCTGTCGACACAAAATAGTTTTATACATATCACACATAAAGGTTCTCTATAGGTTACACATGACAGTTCTCTACAGGTCACACATAACAGGCCACACATAACAGTGCGTGCGTGTGTGCGTGTACGGATATGTCCTTGCTAGCGTGCGTGCGTGCGTGCGTACGTGCGTGCGTGCGTGCGTGCGTGCGTGCGTGCGTGTGTGTGTGTGTGTGTGTGTGTGTGGTTCGACAAGCCAATGAAAAGACGGGCCAACGTTTTCGATTTGTGTCCCCATAAATGTTCGTTCATTCGTACTTGCGTTCATTCGTTCATTCTTTTGCTGCGTGGTCTCGAGGTATGGTGTCCGTCTCGAGTGCTGAAGGTCCCGTGTTCAAGCCCTGGTGAGGGCCGGGATTCTTTCACGGGGACTTCTAGTAACATAATTTCTCCTGGCCACTGGGTAGTGAGATCGGACGCCCGTGTGTATTGTTGCGCACGTAAAAAACCCCTTGGCAGTTGGAAATCGAAAAAGAGTAGCCTAACAGCGCTTTCCGGGCAAATTTTCGAGTTACAAATCTACCCAAGTATTTCTGGATCCTCGCTGGTGCTACGGAGTTCGTGCACTGAGCTGAGATTATAAGGACTCAGACTTGAGTTAGGAATAGAACGGGGCACTTATGGGCTACACCTGTGTGCCGTGATGTTAATCCGTCGACTAAACAAAAGTATTCTTTTACTCTGTCAGTAGTTATGTCCGTGGCATTCAGGTAGTGTCAGTTAGTTTCCGTGGCAATTACGTTATAGACGCGGTTCGTAATGCCGCTTAATTGTGTTCGAAACACAGCTGCGACCGATTTGTAGCAGACCCTATCGCGCTGGGTTTTAACGTGTTGTTATGTGAGCCAGTCTTTCAGAAACAATGGCAAACTACTGAACGTAAACTTGCAAGACATCAACAACAGCAGTGCTGGTGTTAACAGCGATGTCCTGTAAATAGGATATGCAAAAGAAAACAAAATTTCTGGTAGTACTTCAGGATTAGATACTGAATAATTCGTTTATTTGCTGACATGTGACGTCATCACAGTACGGCACAAAGTCAATCCTGAAAGGGGGGTTAACTGGCAAATGACAGAAAAATCGTATTATCTAAGGGGAGCTACCTCGTGTGGCAAAGGGGTCAATAATATATTGTTACTAAGGGGAGTTAACTCATAAAGCTAACACATTTAGGTTTTTCTGGTCTTAAAAAATGAAAATTAGAGTAGTGTAGTGGTGTGTGCGTGCGTGCGTGTGTGGGTAGGCGGGCGGTCTGGCGGGCGCGGTCAGCAAATGCGGGCAGACGGGCGGGCTGGCGCGGTCATGCGATTGCGGGCAGATCGGCGGGCGATTGCAGGCGTCGGAGATTCTAACACATTAAACTACGTGGATAGGTGGGTGGTTATTATTAGTTATTGATCCTAGGTGGAAATACCCCATTACAGCTCCGATTGCGGGACCAAAAGGCAGTGATAATTCTGTCTGACAGACAGACAGACAGACAGACAGACAGACAGACAGACAGACGGACGGACGGACAGACAGACAGACAGACAGACTGGCAGGCGGGCAGGAAGACAGACAGACATAAGACAAGGGTCTAGGTGACAAAACACATCCTTGTCTTACCTCTTGTTTTATCTTTTAATAATTATCTTTATTTCACATTTAATTTCTGCTACCTGGTTCCAGTAAATAAAGTATTTGTTGGTTTTATTGTGGCTACATAGCTTGTTTGATAGTTGAGTTTACTTCATGTATGTCCTTCCAATGCGCCTCTAACGTCGAATGTTCTTCGTAATTTAAATTTAAATAAAACAATTTATTTCTACGGCACAAGTAGCAATTCAATGTATATATGCAATAAACTTCAGCAAATCTAATCAACTCGATTCAAATATGAGACTGATTATCTGGAAACAAGAATTTATAGAGAGATCAAATCACTGACAAGCCCAATAAAAATGTAATCTAAGAGAGAATTGAGTGAGATTTGAAATTTACAACAGTGCTTGGTGGATGTAGTTCAGGTTGTGAGATTAACTCTTGTCGGATACTATAATAAAGTCCCTTGGGTGGGAAGATCCGCAGAATCGCAACTTTATAGTAAACAAGTGAAGCTCAGGGAAAGATTGAAGTTAATACAAGAAAAATTTATCCTTTGTTAAACAGTCAATGGTATTGAATTGGGGCGAGTACAGGAATTAAGCATATGCTGGGAGATGCATCACAGAGAAAAAAGAAACAGAATAGGACAAGCAAACACTGCATTGTCTCAAATAAAGGGCGTCTGTGGCAATTCGTGCCTGTCATTGGAGGTTCATTGGACATTTGATGCTGATGCTGATTAAGAGGAGAAGTATTTAACTATTAGTGTTGAGATGTATTGCTAGGAGACCTAACGTGCCACTAGTGTTGTGTATTACTTGGAGAATTATTGGACTATTAATATTTTTGTTGTATTGGTAGCAGAACTATTTGAATATTAGCGTTGGTGTTGTTTTGTTAGAAGAACCATTAGACTATTAGTGTCAATGTGTGTTGCTAGGAAACTAATGCGCTGCTAATGTTGCTATATTACTGGGAGAACTGATGTATTACTGGTGTTGATTGTAGTTTTGATGGTGTATTGTTAAGAAAAGTATTGAACTACCAGTTTTGATGATGTATTGCTGGGATAACTAATGTACTATTATTGTTGCCGAATCGCTGAGAGAACTATTGTATTACTAGTATTAAATCTGTAATTCCATGAGAACTATTGGACTATTACTGTTGAATCTATATTGCTAGGAGAGCTATTATACTTTTAATGTTCATGGGTTATTGTTGGGAGAACTATCATACTACTTGAGTTGATGGTGTATTGCTGATTGTGTATTACTAGGAGAGCAATTGGTCTATTAGTGTCGATTGTGTATTGTTAAGAAAAGTATTGGACTATCAGTATTGATGATATATTGCTGGGATAAGTAATGTACTTCTATTGTTGCTCAGATTGTTGTTCTATTTGTATTGCTCAGATATCTATTGTATTACTATTATTAAATATGTCTTGCTAGGAGAACTATTGGACTATTACTGTTCATTGTATAATATATTGTTAGGGAAACTATTATACTGCTATAGCTGATGAAGTATTGCTAGGAGAACGATTGGGCGATTAGTGTTAAATCTGCACTGCTGGTGAAACTATCATTCTATTAGTTTTAGTGGTATATTGCTAGAACTATTGGACTATTAATGTTGGTGCTGTATTCAGAAACGAAATATCAGCCTATTAGTGGGGAGCCGTGGCACAGATCAAGGCTTGTCCCCAGAACAGGGTTAAAAGTTGTTTCCAAGAATCATATGAATATAATGATGCTACACGTCCTCTGATCGGTAGTGAGATCAGACACTCAGCTTTCTCCTATAAAAGCGAAACAGGAGGCACTGTATGCAAGCTGCTCACTTTAAAATAGCAGGCCTTCAGGCTGCTGCCTTGGCGAAATTCTTACGAAAGAAGACTTACCCGCGGGTAAATAGAGCCCGGTTACCTTGGATGCAATCTGTCTAGAAGAAGCAAACCTTTTACAAATGCATGTCGAAGTCGGAAGCTGACCTTTAAGGTGCATAACTTGGTGTGTCACACTCGTCTCGAACGAAGAACGATGAAGAAAAGAACCTTGCATGTTACATATTGCTAACGTTAACATATAACTGTGAATCGTGGACAAAGAGCAAACAAGCAAAACAAATTCCTTGAGGTTTTGGGGATGTGATTTCATAAAATAGTGCTGAACATTCCTTGTATAGTCGTAACGAGTAATCTAAAGCCGCACCGGGTTTTATCCCATATGGCTCGGTTTCTTTCCGCAGGTCGGCCTGTCGAAAGTAGTCGCACAAAGCACGAACTCCGTAGCTCCAGCAACGACCACCTGGAATCTCCGAGAAAAATGCACTCATGAACAGAAAGACGTAGGCCGGAATCGAACCCACATCCTTCGGAGTGCAAAGCAAACGGCTTGACCACTTAACCACGGAGACTCCAGACGAGTAATCTACGTGTGTGAAATTGGCTAAGACACAAAGGCGAATGGTCTCAAATACCAGACAGGGGCAGTGGTTATTTTTACGTGAGAATAGAATGGAACTGGTGACAACTGGAAGAAATATTTGTCAAGAGACCGAGCCATGTGGGATAAGACAAAGTGCGTTGAAGTCGACCCTCTGCCTTTTAAAGCCTTTTGTTAAGTTAATAGTGCAGTTGTAGAATCATGAGAAATGACTATGAGGCTCCACCGATATGCTCTATTGAATCAGACTTAGAAAGGCAAGAAACAATGTGTACACTTTCTGTCCCAAGCAATGCACATCGTAAGAACCCTTGTACACTTCATATCCCAAGCAATGCACTATGTGAGATCTTTGTAAACACTCTCTCTCTCTCTCTCTCTCTCTCTCTCTCTCTCTCTCTCTCTCTCTCTCTCTCTCTCTCTCTCTCTCTCTCACACACACACACATACACACACACACACACGAAATATACCATGTGGGAACACATGTATACTTCTTGCTCCAAGCAAGGCACCATGTGAGAACCCTTGTACACTCACTCCCTGTCCCATGCAATGCACTATGTGAGCACCCTTGTACCCTTCCTGTCCCACGAAATGGGCCATATGAGAACCCTTGTACACTACCTGTCCCAAGCTATGCACCATGTGAGAACACGTGTACACTTCCTGTGCCAAGCTATGCACCATGTGAGAACACGTGTACACTTCCTGTCCCAAGCTATGCACCTTGTGAGAACACGTGTACACTTCCTGTCCCAAGCTATGCACCATGTGAGAACACGTGTACACTTCCTGCCTAAAACAACGTGTACACTTCCTGCCTAAAACAATGTCCCATCTGATGACAACCCTTGTACCGCTGTAGGCGAGTTGTCCATATGTTGCTAGGCCCATATTTGTATAAATCAATCGGCACTCGGTTTGTAATGTGTTCAGTAACATACCTGCCGCCTTTATTTCCCAAGACATTTTACCGTACTCCTTTTAGGCTGAGGAGTCACGAACAGCCAAAACATGATGGGGTTGACTGATACATCCTGTAAAGGATGCACAAACTAACTTAACTTAACAGCTAGGAACCTTGATCAATTTTAAATATCCATGTGGATTCGAATCTTTGGCCACCGGACCGGCAGGTACGTGTTACCCACTACACTAGACCTACTGCTACGCTACCGCTACTACTGATCGCCTTTACTCCCAAAGAGGATTCCAGGTACGTATTTTAGGCTGCATGGATCTGAGAGCTCATGGCAGTGGAACACATCATCTCCGCCTCAAAGGGGATTCCAATACAACATCACCTGGTCGACATGCAGATGTACTAGCTACTGACCTACCCTGGGTCTACCATTACTCGAAATGCGTTTAACATCGATAACTTCCTAGCTTCAAGTCTTGTGAGATAATGTGGTGATTTCCCTTTGGTGTCTTGTATTTACATGTTTGCCGTATGCATTTAATTTTTAGATTGTCAGGAAAAGTTTTTGAAAAACCAGTCGAGGTATTTGGAATATTGTGTCTCCGGAAAATGACAATAATCAGAATGTGGAACATTGAACAAATGAACGACTTCTGGAAAATATAGTTGACACAGGACTCCTTCAGGGGATCAAAACGAATACTTTAAAAGCTTGTTGACATCCCAGAAAAATTTGACAGCACACCACAAAAAGGCAACATATTGGGAAAATGAGAAAGTGGTTAAATTGGTTGCAGCTCAAGAAGATTACCACGTTATGGACAGATCAGAACACATCATTATTCTACGCCACAGAACAGGACACACTAGTTTACGCAACTATATGTATACAAAATTCAAGATTGGCTAAATAGCCATGTGCATATTTACATTGGTGCTGTAGACAGCAAATCACATACTGCAAAACAACAGTTGCTTTGGACCACTGGGTGAACCAGAAAACAACAAAATGAGACAGTTAAATTCATACAAGAGACAACAATTACAATTATAAACACATTTCACACAATCAAAAAAAGAAAACGTGCATGTTCGTAACAGGACGCCGCAGTCAACCCCAGCATTTTTGCCTGTTTGTGATTTACTTGGCAATGTTTACGATCAGTAGTTTGTCATTGCTGTCTGAAGACCGGCGCCTGTTTGCTTTCATGTCTGCAGCTGATTTCGAGACCTCAACTCGGTATATCGGAGAACTGTGAAAGGCACTCACTGCCCGTAAGTCACGGCAACAGTAGACCACGGGGAGGACCAAGAAAACGTTGACAAAACAGACACGGCAGAAATATGAATGCAGGCATGCGTGCAGTTATCGAGACACCCACAGGACAGGCGGCTATAGAATAGAATGATCAGCAAGCTCCACGACCAGCCCAAGGGTTCAAATAAATGGTGATGACGATGACGACGACGAAAATGGTGATAATGATGAAGGTGATGATGATGATGATTATGATGATGATGTTGATGACTATGCTGATTATGATGATAATGTTGATTATAATGATGATGATGATGATGATGTTGATGACGATGCTGATTATTATGATAATGATGATAATGATGATTATAATGATGATATGATGATGATGATGATGATGATGATGATGTGATGTATGATGACGATGATGACGATGATGATGATGATGATGATGATGATGATGATGATGATGATGATGATGATGATGATGATGATGATGATGATTATGGTCGTGATGATTATTATGATTGTGATAATGATGACGACGGTGGTGGTGGTGATTTTATATGACGTCTGTCCATCCGTGTGTGTCTTCAAAGTACTGTTTGTATCCGAAGTAGCTAGGCTCAACACTAAGGCGTAGCTAGACAAGGCGTTAGGGAGATCTCATCCACTCCGTGGACCGTCCTGTGTAGAACTTGGTCCTCATTACAACCTCCCGAAATGTCTCTCAAGCATAATTCAGACATGCTGCCTCTGTGATTGTCATGTGTTGATTATCTATCACATCTGGAAATATTCTACATTGAGGGTCTTATCTTCTCCATCTTCACGGTTCATTTCCCTCTTTAATTATTTTTGTAGACTTACATGTCTTTTTACATGTCCCAAATATTTCATTGTTCCTTTGTGTTTTTCTTATAAACCCGTATGCTTCAGTATTAGGTGCTTGTTGGATACATTTGTTTGTTCTCTTTTCTGTTCAATAAAATGTTAATACTCTTTTTAACGTCTATATTCACAGATGTATCTTTGTATCTCTTTGTTAACTGTCCATTTTTCACACCCTTTTATAGAGACATAAATTATGCATTCTCTTAGTATTGTGACTTTTGTTAATCTGAAATCAAGTAGGATCAGGTAGTAATTATCAGGGACAGAATTAATGTAATGTTACATTAATTAGTCCGACGACTAACATGCTGTTTTTGAACGTAATGCGTCTCCATTTCAGAATTTTGACTTTCTCATACAATGATTCTTGATAAGTTAATGACGAGACTTCCCTTAGTCTCCACATCTGCATGTTTGGTTTCTTCTTCTTCTTCTTCTTCTTCTTCTTCTTCTTCTTCTTCTTCGTTCATCCGGAGTTTTTTTTTCGGACGTGATTGCGTTGTGCCTGTTTACAGCAGAGCTGCGTTCTTGCGCCGTTAGGCCGACACATCCGACTTCTGCGGGCATTTGTTGACCGGGTTAACCTTCCCGGGGGTTTGGTTTCTAACCTTGGCCTTTGACAGTGCATAGTTTGGCACATTCTTATTTTCGGCTGTCAGGACGTGTGATTGTCATGCTCTAGTCAGATGCCGATTTGTCCACTTATGCTGATTAATACAGGGTCTACTGAGCTACCTTTGGCACTCTTATGCTTTGTCCTTCAATGCCACTAAGAGGTATAGGGTGGAAGTTTCCAATCATTGAGTTAGGATCATGGTGATAACTTGGGCGAACTGACAAACAAGTATTGGCAGTGGTATAGTGGTTTCTGGGGAAAATGCAAAGAACACCATGGTAGGACAGAAACAGTCGTTCATGAACAAAATGATAACTACATTTATCACACAGTATTATATGGAGATATCCAGCAAAATCCTCTTGATCACCATCATCATCATCTTAATTTTCTTCCTCTTCTATCCTTCCCCTGCTAACATCAGTAGCTGTTTTGTCAGTGCGCATTTTATGCAGCATGCTTGCCTCCTTTCTTCGGTCCCCAAATCTTTCGTCTAGTTACTAGATCAATCTTTGATCCAACCTATATCTTGTGTACATAAAATTGGTGTATATAAGGTAAAGCTGTGGACATGTAATCAAACGATGATCACGAAGTGTAAGTTACCTTTTCAAAATTACAATTACAAACAATCACTAAAGTTGCGAAGCCAAGCCTTTATCGGTAAGACACAAATCACAACATGCCGAACACGGAACTAAACTCAAGTAATCTTTATTACTATTATTATTTTGTGTTTTAGGAACTGCGTTAAGTACAACATGTTTCACTTCATTTACGACTGGGTTATTGTATTACACATTGTTCCATATTAGTATGTCTTAATATAGTTGTTTGAGCGTCATTTCCGTGTTTTGTGTATTGTGATTTTCATAAACTCTGCGAGAGCTGGTTCCTTTTTTCATAGACCCGTAACATTCCAAGTCGCGAATGCTTGTTATCAGACAGACAGTGGGATCAACACCTTGTGCCACATTTATTGAAAGACAGAAGATCAAGTGGTTTGGCCATGTCGTTAGAATGCAACACCAACAACTACCATCACTGGCCTTACATCAAAGATAATCTGCGACGATACCAAGAAGACGTCCAAGAAGAAAATGGATTGAGGACATCAAAGACATTGTACAATCACACGGGAGACACTATCCAGTGCCATCCATTTTTCTTCCCCACGACGCTTGACGGCAGAAGTGGAAGATGATGATGATGATGATGATGTGTATTGTGAATTGTTTCTTGATGTTCGCAGATGATGACATGTCGGTGCAACGTCATTTGTTATTTTGTAAATATAATTTTGTAAAGCTAACATACACTTTCTGTTTTCCAATTGTTTACAACCTATTTCTAGGACACCATTTGCAGTCTGTGTAAAGTCTTCGTTAGCCCTAGTTCGCCAACGACGAGGCAACTAGTCAAGTTCTAAGCAACTGATTGCACTCATCTCCGTTGCACTCATCTCTATTGCACTCATCTCGTTGCACTCATCTCTGTTGTACACGTCTTTATCGCACACATCTTTGTTGCACTCATCTCTGTTGTACACGTCTTTATCGCACACATCTTTGTTGCACTCATCTCTGTTGTACACGTCTTTATCGCACACATCTTTGTTGCACTCATCTCGAGTATACTCATATATGTTGCACTCATCTTTATTGCACTCATCTCTGTCGCACTCATCCCTATTACCCTCATCTCTATTTCACTCATCCCAGTTGCACTATCCGTATTACCCTCATCTCTATTTCACTCATCCCAGTTGCACTCAACCCTATTACCTTCATCTCTATTTCACTCATCCCAGTTGCACTCATCCCAGTTGCACACATCCCCATTTCACTCAACCTTGTTGCACTCATTCCTGTTTCCTTCATCCCTGTTTCCCCCATCCCTGTCGCCCTCATCCCTGCTGCAGCTTCTTCTGTCTCTCACATCCGACAGCCGGCCAGCAGGAAGCTACACTACACATCAAACACTGAGCAAGTAACAGTGCTCAGATGATCAATAATGAGAACATTAAATAAATTTGATGCTTAACGTCAATAATGAAATTGAATTGGATGCAGCTGAGGGGGAAATTGCCTTTCTTTATAGCGTCTCCATTAAGTTCACGTAACGACATTTAATAAAACCCATTTAACATAGAAATATGTTAAAATATTCACGCATGTGTACATGTAGATGGACACATTTGACATCAGCCAAACACACCCATTTATTTAGTATCCATTCATTCAGTAGCATGTCCTTTGCAGAACCTCGCTCCGATAACAACCTTCCGGAATACTTCTCGGTCATAAGCAAGATGTCTCGAGTCCGATACACCCATCTGGACATCATCCGCCACATCTGCGCCCATCTTCTCTTTGGTCTTCCCCTCCTTCTCTTTCCCGGCATATATCCGTCCATGCTTAATCTCTCCAAACTTTCATGACGTTTCAATTGTCCAAAATAGTTCAATTTTCTTTGTTTTATTGTCTTTAGTAGCCATTCTTCTTTACTATTCAGATCTTGTCGTATGGATGCATTTGTTCTTTTCTGTATCCAAGAAATTCTTAGAACCCGTATATAACATTTATATTCAACGGCGTATGTTGCAATGGGAAAGATGCATGCCCTTAAAAATCTAATTGTTACAGTTATATCTGTCCCACTCCACAATTTATTCGGTTGTTTTAGTTTCTGAAGAGCAATAGATATTCGTCTTTTAATGTCTTTCATTATTCCACCATTGTTAGTAATTAATGCAAATAATAATTAACATATATTTCTTTTTCCATATTAGTTTCATCTGTATGCATTATCTTTGTCTTTGCTATGTTAAGAAATAAGTTGTGGTTTTCACTACTCTTTTGGGTTGAGATTATTAGTTTTTCTATATCATTCTGTAATGTGAATAGTAATATTGTATCATCAGCATATCGTATCTCTGGGATGTCATGACCACCGATATTTAGGGCACCATATTGCTCCTTGGTGATATCATCTATGCTATTTCTCATTATAATTTCGGCTTACAGGTTAAACAAATAAAGGGACAGCACACAGTCATGACGGACTCCTTGATTGATGCCATACCAATCTGATGTCTCGCCATTTATTCTAACCGCTGCTTGTTGGTCTAGATAGAGCATTTTTATGAATTGTGCCAAACCTGGACAATGACAGAAAAAGAGAAAAGAAAAATCACAACAACAGAAATGCGATGCCTGATATGAATACTCAATGTATCAAGAAGATATAAAATCAGAAGTGAAGAAATCGTGACTAAAGTAGAGGAGTATAGCAGAATAGATTTTATTATAAGGCTGCCAGTCAAAAGGTATGTTCGTGTAACTTACAGTATACCACAACAAGCATTGATGTACAGATCAAATGGAAGCAGGAGAAAAGGCCGACTACGTAATCGACGGACAGAGGGAATATCAGAGTCCATCTCGATACATGAATCCATAAACGGGCACTCTCCCACTGTTTATACTTCACCTCGACACCGCAAGCTACAAGTCGACTAAGATTAAATGAGATGAGTACTACATGAGATGAGTACTACATGAGATGAGTACTACATGAGATGAGTACTACATGAGATGAGTACTACATGAGATGAGTACTACATGAGATGGAAAGCCCATTTTCCTCATGAATTCCCAGAGTTTCTAATGTCCTACACAGTCAAATGCCTTTGAATAATGCACAAAACATGAGAATAGTATAGAGATAAATTATTAATGTATAGTTATAGTTGCATGTATAAGTAAGTATTAAAACCCTTCTACAAGCCTTAATGAGAATTGGACATAAGGTGCTGGGCTCATATTTTTATAGACCACTAGCCACTCGATGATTATAAATGGTGGAAATCCGATTCTCGACATGAGATATATACGAGGGTAAATTAATAAGTAAGTCACCTATAGCTGTAGAAAAATAAATGAATATGATAACAACTTGAAACCAGTTTATCCTTATATATACATTGTCCTTTTATTTCTCAACATCATTTCCACCAACATTGATGCACTTATCCCATCGTTTTATCAATCCTCCAAAACCGGCTGCGTTACGATAATAGAACTGCGTGCTTTGTTTTCATTTACCTGCCATCCCACAGAATTGTGTGACTTACTTATTGACTCGCCCTCGTAACTTTTTCTACCCAGCTTTTTTTCAACGCATTTTTTTCTTGCAGGTTATGACGAGAGCGATGTTCTACAAAATACATTGTGGGGTGATGATGATGATGATGATGATGATGATGATGATGATGATGATGATGATGATGATGATGGTGGTGGTGGTGGTGGTGGTGGTGGTGGTGGTGGTGGTGGTGGTGGTGGTGATGGTGATGATGATGATGATGATGATGATGATGATGATGATGATGATGATAGGTTTTGATTGTTCAAACATGAGGCAGGATAAATACAGAGATAAATGTATACTGACAGCTTAAACAGCTGGGCAACAATTGATAATGCTGGCCACAGCGACTTCATACAATATTGGGCAACTGAGAGGAATGAAGAATGGATACTGCCAAAGTCTGCTCCAGACCGAGCGTTCAGTTGGACATTTGATGTTTGTCAGTCGACATAACTGTCCTAATGTTCTGCTCCCGAAATACCCCCCCCCCCCCCCCCCCATGAGATGGATCTCCAAGGATCTCCAGATGGATCTGCTCTGTCTCCAGGACTGAAGTTACACCCTGGCAGACAGCTGTTAGTCCGTCTCTTGATATTCAAACTTGTGCCTTCGTAGTTCTTGACCTCTTTTTATTTATTTTTCTGGTATGTTTACTGTGGTTTTATTTGTTTTAATATAAGATTGCCTTATGATATCAAGTTTATTTTCTATTTATCTTAGTTTTCTAGTATGTTTAGTTTGGTTTGATTTGTTTTAATGTAATAATGCCTTATGGTCTTAAGTTTAACGACCGCAGGCAGAGGATCTTTATAGGGGGAATGACTGCGGTCACCGAATAGTATCGTTACTGGCACGAAAGAAAGCAACGGATAAACTATCTTCTTTTAAGATGCCTCGCACATCATATCATCATCATGATGATGTGCTCTGCCGGCTGGCGTAGGCGTTCATTGCTCTCCACAGATCTCGGTCTTTGGTGTTCTGGATCAACTCTGCTGATGATTAACGTCATTCACTATCTCTGAAATTTAGGTTGCCATGACAATCTTGGGAAGATAATATGGTAGTTTCCCCTTGTCTTCCACATCCACATGGTGATCTTTTACCTCTGCCTTTGACAGCCATTTCCGACTGTCAGGATAAGTGAGTGCCCTGCTCTACTCAGCTGCAGAGATGTCGCACATCATATATGTAGAAGATATGTTGGAAGTCTACATTCTTCGGACGTGTCATAAGAAGGAGGATGACTGAAGTTTGTTGTCACAGCGCAAACCGTATCCGATGGCGCACAAATCATTCAGTCAATCTATAATGTCTACTAGGAAATGTACGGGGGAAGCTCAGATGGGGCGTGTGATATTAATCATATCAGCTCTAGATAGCCGAGTAGTATATAAAACTATGTATCAAACACCATCTGTCCAATACGCCTCGAGGTGTGAAAGGGTCCTTTATTTATTGTCATAACTGAATGGGTCATAGTTTCCAAGAAAAGACATATTCTAATGTGTAGTACATATTTCGAGGTGTGGAGAAGAGTTCTTAGGGTCTATATTACGCCAATCATGATGTACGGAAGCACATTATAGACAATTAGCAGACATTAGAGGAATTATGTGGAAGCTGTAGAGATGTGATATTATAGACAAATGACGAGATCAGAATGGACAGATAGAAACGAACGAACGAACGAACGAACAAACTTTATTTTAAAAGGGTAACAAATTGGGCACGCAGGCCCGTCTTGCATTCGGCCCTTTCAATTCACTCATCTTTCATTCATTAAATGTGCATGTTACATTAACGTAGGGGGAAAAAAAACATTGTCAATATGATTTTGTAACCATAAACAATGCATATTACGCATGATACACTCACATGAAAAAAAAATATTGTCAAATGAAAGTTGTAAACATAAACAGTGCATATTGCAATGTTGTGAGACACATCTCCCATCCACCCTCACACCCCGCAGCCACCAACACATCCCCCACCCACCAAACTTTCCCCACCCACTCACACATACCTCCACGCACTCACACAGAACCAGGCAAACATACATGCCGCCACCCACCCACTGATCCCCCAACCACACACATTTCCCCACCCACACACACATCCTCACACACCAAGAAGAAGAAGAAGAAGAAGAAGAAGAAGAAGAAGAAGAAGAAGAAGAAGAAGAAGAAGAAGAAGAAGAAGAAGAAGAGAAGAAGAAGAAGAAAGAAGAAGAAGAAGAAGAAGAAGAAGAAGAAGAAGAAGAAGAAGAAGAACCATGCACACACTCCCCCGCCAACCCACACATCCCGCACTTATCCACACACATATCCCGCACTCTCACAATTTTCCCCACCCGCCCACACACACATCAGCCAACCTACACCCACTCACCCACCCAATATTCGCCACCTCTCAACTACACACCCCCACCTATACACACATCCCCACCCATAAACACATCTCCCCACCTGCCCACACATATCCCCCACCCAAAAACACACACCTTCCACCCACACACACCCAGCCACCCACATATACCCCACCCACACACATCCGCCGCTCACACACATCTTCTCACAACTACACACCTCCCCCACCCATACACTCATCTCTCACACACATCCACCCACTCATGTACTCATCCATCAACCACTCACACCCACACATCACCCACGTGCCCATCAACACATGCATCTCTCATCTACCCTCCCACCCACCCACACACCCCAACCACACAGCCGAACACACATTCCCCCATCCTCGCATACATCCTTCAAGCACCTGCACATCCCACACCTCCCCCACCTCTCACACATCTCCACCCATAAACACATCCCCCCACACACACATACTCCCACATACATTCCCCATACACATCCCCGCCCACACATCTCCCCACCCACTCACACATACTCCACCTACAAACATCCTCACCACCAACACATACATCCTCCACCCACTCACATTTACCCCATCCACACTCACACACTCCCAAAATCAAGATATCTTGTAAAATGTTATCTCACAAAGAGAACATGCTACTCTCATAAGGAGAATACAGTACACTCTTTGGACATGTTATGAGTCGGAGAAAACTTAAATATATCGTCACAGGCGAAAAGTTGGTGAAAAGAAGGGAACGGGGGAGACCAAGACAGAAGATGCTGGACAGTTTTACATTATGGCGTCGGGTAAAATCAGTATCTGAAATTATTGGCGAAAGGCTGTGGTCACATGATCACTAAAGCCACACGGCATGGACTTTAAGGAGAATAAAAATGACGTCATTTCTTGCACTGTGACCCCCGAAAACAATCTTGTGAACGAGATTAAAGGACAATTTTTTACTGTAGTGACTGCCTTTAAATATGCTATGCACCAAATAAGTACCACACTCAGTCTAGAGTGGCATTAGTAGATGAGTCTCAGCGAATACACATTTTTATAGCAGAAGTATGAGAATATTTTGAACCTGATCCTCACTACTTCTTTAATTTGGTGGATTAATTTTTAGTATACCATGCGCAGCTTAGCGGGGAGTCCATGATTTAACACTCTACTTCTGTGACGAATGGGTTACGGGTACGGTTCGTAATCCCGCATACCGAGTTCAAAACACAACTGCGGGCGATTTGGCAGCAAACCACCTTGCTTTGGTTTTTACAAAATGATATGAGTGCCGGTCTTTCAGAAAGCAATGGCAAACTACTGATAGTAAACTTTTCAAGAAATCACGAACAGCCAAAAACATGCTGGGGTTGACTGTAACGTCCTGTAAAAGATATGCAACTAACATTTTTTTTTAAATGAAGAGTGGGCGTAGTGGTTGAGAAACTATACGGCTAGGTTATAATGAAAATAAGGCCTCGTATTCCACTCCAGCACTTATACAAGTCTTTTCTGGTAATTCTGTGTGTTAGCATGTGGTGGATTGTTCAGTTATACATTAGCTTTAGATAGCGTCGTTGATCACTTTTTCTAAATTGCTTTTTAATTATATAACCTGCATAGTTGGATAGCTCTTGAAAAAACAAATCCAACGGTACCTTATTCAAGTCTGCATGTTAATTTTAAGCCGAGATATTAATGTTTGTGTGTAAGTTTATTATTCAAAAGGGACATAAAGAAGGAAAACGATTTTGACCTTTCACTTTTTGTGACCCTACCTACACACTCACACAACTATCGATTTCCACTGTCGCCAAGGGAGATTAACACAGCGGCCTGTCTAACTCAAGGAAAAATAACTCTGCCAGTTTACACACATACACACTCACACACACACACACACACACACACACACACACAGAGATATATACATCTTCACGTCATCTGTGGCAGCACGCGAGTCTTGTCAGCCAGCGTAGATAGATGCATTTTGACAAAAAAAAGTCCCGTTGGAAAGATGCAAAATTATAAATGATCCAGTGCATGCAGAGTGATGAAAATGTACAGATACATACTAAAATTGATGTTGAATACAAACATGCATTCATTGGCATGCAAATCGCTGTGAATATTCCATAACAATATTAAATAGTCATCACTGACAAGGCAACGGCTATTTCCGGCCATTGAAGTATCACACCAGAGCATGCAATCTTTATCATTTTAGTTTGAGATGACCCTCCCGACTTTAATAAACGAAAATGACAAGATTTACGTAAATATAGACGATACATCTAATAACACATACTAGAACAAACAAATACATCTACTTAGCACGTGATTTGTGGGTCTACTTACGTCTGAAGTAGATACGTCTGATTCGTAGGATAAAAAAAGATCATTTTAAAAATTTGATTGTAGATAATTCAAACAGTACAAATATATGGAAGGCTATTAACTTGCTAACCAATAAGAAACGCCTCTACAGAATCAGCAATACCAAATTCTATAACATGCGACGAATTCAGTTGGTTCTTTCAATCAGAAATAGAGAATCTAAAGTCTTCAATACCAGACTCATCGTGTAATTTAAGTTCACTGGCATCATTCTGTGAGGAGAAGTGCGCCAGAAATATTCCCGCTGAGATTCCTTTAATGTTCTGTTGCAGACGTTTATAAATATCTCTTGAACCTCAAATCAACAAACTCACACGGCCTAGATGGTATCAGTAATAGAATTCTTCGTTGTGCTGCACCAGTCATTAGCGAGTCCTTAACGTTCATATATAACCAGTGCCTGGCCAAAAACTACTTCCATCTGCATTAAAATTGCTAAAGTGTTTCCGCTTATTAAAAATGGCTCAATCGATAATAGCGTTTTGGGTAATTATAGACCTATTTCCTTACTATCGTCGCTATCAAAACACTAGAAAAAAACCATTCATAAAATAACGTTACACCATTTAATTAACAATGATCTAATAATTAACAGTCAATCTGGGTTTCGACCTAAATATTCTTGCCATAGTGCTCTAACAAAAATGACCGATAACTGGCACTTAAACATCAACAACGGTAGAATTGTGGAGCGGTGTTTGTAGACTTTAAAAAAAGCTTTGATATGGTAGATCACGATATTTTATTAGAAAACTAAAGCAAATGAAGACAAGCACCAAACAATGGTGAACATAATTACGTCAGTTCTATCCGACAGGCAACAAGTCGTGTCCTTCAACAACGGTCTATCAAGACCCACACAGCTTAATATTGGGTGCCTCAGGGCTCAATACTATGTCCGCTGCTTTTTGCAGTTTTATTAATGATCTTCCTTTATATATCAATACACAACTTGTGATCTATTCGCAGACGACTGTACTATATATACTAGTCAAGAAAACCGTAGTGACTTAGAGAATTCTTTACAAAAGGAACTTGATAATCTTACTAAGATGGAGCAATGAAAACCGCATGCAAATTAACATCGACAAAAACCAAATCCATGCTAATAACGACCAGACAAAAACTACAGACACTAGCCATAACTGGATCAACCGCTCGAACTCCGCATGGGCACGTTACCTATAGTTAATGTGACTGAACATAAAACACTAGGGCTTTTAATAGACAGCCATTTGAACTGGAGCTCTCATGTTCACGCTCTTACCAAGAAAATAGCACAAAAAGTTTACCAACTTGCTAAAATTCAGCACTTCCTGGCGAAAGCACACGAAAAATATTCTATACATGCTATATCCAATCACATCTCGATTACTGTTCCACAGTTTGGGATGGTTGCCCTAAATCTAATTTAAAACGACTATGTTCTCTACAAAACCGCGCTATTCGTCTGGTTCTGACATAAAGCACGTTGAAAGTAATAATTTGTACAGTCATCTAAGACTTCTACCACTACAAAAGCGCTTCCTTTTCAACAAAGCCAAATTAGTGAATAAAATTATATCTCAAAATACCCCAGAGTATCTTCTGCCGCTGATTCAATCTAATGCAATGAACAGCAAGCGCCTAAATTTGTTACATGTCTCAAAGCCTAGATTGGACCTATACAAAACATGTTTCGCCTATTCTGGTGCTCACTTATGGAATGATCTGCCTCCAGATCTGAAAACTCCATGAGTCCCTACACATTTAACCGAAAACTCTTTCAATACTTAATCCATACCGACTATATGCCACCATAATTCATTTACTGGTATAATTGTTCAGTATAATTGTTCATTATAATTGTTTAACTATAATTGTTCACTATATATGTGTGTGCGTGTGAGAGAGAGAGAGAGAGAGAGAGAGAGAGAGAGAGAGAGAGAGAGAGAGAGAGAGAGAGAGAGAGAGAGAGAGAAAGTGGATGTCAGTGAGAGGGAGAGAGTGAATGCGTGTGTGCGCACGTGCATGCGTGTGTGTGGAGAGAGTGATTGAGCGAGAAATGGTGGGGGAATGTGTCAGTGCATGCATTCGTACGTGTATGTGTGAGAGTGAGTGAGGAAGTGTATGCGTGCGTGCATGCGTTCATGTGTATGTGTATGTGTGAGAGAGTGTGATTGAGAGAGTGAGTGGTGTGTGAAGGATTGTGTGTTAGAGAGTGAGACAGTGGAGAGTTGATTGTGTTAGTGTGTGTGTGTGTGTGTGTGTGAGCGCGCGCATGCGTGTGAGTGTGTGTATATGAAAGAATACAGAGAGAGAGAGAGAGAGAGAGAGAGAGAGAGAGAGAGAGAGAGAGAGCTGAGCAGATGCATGTCATGTAACACGCATGTTATGTAACACGCGAATCCATATGTTTGTGTATTCTCATCTGTCATATTATCAGTTAAATACCATTTGATTTTATCATGCATAATATACACTCATGTTCATTACTATAGTTTGAGTGAGTGAGTCAGTGAGTGTGAATGAGAGACAGAACGAGTGAGCGTGAGAGTGAATGAGTGAGCGGGAGAGTGAATGAGTGAGCGGGAGAGTGAATGAGTGAACGGGAAAGTGAATGAGTGAGCGGGAGAGTGAATGAGTGAGCGTGAGAGTGAATGAGAGGGAGAGTGAATGCGTGAGAGTGAATGAATGAGCGGAAGAGTGAATGTGTGAGCGTGGAGAGTGAATGTGTGTGTGTGTTTGTGTGTGTGTGGTGTGTGAGAGAGAGAGAGAGAGAGACGAGAGAGAGAGAGGAGAGATGAGAGAGAGAGAGAGAGAGAGAGAGAGAGAGAGAGAGAGAGAGAGAGAGCATCACTATTTTTACGTCACATACATTTTATGTACACATTTTTCTCCATGTTTAACATTTTTATGAGACTGCTCATGACAAGTGTCAGTGTATGTGTGTGAGTAAAGTGTGGGAGTTTGTTCATACTAGTTTCAATACTAACGTGAGACATTTTGTATGTGTCTAGATGTGCAGGAAGTGTGAGTGTATGTGGAGGATGTGTGTGAGTGTGGGGATATGTTGGGTGGGGGTGTGTGGGTGGGGGTATGCATTTGGATGGGTTGGGGTGTGTGGGTTTTGGTGGGTAGTGGTATTTGTGGGTGTTGGTGGGATGTGTGGATGGATGTGTGGGGGTGAAAGTATGGGTGTTGGAATGGGTGTGGGGGATGTGTGTATGGGTGGAGGATATGTGTATGGGACGGATGCAGGGGATGTGTGTTTATGTGGGTGGAGATGTGTGGATGGTTTGAGGAAGTATGTGTGGGAGGCGGGGTTGTGTGGGTAGGGGATTGTGTTGGGTGGATTTGGGATGGAAGGGCGGATGGGGAGAAGTGTATGGTGTGTGGGTTTTGAGATATGTGTGCGGTGTGTTGGTGGGGGATGTGTGAATGATGTGTGGGTGGAGGGTATGTTTGTGGTGGTATGGGTGGAGGATAGTGTGTGGTGTAGGGGATGTGTGTGATGGGTGTGGGGAATGTGCGTATGGGTGGGGTATATGTGTGGGTGAGCAGGGGATTGTGGTGGTTGGGGGAAGTATGTGGGGGAGTGTGTGTGGGAGATGTGTGTATGTGGATGGGAATGTGTGGGTGGGGGTGTGTGAGTGGCTTAGGGATGTGTAGGTGGGTGAGGGAGTTGTATGTGTCGGGGTGGGATGTGTGAGTGGGTGGAGGATGTGTGTGGGGGTAGGGGTATTGTGATCGAGAGATGTTTGGTTGGGAGTGGGTTGGTGGGGGTGTGTGGGTGCGTAGTGGAGGATGTGTGAGTGAGTGTGTGTTGGTGGACGGGTAGGGAATGCGTGTGTGGGTGGGGAGAGGTGTGTGGTGTGTTGGTTGGTGATATTGTGTGGGTGAGGTATGTGTGTGTGGGTGGGGGATTTTTGTGGTGTGTGAGTGGGGGTATGTGGGGTGGATGGGTAAGGGTATCTGTGTGGGTGTGGGTGGGATTATTTTGTGGTATCTGGGTGGGGGATATGTGTGTGGTGTGTAAGTGGGGATGTGTTGGTGAGGGATATGTGTGTGTGTGGTGCGTGGGTTGGGAATAGTGCGTGGTAGGAGGTGTATGTGATGTGCGGGTGGGGGATTGTGTGGTGGGGGATTAGGTTAAGGCATGTGTGGGTGGGTGGAAGTTGTATGTGTGGGTGGTGGTGTGTGTGTGAGTGGATTGGGGATGTATGGGTGGTTAGGGAGATGTTTGTGTGTGTGTGTGGGGGGGGGGGGGGGGGGACTGTCAGGGGGGGGGGGGGGTTGGGGGGGGGGAGGGAGTGTGGGTTGGTGGGGGATTGTGTGTGTGGGTGGGGATATGTGTCGATGGGATTGGCTGAGAGGGGGTTGGTGGGGTGGGGAGGATGTGTGGGGTAGATGTGGATGGGCGTGGAGTGGTGGTGGGGGAATGTGTGGGTGGTGTGTTGGTGGGGCAGAGGATGTGTGGGGTGGGGGATGTGATGGAGGGGGATGGTCGGTTGGGGTGTAGTGTTGGTGGGTGGGGGTGTGGGGTGTGTTGTGTGGTGGCATGTGTTGTGGGTAGGTGGGGCAGTGTGTGGTGGGTGGAGATGTGCGGGAGGTGGCTGGTCGTTTGTGTGTATGTGTCCCTTGGTGACGCATGTGTTGGGTAGGTGGGGGTGTTGTGTGGGTGGGGTGATGTATGATAGGTGGGAGATGGGCTTCATACCATGGTAATTAGCCATTGTTTATGTTTACAACATTCATTTCACAATGTTTATTTTTCTTCCTATGCAAATGTATAATGCTCTTGATGAACGAAAGACGAGTGATTGGAAGGGCCGAATGTAAGACGGGCCTGCGCGCCCAATTTGTGACCCTAATAAATTTGATTTGATTTGATTTGATTTGATTTGAAAAAGTCACTCTGTATCTCTGTGTAGGAAACGAATTTCAGAAACACGAAATGTACAGACGTAAACCGAGGAGGGAGAAAGTATATAAAGTAATCGGTCCCTTTTTTAAAGCGATCTTGAAAACATCAGGAAATTTAACATCACCAGTACTCTAAACCTCTTTAAATTAGAGACACAAGAAATAGTTACCGAACAAAACCGCAAATATATTTCCGTTACAATGCGGCAATCTGTATCGTAGTGGCTAGCTTTAGATTACCATTACCAATCTAAGTTTAGTGCGTACTCTAAGAGTTAACTTAGAGGGTTTAGTGTGTACTCTAAGATTAACTAGTGAGTTTAGTGTGGTCTCTAAGAGTTAACTTAGAGGGTTTAGTGTGTACTCTAAGAGTTAACATAGCGGGTTTGGTGTGTATTCTAAGAGTTAACTTAGAGGGTTTAGTGTGTACTCTAAGAGTTAACTTAGAGAGTTTGGTGTGAACTTGAAGAGTTAACTTTGCAAGTTTAGTGCATACTCTAAGAGTTAACTAAGAGGGTTTAGTGCGCACTCAAAGAGTTAACTTAGAGATTTATAGTGCTTACTCTAAGAGTTAACTTAGAGGTTTAAGTGCGCCAGTAAGAACTAAGCGATTTATAGCGCGTTCTTTAAGAGTTAACTTGGAGGTCTGAGATCAAAGAAAGAAGAAGGAAAATAAGATAACATATAGAAAATCAGATTCATAATATAAATGTAATCTTATGCAAACCACGAATCCACAAAAACAGGCTGTCAGAAATTATCACAGATATTATACATCTTAATTATTCCGTCAAAGGAAGAAGTTTCTCACATCTTCAGCGTGTAATAATAATACACGAAAGGAGAGGCATAGAAATAACAAAACAGAAAATAAAATTAAAGGTGAAAATATGTTTCACGAAATTGAGAAATACATTTTAACACACACACACACACACACACACACACACACACACACACACAGAGAGAGAGAGAGAGAGAGAGAGAGAGAGAGAGAGAGAGAGAGAGAGAGAGAGAGAGAGAGAGAGAGAGAGAGAGAGAGAGAGCTAACCCAGTATTTTAGGCCAATCGACAAATCGACCCACCTAAGGCCGATGTTGAAAATACCGTTTACTCCCCATGACGTTTTCTGGTACCTATTTTAGGCCGTTAAGATCTGAGAGCCAATGTCAGTGGAAAACATCATTTCCTCCTCAAAGTGGATTCGACCACACAATTCGACTTACATCTATATATATATATATATAAAAGAGACTGTATTTATGTATGTCCTTTATGCGTTCGCGAACAGTCCATCCGATTGAGGTGAAATTTTCTACACGTCTTCCTCTCATTCCCGTGCAGCCAACTGTCATAGTTTTTTTTAGTGTACAAACATATTTTCTTAATATTATTTAATATTTAATTTACATTATAATGTACATATAGCGAGGGGACGTAACCTCCTAATAGCATAGTTATATACGTAAAATTGTTGCATATTTCTCAAATAGGTGGAACTTTTCGCTGCAGTTATCTACAGGCATATGCGTTATAATCCTCCTCCCCCTCCTCCTCCTCCTCTCCCCTCCTCCTACCCTACTCTTCCTCCTCCTCCACCTCGCTCTCCTCCTCCCTCCTCCTAATCCCTCCTCCTCCCACCTCTCTCTTCCTCCTCTCTCCTCCTCCTCCCCCTCCTCCGCCTCCCCTCCTCCTTCTCCTCCCTCTCATCCCTCCTCCTCCCTCTTCCTCCTCCTTCCTCCTCCACCATTCTCCCCCTCCTCCTCCCTCTCCTCCTCTCTCCTCCTCCCTCCACCTCCTCCTCTCTCCTCCTCCTCCCTCCTCCTCCCTCTCCTCCTCCCTCCTCTTAACTTCTCCTCCTACCTCCTCCTCCTCTCTCCTACTCCTCCCTCCTCCCTCCTCCTCCTCCCTCTCCCTCCTCCCTCCTTCTCCTCCCTCCTCCTCCCCTTCCTCATCCTCTATCCTCCTCCTCCCCTCATGCTCCTACACCTTCTCCTCCCCCTCCTCCCTCCTCCTCCACCTCCCCTCCCTTCTACTCCCTCCTCTCCCCTCCATCTCCCTCCTCCTACTACTATTCCTCACCCTCTTCCTCTTTCTCCTCCATCCTCCTCCTCCTGCCTCTTCCTCCTCCTACCTCTTCCTCCCTCCTTCCTACCTCCTCCCCCTCCTCGTTCTCCTCCTCCCTCCTTCTCCTCCCTCCTCCTCCTAATTCCCTCCTCCTCCCTCCTCCTCCACCGCCTCCTCCTCTCTCCTCCTCCTCACCTCCTCCATCTCCTCCCCCTCATCCTCCTCCTCCTCCCTCTTCCTCCTCCTCCTGATCCCTCCCCTCCCTCCTCCCTCCTCCCTCCTCCTCCCTCCTACTCCCTTCTCCTCCTCCCTCCTCCTCTCCCCTCCTCCCTCCTCCTCCCTCCTCCTCCCTCCTCCTCCCTCCTCCTCCTCCCTCCTCCCTCTCAACCCTCCCCCTCCTCATCCTCCCTCTCCCTCCTCATCCTACCTCCTCCTCTTCCTCCTCCTCCCTCCTCCCTCCTCCTTCTCCCTCTTCCTCCTCCCTCCTCCTCCCTCCTACTCCATCCTCCTCCCTTCTCCTCCCTCCTCCTCTCTCATCCTCCTCCCTCTCCCTCCCCCTTCTCCCTCTCCCTCCTTCTCCCCTCTCCTCATAGTTTTTTTTAGTGTACAAACATATTTTCTTAATATTATTTAATATTTAATTTACATTATAATGTATATATAGCGAGGGAACTAACTCCTAATAGCATAGCTATATGCGTAAAATTGTTGCATATTTCTCAAATAGGTGGAACTTTTCGCTGCAGTTATCTACAGGCATATGCGTTATAATCCTCCTCCCCCTCCTCCTCCTCCTCCTCCTCTCCCCTCCTCCTCTCTCCTCCTACCTTCAAGAAAGATATTCTATACTTCTCATATACAAACACATATTGATTACTGCTCCACAGTCTGGGATGGATGCTCCAAATCAATAACAAAACGCCAATATTCACTCCAGAAAAGGGCAGTGCGTTTAATTAATGGTGAAAAGCTTACCGACAATTCTAACCTATATAAACGTCTCCGGTTACTGCCACTCCACAAGCGCCTGCTTTTTAATAAGACCAAACTAATTCACAAAATCCTATTTCAAAATGCTCCAAGCTACCTTTGGCCATTGTTTAAATATAACGCTAGACATAGCGAACGACTAAATATACTTCATGTCCCTAAACCTAGGATAGACTTATATAAAACAAGCTTAGCATACTCTGCCGCTCAGTTGTGGAACAATCTTCCACAAGAAATCAAAGACACCACCAATCATGATTCATACATTCGCAACCTGTTTGAACACTACCTTAGTACAGACTACATGCCCCCATAACAAATAACACAAAAAAGACAATAATGGTAACTTATCTCAAACGACAACTAGCCAAAAAACATTCCCTTATGTATGGCACGTTACACCCTCCTTAGGTATTTATAATGCCCATGTTAAACACTGCCTCAGTGAGTCATTTGTTATTGATTATTTTTCATGCGTTTTAATGTTCTTTTGTTGTCAAAAGTTGCTTCATAAGTGATGTTGAATGAAAGAATGTATGAGAGGAAATAGAGAAGAAGGGCAGAATGTCAGACGGGCCTGCGTGCCCAATTCTTAACCCTTTGAAAATAAAGACTTATTATTATTATTATTATTATTATTATTCTCCTCCTCCCTCCACTCCTCCTCCCTCCTCCTCCTCCTAATCCCTCCTCCGTCCTCCTCCTCCTCTCTCCTCCTCCTCACCCTCCTCCTCCTCTCCTCCTCCTTCTCCCCTTCTCCTCCCCCTCATCCCTCCTCCTCCCTCTTCCTCCTCCCTCCTCCTCCACCCTTCTCCCCCTCCTCCTCCCTCTCCAATCCAATTCCTCTTCAATGGTGTGTAAAGTGGGGAGTTTGTTCTTATTAGTTTCAGTTATCATGTGAGGCATCATGTATTTGTCTAGATGTGAGGATGTATGTATGGGTGTGTATGTGAGGGATATGTGTGTGTTGTGGGGAGGGGGGGAATGTGTGTGTGCCTGTGTAAGAGAGAGAGAGGAGGGAGGGAGAGAGAGAGTGAGAGAGAGAGAGAGAGAGAGAGAGAGAGAGAGAGAGAGAGAGAGAGAGAGAGAGAGAATTCAGTGCTCGCATGTCCTGTAACATGCCATTCCATATTTTTTGTGCATTTTCATCTTTCACATTATCATTTTGTATGTATGACCTTGATTTTATCATGTATAATATAACATTACTGTAATGTGAGTGAGAGCGTTAGTGAGTGAGAGAGAGAGAGAGAGAGAGAGAGAGAGAGAGAGAGAGAGAGAGAGAGAGAGAGAGAGAGAGAGAGAGAGAGAGAGAGAGAGAGAGAGAGAGAGAGAGAGAGAGTTGAATTGCATCACTAATTTTTAAGTTACAAATGTATATGAACAATTTTTCTCCATTTTCTTTACAATTTTACGACAATGCTCACGACAATCGTCACTGTATGTATGTGTAAAGTGTGGGAGTTTGATCATAATAGTAGATTGGGGGGATCGGGGGATGTGTATGTGGGTGGATTCGTGATGTGTGTGGGTGGGCTCAAGATGTGTGGGTGGGCGGGGTGGGTTTGTGTGGGTGGGTGGGGGATTTGTGTGTGGGTGGGTGTGGGATTTGTGTGTGGGTGCGTGCGAGATGTATGGGTGTATGCGGAGATGTGTTTTTGGGTGGGGATGTGTGTTTGTCTAGGTGGTTGTGGGTGAGTGGGGTGAGGAGGTTATGTTGGTGGATGATTGATGGTGGGTTATGGGTGGGTGGGGGTATATGTGTGGGTGGGGAGATATGTGGTGGGTGGCAGATGTGTGCAGGTGGGGGTGGTTGTGGGTTTGGGGATGTGTGTGTGGGTGAGGGATGTGTATGGGTGTGGGATGTTTGGGAGGATGGGTGGGGAGTGTGTGTGGGTGAGAGATGTGTGGGTGAATGTGTGTGGGAAATGTGTGTGGGTTGGGGAGGGTGCGTGATGGGTGTGGGTGATGGATTTGGAGATGTGTGTGTGGGTGGGGGATATGTCTGGCTGAGTGGGGGGTGTGTGTGGCTGGATGAGGATGTATGTGTGGGTAGTGAGGGTGATTGTAGTTGGGGGATGTGTGGATGGGTAAGAGATGTGTGGATAGATGTGTGTGTGGGTGAGGGCTGTGTCTTTGGGATGTGTGTGGGTGTGGTATTGTGTGGGAGGGGAGCTGGGTGTGGATAAATGATGTTTGTATGGGTGGGTGCAGGTGTGGTTGGGTTTGTGGGTGGGTGAAGGATGTGTGTGAGGGTGGGGGATGGGTGGTTAGGATGTGTGAGTGTGGGTGGGTAGATAGGAGATGTATGTGTTGATGAGTGGGTAAGGGATGTGTGGGTGTTAGTGGTTGAGGGATAAGTACGTGTGTCTAGGGATGTGTGAGGGGATGAATGTATGGGTTGTGTGTGCGTGGATGGGAGGTGTGTGTTTGTGAATGGGGAATGTGTTGGTGGGTGGGGATGTGTGTGAGGGATGTTTGTATGGGTGGGGAGATTGTGCGTGGGTGGGGATGTGTGTGTATATGGGTAGGGGTGTGTGGTTAAGGGATGTGTGGCTGGGGGAATGGGTGGATGGAGGCTGTGTGGTTGGGTGGAGGATGTGTGGGTGGGTGATTGTATATGAGTAAGGGTGTGTGGTTAAGGGATGTTGGTTGGGGGATGGGTGGGTAGAGGATGTGTGGGTGGGTAGAGGATATGTTGGTGGATGAGTGTGTGCAGGTTAGGAGATGGTGGGGGATGTTTGCAGGTGTGGGCTCGGGATCTGTGAGTGGGCTGGGGGAGATGGGAGATTATGTGGGTGAGTGCGGAATTTGTGTGTGGGTAGGTGCGGAATATGTGAGTTGACGGGGAGATGTGTGTGTGGCTGAGGAATATGCGTTTGGTTGAGTGGTTGGAGGTGTGTGGGTGGAGGAGGATATTGGATGAGTGATTGTTGGTGGGAAATGGGACGGGTAGAGGATATGTGAGAGGGTGGGGAGATGTGTGTAGGTGGGGGATGTGTGGGTTATTGAATAATAATAATAATAATAATAATAATAACCAATGCCTCTTCAGAGGGTGCTTCGTGTATGCTGCGACCCTAAGGTACGTTTTTGTCTGTAGCACCTTGTGAATATCATATATGAAGGGCAGAGTAAGTATATGTTGCATGCACACAATAGACATGTCCCTTGTGCAGCACAAACTAACTCTCTAGGTCTCACTTTGCATGCGCTTCAGCTTCTCCAGTGGCCTGTCCGACACTGTCGGCACCTCCATACCATTCTCCGTCACTGAAATAATTAATTGTTGGTAGAGAGTGTATAGAAATATTTATTCCATATCTGCCACTGTGGTCACCTTCAGTGCATGGGTACGATTTGTGAGACCACCGTTTTCTCGGGGTCCCTGAAAGACAAACTTCGGTCAAATGTTACACGGATGTTTTTAACTGTGTTCTCTTTCCTGATCGGTCTGCCATTGGCAATGATGTCCGGGACCTAATCGCTAACAATTGTGTTACGTAAAGAGAACCACTATACCCACGTACGAGACACAGCTGGGCGAGATTTGGCAGCGGATCGCGTCGCGTTGTTTTTTTACGGAAAGGTATATGAACTGGTCGTTCAGAAAGCAATGCCAAACTACTGAACGTAAAAGGTGCCAAGAAATCAACAGCAGCTGACAAATGCTGGTGTTGACTGCAATGTCCTGTAAATAGGATATGCAAAGAGAGAGATAGAGAGATAGAGAGAGAGAAAAAGAGAGAGAGAGAGAGAGAGAGAGAGAGAGAGAGAGAGCCACAACACAGCAGCTTTATTGATAAATGGACCCCGTTTCATGCACCATTCACTTGCTTTATCAACCGTAAACCTCATTTTTATAGGTATTTCTACCTAGTTCAACTCTGTCTATAATCAAAAGACCATGGTTCGCAAATGTCATATTACGCCGAGTACCTACTGCCTATTGCTAATGACGCTATTGATATCCTGCTTGTGTAAGCGTTGAAAAGCACCGTTATTAAAAGAACGCCTTAAGGCGGCTGTTTCATCAGGGTTGACGGAATATGTTTTCTCGCGCCATTAACTCACTTTATCCCTGTTGTAGTTCCTGTTGGGTAGTGCAAAGTTCACAGCTCCAAGAGCCCATGCGAAAGAGCGACCTTTCCTAGGCATTAAATTACTGCAGTTGACGATCCAAGGGCACACCATAAGTCATACTTCACCCTGCTTTTAACTTCCCTAGTCCCATGGCCACTACCACAGTTTCATGCTCTCGCTGAAATCCTTCATAGACATCATGAGCCAGAATCATCACATTTGTCCAAGTGCTTGTTCCTCGCCGATAACTCCCCAGTCTTCTTTTAATAGTCTGCATATGTCTGAGTGTTCTTGCAGTTTGCTCGCGATAACCTTCCCCATAATTATTTTATAAAGTGTTGATCCTAAAGCCAGTTAGTCAAGGGTGGTCTTTACTTGGCTTGGCGAGTAACGTCAGTTGTGTTGTTGAGTTGAACTTAAGAACCAACATCATTGCACTCAGGACATTCCATACGCGCTCCGTCTCCTTGTTCAACAGTCAGCGAAGAGTCACACTACTAATCGCTTCCACCGCTATCTGATTGAAAGTTCTCCTGGTCTTCCCTCTCAGTTATGAGATTCTACGAGGACCACTCCCAGTCCCCCGCAATCTCATCCTTTCCACATACGGGTTCTCAATCTGTACCTCCACTTTCTCCACCTGGTCCCACAGGCGCACGACCACCTCTCATTGTCCATATATAATCGACCACTAAGAGGTGTATTCCCTGCCAGCCTATCAGCCTGTTCATTCCACCGCACTTTCGTTAAGAAAGCAACGGCAAATTACTGCACGTAAACTTTTTTTGAAAATTATGCTGGGGTTGTTTTGACCGAAACGTTCTACAGGGTTGGGCAAAATGATCTGACACATTTGTAACTTTAATAAAACTACATTAGAGTAAGTGAACAAAAAAGTATTTTTATTTTTCAAATGTACATATGATGCCATTTTGTTTTATGTTGTTTGAATAATGATTTGTGTGGGGAAATTCAACAATAGGTTCCCCGTACTACTATTGTGATTTTCAGTGACGAGGCCCATTTTCGTTTGTGTGGAAGCGTGAATAAGCAAAATTTCCGCTCTTGGTCCCAAAACAATCCTCATGAGTTCCACGAACCCCCTTGCACAGTCCTCATGTAACTGTATGGTGTGCGATAGCAGAATTTGGCATTTTGGGTCCGTACTTTTTTTAAGAAGACAATGTTACAGTGGTCGGTAACTATGAACGATATTGCGTGTTGCTGGACACTTTTCTGCGACATAAATTGGATTAACTTGACGTCAGTAACAATGTTTGGTTCCAACAAGATGGCGGAAAAGCCCATACGTCTAGACGTTCAATGGAAATGTTGAGGGAGATGTTCCCCGGTCATTTAATTTCATTCCGAGGTGACCTCGGTTGGCCTGCTCGATCACCTGACTTGAACACGTGTGATTTTTTTTTCTCTGGGGTTACCTAAAATCAAAGGTATACATTCATCGCCCCCGATCTATTGAACAATTGAAAGATGCAATTCATCAAGAAATTGAGTCTATTCCACATGAAATGATCCGCCGAGTTATGGACAACTTTCGCGAACGTCTTCAACAGTGTGTGGACAATAACGGCGACTGATGTAATTTTTAAAAGAAAATGAAATAAAATATATCATATGTACATTTAGGAAATAAAAATACTTTTTTTCATTATTCAAACAACATAAAACAAAATGGCATCATGTGTACATTTGATAAATAAAAATACTTTTTCGTTCACTTGTTCTAATTTAGTTTTATTAATAAAAAATAAAGCTGATATTAAACATTCATAAAGAAAGCAATACTAAACAAAACGTTCACTATAAGTGACTCCTTCGCACGCACTTGAAACTTTCAGCCCATGCCTGTAAGCGTTAATCTCTCCACAACTTTCTCAAGCAAAGAGAGAACGAATGTAAATTTGCTAACAGGCGTATGTATGTGTTTGAGCATAGGTTATTCGAATATGTCCCATTGTCCCCTATAAGAGCAAACACGTGCAGGAAATCTGTCCTACTAGAAATCGATATTCTAACAAATATGTTTGCCATGGGAAATATCGACTCATAATATGTGCTTCTCTGTAATCGATTCTTTAATAGGTATAGCGGCTATATGAGCATTAGTTTGATGGCATTTAAGGACATGCGGGCGAAATAAATCTCTCACTTCTTCAGGAAGAAAAGATTTAGTTTCAACTGGAATACGGCCGAGTTCAATATATTAGCCAGCTGAATGGGTTAATAGGCGTTACAAGACACTTATAAAATATACGATAGTGATTAGATAGCCTAGTCATTAGGTTGGTTAGTTGGTTCGTTGGTTGCATAGAAGAAGAAGAAGAAGAAGAAGAAGAAGAAGAAGAAGAAGAAGAAGAAGAAGAAGAAGAAGAAGAAGAAGAAGAAGAAGAAGAAGAAGAAGAAGAAGAAGAAGAAGAAGAAGAAGAAGAAGGGAGATTTTCTGTGACATTTCAATATAAAAGTCTCCTTTTTCGTTTGTCGAATGGTCCGAGATGAATGTCTGTATGCTGCCTCATCACATTGATTTGTATTCTCGGTAGACCAAGAAGGCGGTGGAGAGATAATACATATACAGACCTACAAGCACTTGGAATCAACGACTTGCAAGAGAAGGTCCACCAGAGAGACGAATGGAGACGGATTGTATCTGCAGCAAAGAACCTCAATGGCTCGGAACGCTGAAGAAGAAGAAGAAGAAGAAGAAGAAGAAGAAGAAGAAGAAGAAGAAGAAGAAGAAGAAGAAGAAGAAGAAGAAGAAGAAGAAGAAGAAGAAGAAGAAGAAGAAGAAGAAGAAGAAGAAGAAGAAGAAGAATGTAATACTACAACTTCGATTCCCCACAGGATAGTACATGTTGTTCATGTTTTTTCATTTACTTATCATTGCCACTGTATTGTCTTCCTTGTGTTTATGTATATTGTGTTTTTGTTTGCTGATGAATGCTAGTCGCAGCAACGTTATGTTTTCCGTTATTGTGTTATATAAAGCTGCATTACTTCGTTTTTTTTTTAAATTATTATTATTGTTATTTACATCTGTTTCGAATGCGGTATCTGCGATTGCGAATTACGTTAGTAACCCCTTTGCCACGGCGCTAGTGAAATATATATAAAGTATTTTTTTTAAAGCTTACAAGTCGAGAGGCTCGACTTCATTTCCCCGGGTTTTATCCCATACGGCTCGGTCTCTTTCCGCAGGGCAGCCTGTCTAAAGCATCGCTCAAAGCACGAACTCCATAGCTCAGGTGACGACCCCCAGGAGTCTCCGAGAAAAATGCACTCGTGAACCGAAAGACGTGGCCTGGAATCGAACCCACAACCTTCGGAGAGCAAGGCAGACGGCTTGACAACTTCGCCACGGACACTCTCATTTATAAAGTTTACTGACGTTTGGCCTGCTTTGTCAAGTATAATGTATCAATTTCAATGTCCCTAACGAGTAAAGAGAATCGTATCTTCTTGCTCCACTCCGCAACCTCTCCGAGATTATGTACAGTCTACTTTTAGACTGCTATCATAATTGTCTCATGGATACACTCTTAGAGCTTTTATATTTAGACTTCTATACATCCTTCAATTGTTCGATGTTTTGAGTGTTGTTTTGCTGAAAATCTTGAGTAGGTCAGTCGACAAAACATGTGCTTGTTTGGCATTCTTTTATTTGCACGTTAAGTTGTCTGATGGCAAATTATTTCCCCTAATCTATATTCCTATTATCCTTCGTTCATTGACATCTGTACAGAACACTATATCGAAAAGATGTTTTATTTTGCCACAAGTTTTCAATAATCTGTTAACCATCCATATCTATAGGCAGCTTGACATCTGTAAACACTGTTCCATATACACTTATAAAGCAAACATTGCATTCAATGCTCCTGTATTCGCAGCAATTATACACCCACATGATGAAAAAGGTGAATGCTCGATTAGGTTAATGCTAGTTCAATACAGTGCCGTCGCCACAGTGAAGGTTGGCTGCAATGAATCTCCAACACTGTCAGTCTCTCGCCTTGGTTGTGCATTCTGTCAGACTGCTATTCGTCCATCTCTTGGTGTTATATTCCCACTTGTATCGTTGTCTACCTCTTCCTCGCTTGCCTTCAGCCTTACCCTCCAGTATGGTTTTTATGAGAGTGTTATGTCTTTTGACGCGGCCGAAATATTTTATTTACTCTTTTTTTTTTTTCATCAACTCTCTTTTTATTCCCAGTTTTCCTAGAACCTATGTATTTGATTGTTTTTTGTTTCCATGGAATACGACACATTTTTCTGTATTTCCATTCCTGTCTTCGGGATATTACGTAGTAAGGTCCCAATCTCTTCCATTGTGGCCAGTCATATTGTTTATTGTGTCCTGAACACGCCTCATGTGTGCCACACACTATGCTGTCTTGCCATTGATCTATGCAGATTCATCAACCTCGTTCATTGTCCCAGTCTTTTGTCTACTAGGGATGGACATTCAATGTTTAGTAAGATATTACCTCTACCTTATTTTACGGAGTATAAGACGCACTTTTTTCTTCAAAAAATTGCCTCCAAAATTCAGGTGCGTCTTATACTCGAAATTAATATAATATAATAATATAATGTTGTTGTTTTTTTTTTAATTGCTTAAAAATTAAGGTGCGTCTTATAGTCCGTAGTGTCTTATAGTCCGTAACAAACGGTATTTAACTCATGTGGTTTAGCCAGTCAGCCAAGACTGTTGCCCGTGGTGTGGCCACCCAAGTACACACGCGGTATTCGTAGAGCCATTCATGTTAGTTATAGGAATTTAACTGAAATAGGCAAACACTAGATGAGATTAATGTGGGGTTTTTTTTCGTAGATCCTTTACTGGACATCGCTGTCAACACCAGCATTTTGCCGCTGTCAATGATTTCTTGGCAAGATTACTGCTCAGTAGTTTGCCATTGCTTTCTGAGCGGCCGGCTCACTTATCCAGTTACCAACGCGGCGAGAACCGCTTCCAATTCTCGCGCGCTGCGTTACCCTACTTGGATAAACGGGATTACGGAGAAAGTCGTTTAACCACTAGGCCAGGGAGACATGCAGATTAATGTTAGTTACAGGAATTTATTCAACTTCTGTCCAACATAAGTACTATCAACATCTATACTATTCAACATCTGTACTATTCAATACATGTACTGTTAAACATCTGTATTATTCAACAACGATGGTACACAGTTTAGAACAGTGTGTAAAACATAACGATAGGCCCCTTGCCATTTGTAAACACCGATCTATCAACAGTCATGAAATAAAGATTACATTCCGTTCTCCTGCATTGGCAGTAATTACACGCGTATAAAAGAAATAGATGGAACGCTCGATCAGCGAAATGTTAGTTAAGGGAATTTAAAAGAAATAATTGAAAGCCTGATGAGCTAAATGCTAAAATGCTAGTTACAGGAATGTATTCAACGTCTATTCAGCAGCTGTACTTTACAACAACGATGTAATACAGAACAACACATTACGATATGGACAAACAAGGGCAAAGATAATAACGCCTTAGATTATACTTATGGGTGCAATGCTGAGGCAGGTGACAATAGTCGACTGTGTAAACTGGTATGAAGAATGAATTATACCGACAAGAACAAGATACACCGAACTCATTCACATGCTGTGAGAGGGAGGGGGGGGGGGCATTATAGCGCTGTGTGGTACGGTGGTCGTGTCTTTGAATCCTCATCAAGGCAGGTATATATTTTTAATTGACCCGGGCTTCCAGGCCGAGCTAGGCTAACATGGGTACGAATGAATATTCTGGGAAGTAAAGGCGTTCGGTGTGATATTGACCACGTCACTCATTGAATGACCAGTGCTCTATAATAATACGGGGTTAACACCATATACCCTGGTCACTTCAATGGCCATGAAATAAATTATTTGCATGTCCTTCACAAGAAGTAGCAGTCAAAACCAGCATTTTGGCTGTTAGTAATTCCTGGGCAAGTTTTACGTTCAGTATTTTGCCATTGATTTCTGAACAACCGTCACCTATACCTTTTTCGAAAAGAAACCAGCACCGCTGTGTTTCGAACCCAGGTATACGGGATTACGAACGCGTCCGTAACACCTTCGCCACGTTGTACGGCAGTGACCTGTAATATAATTTTTCACAATTGTAACATCGCGGTAAATATTTCCAGGACAACAAAATCAGAGTTCACCGCAACAATGCTAGTTTGTTTCATATTACTACAATCCCATATTTTACAAGGACAGACTCATGGTCCACGGCAAAGCCAGAACGCGGAACTGAAAAAGCTGAGATATAAACAGCAACTACCGGTTTCCCGGCTTCATTGTACAAACTCAAATCACAACTCGTTGTCACAAACCAGGACAAAGGCCAGCTCTGCCTGCGGAAAATGGTAGCTTCTCAACTCGCTACGACCACGTTAGAAAAGTAAAGTCTAGAGAGAATAGAAGGACGAAAACCAGCAGCCAGTATTTGGAATCAACCAAATCGAGGACCTGACATCTTGGTGTTGTCAACTGTTGACATGTGTTGTGAAGCCGTCCTGTTCGGATGAAGGTAGTGGTTCTAACCCTATAGACCCAGACCTGACTAGAGTGAATGAACCACTCGGTTGAATGCAGGACTTGGTGAAGGTGGCAGCGTAACTGAATCGAGACCCAGGCCTGACTTTCTTTTGTGAGTGAAGTATCTGGACAAAGTGATGCAGAACAGTATCCCAAGCAGAACTCACCTGCAAGCAGTTTCCTAGCCCAGTACTAGAGGTAACTTAGCTGGAGTGTAGGAAAACTCATATTCTATCCGATACCCAGGAAGATAATTATCACTCATTAGGAGAACTTAACACAACTCAAGGAATTGGTGGCATTAGGGATCCAGTCACCCTGAAGTACAACTGTTTATAATCAGGTTCAGACAGTCTATCCCAAATGAAATGAAAGTATATAATAAAATGTATATTTCAGGCATCCAGGGATATTAATTATTTTGTACTTGTATTATCACTTATTAATGCTGAATACCAAATGAAAGTGATGATGTTGATGTATTGAATGACCATAATCCATGTTTATGTTTTAATAAATTATGTAAGAGTTCAATTCCTCCTTGTAGTGCTTTCTTGTCGTGTCAGTAGTTCAATAAGACACACCCTTAGATTTTTAAGTAATTAAGCTGAGAGAAGAGAGGCAAGGAACCCCCAACAAGATAGTGTGGGCCTTCAGGAAACTTTCATTGTTCCCTGGAGGAAGTCCTTGGTTCTCCGAAACTCTATATACTAAATCAAGCATTTGAGCCAGTGCTAGCTTAATTAATTATAACGGGCAGGATCACATTGAGAAAGAGGAACTTAGTATCCTTTGTCTCTTCGGGGGTTGAACTATCAATCTCTTAAAAATCCGACATGGCCCTAAAACATGCTAAGCAAAAAGGGCATGAATAAAGAACGGGCACCTCGAGACGAGCCGGCATATACTAGTAAGTATATATTAACATCGTCATCAGGTGTCTTGTCATTTGGCCTGGGCGATCATGCTGCTCCACATCTGTCGATCACCAGTAGAATATATCAGTTTGCAGATTGTTGCCCATGCCATGATTAAGGCCGCTAAGAGTTGCCTCATATTGTCTCCTCCTATATCTTTTTTCACAGATTTCCAGTTGTTCTTTTCTCATAGTGTGCCAACAAAATATCGATAGCCTCAGGCTAATGTTTGGGATATGTTGCCTTTGTGTCTTGGTCTCTTTTTAGCTAGAGCAGATTTTACAATGAAGGCCAATAAATGATGCTGGATGTCTAGTTCCATCAATCTCCACTTTGGAGACGGCATTGGAGGATGACGATGATGATGATGATGATAGTTGCCACTCTTGATAATGTATTTTATGAAAAACAAAAGTATCAAGATATGCGCTGTGCTCTCTGCATTTCTCAAGAATGATTCTCTTTTTTTTTTTTTTTTCGTTACATTTATCTTTATTCCGTACAATACGGTACGTATTTACAAGGTGCATTGTATTTTTTTTTCTTTACATTTGCGAATACAACAAATACATTCATATACATGTGATTATATTACATTCATGGCATTGTGTAGTTACCTACACATTACTTAAGTGATGATGATGGCGGAGAGATCGTCTGCTCTTGTTTGCTTGCTTGCTTTTTTTTTTTTTTTTCAATCCGAGTCCAGCACGACGGCCGGCGGCGTCGGTTAGGAGAGAAATAACATTTCTCCCTCGCTTATGTCGCCAGTGCCCGAAAAACAAGAGCACCGAGACATTCGGTGTTTAAAATGTGACTCCTGTTTCTTCTGCACTGTCCGACTCTGACCCCCAGTTTGTGCTTGTAATGTGAATACTGTACTTCCTTCACAAAACAAGACTTCGCTAGCATGAATTATTGGTGCGATAGTGCGATATTTGGTGCCAAATTTTTAATTTCATCTCAATAGGCATTGGATGTCGATTGTTCTGTTTTATGCATTAAATCAAATTGAGCTTTTACAGATCTTCACAAATAAAGCACGATATTGGAGCTGGCTTCGTCGCCTGCCTGGATTAGTTCCCTTGGTGCATAGTCACAGTCTGGTGACTTCCCTTTAAAGACGCTTTGGTTAATGAAAAGTAACATTTCTAGTAACTTCGATGTTGGAATTAAGCCAGTCATCTTGGACTTAAAAACTCCATTGATGTGCCTGTACTTATTTTTTAGAGTAAAGCATATTCTAAGTGTGCCTGACGTCTGAATGTCGAAGGCTGAGTTCCTCCACCACTTCGCCCATACCTCTCCACGGAAGTCCAATTGCTAATTAGGATAGTGTGTTTATGTATGCCAAATATATAAAAGTGCAGCAGGGTCGAGAAAATAGAAAGAAGGAAAGAAAGAAGATATGCAGGCAGGCTGGAAGGAAGGAAGGAAGGAAGGAAGGAAGGAAGGAAGGCAGGCAGGAAGGCAGGCAGGAAGGCAGGCAGGCAGGCAGGCAGGCAGGCAGATCAAGTAACATATACGTTTTAAACCTCGACAGTGCATCCACTAGATTGTCCAATATGTGTATGTTTTTTTTGTTGTTTTTTTTTTTGTTAGACGTCACACTTGCTATCATTTTTAGATCTCTCGTTCTCAAATAACTGGGATTTTTATATAGCACACTGGTAGTATTGTATTTCTAATAATTAACCTATATTCTGAATACATATATCTTGTTTGTTGTTACTCGGCTGTATCTGTCCTGTTTTTATACTTTTTTTCTATGTTATCTCCGGTTTGTTTGTTTTTTAATTTTGCTATTTGTTTGTTAATTGTTTTAAATATTTAAAGCAGTAAGTTTTCATTTATTTTCCTCCACGATCTCTAGAACAACGCGACACAAAGAATTACAGAAAGTGATAGATACAATAATAAAAGGTGGAAAAAGTACCTCAGCTAAATACTAGGCCGGCTCTGTGGTGAAGGAGTTTGCGAATGCGATTCGTAATCCCGCATAACACGTTCGAAACACAGCTGCGGCTGATTTCGAATCAGACCGTCCTGCGCTGATTTTCATACAATGGTATGAGGGCCGGATGTTAAAAAAACAATGGCAAATTACCGAACGTAAACTTACCCAGAAATCACAACCATCCAAAAATGTTGGAGTTGAATACAACGTCTTGTAAAGGATATGCAACTAATTTTAACTTCAAATACCAGTTTCAGAAGTGATAGTAGCGGGTGCGTTAATCGACCTGACAGGGTCTTAGTGACACGAGCACAGTGAGTCGAGGCTTCTACTCCGGGGCTCGTCGACGGCTATGTGAGGGAACACCTGGCCACCAATTCAGGCCCAGGGGATGTGATGGCCCTCTCACATCACAGATCTTTAGCAGGAAACTACTTGGGAAGTAACAGTAACAAATACATACACACACATACACACACACGCACGCACGCACGCACGCACACACACACACGCACACACGGATCAAACAGAAATGTCAAAACAACGTTCTTCTTCTGCAGCATTTTAAATCCTCTTGGAGCGTTTGCCCTCTCGCAACTCACTCAAGGACGACCTATGTTTTGCTGGCTCCAGTAGTGGTAAAGCCGTTTGACTCGGGCTCCAAAGGTTGTAGGTTCGATTCCGGGCCGCGTCCTTCGGTTCACGAGTGCAATTTTTTCGGAGACTCCTGTGGGTCGTCGCTAGAGCTACGGAGTTCGTGCTTTGTGCGACGCTTTCTGCGCTGCGGAAAGAGGCCGAGCCATATGGGATGAAACCCGGTGCAATGAAGTTGACCCTGTCTACTTTTCAGCGACTTTTAATGGGCTCCCCATATTTTTCATCGCGGTCTCAAGCCCTCTTCCTCGTGAGCTTTAGACAGTTTTACTAATAAGGGGCAAGCATAGCTATTCAACCCAGCCGAGGTTGTACAGTGGTTAACATGTTTACCTACCGGTCATGTGATGATATGTTCCAATCCTTTTGGAGACAGGCTGTTACTTTTTTTTGTTTGTTCATGGTCCATCCAGCCCAAAATGCATACAAGACAAATTTACAGGCGAGTAACGGCGGCTGGGGTTCGTGGTAGAATAGTGACTAGACAATCGCCTATCGTCCGGTAGTCATGGGTTTGAACACCATCGGGAGTGGATTCGGATTTTTAAACTTGACCTTTGTTTCCAGGTCGATTAAGCCGAAAATGGGGACCAGGAAATGTATTGGGAAGTTAAAGACGGTCGGCGTTGTTCTGACCACACGACCTATCGATGGCCGATCTGTCTAAAAATATGGTTATAGGACCATGTCCCTAATAAGCCTCATGTTGTGACACGTGATCTTCTAGTTACTTTACTTCTGATAGAAATTCAAGCATCTTACGGCACAGATAACATCATGACAGATGTATATTTATCACAGAGATTTAAGAAACGATTAGGACAAGCAAAATTTCCATTCTATACAATGAAGATTATTGTCTGCAATCAATCCTTGTCATTGGAGATTAAAACAATTATTGTTGCCAATTATATAGAACCAATTTTAAAATATGGCTGCAAATCCCGGGCAACGAGTAAACAAGAAAACAAATCCATTGTGATCTCAGAAATTGCAAGAGAATGATAAGCCTAGCTCAATAAATCAATCAGGTGCCACAACAAAAGTTGGCTGTAATGCATCTCCAACACTGTCTGCCTCTGATCTTGCTTGTATATTATGTTCGTTCATACCTCTGAAGTCGGAGTGGGTTCGCCTGATGGCGAGGGACACTGTTAATAGGGAAAGCTAACCCACACGCAAAATTCAGTGCATCACAACTATAAATAGTGTGTATGGACTACGCTTGAGTTCAAAGCGAGCGAGGGCCTCCTCCCCTCCCCCCCCCCCCCCAAAAAAAATGTTCGTTCATCTCTTGATATTACCTTCCCACTGTATCGTTGTCTCCCTCTCGCTCGTTTGCCTTCACCCTTACCCTCCAGTATAGTTTTTATAAACGTGCTATTTCTATTAGCGTGGCTGAAATATTTGGAGACTAGAGAACAGTTAAAATGTTTAATGTAAATGTTTTATCCTTGCTGTGAGATCTTGTGTAGTCCACACACTTTCTACTTATAGAGAGTGCACTGGACTCATTTTAGGGCGAGGGTTAGCTTTCCCTATAAAAAGTGCACCTCTGTATCAGAAAAAACAATATCACGACTGTTGAAGTACTTGTAATTTGCGTCCCCATGTCAAGGACGAGAAGTCAACATGTACTTCCAAACTGACAGGTGTGTGAAATGAACCCGCTACGCGGCGATCAGTAGAGATAGTTTAATCTCGATTAACTTCTCAGCCACGCCGACCTTCTCTAAGTGTTTTGAAACAGCTATCAAATGATGGGGTTGATTGCGACGTCCTGTAAAATGTATCAATGAATCATCAAAAACAGAGGCGTAGATTGAGAGCTTTACTAGAACACGATTACAAGAAACAAAATGGACGTTGCGGCAAAAGCCTTCGTCAGCACAAGACAAACAAACATAAACCGATATTACTACATGGAAAACACTACATGAATATACAAAGGTTACTTATCTGGATCCTTGTCATTGAATACGTCTTAAACGATCAACGCGTTTGATGACTACCAGTGTAAAGCATATGCAACTAACCTAATTTATCATAGCACAGATAGTAAGAAATATAATATCAACAAACATGTATCAATAACTACTAAGAAAGCATTTACAACACAATCTTCCTACCAACTCTATGCTACCAATGCCAAACCTGGACAATGACAGAAAAGAGAAAAGAAAAATCCCAACAACGGAAATGAGATTCTTGAATAGAATGAATACTCAGTGTATCAAGAAGAGATAAGATCAGCAATGAAGAAATCAAGACTAAAGTGGGGGATATAGCAGCACTAGATTTTATTACCAGGCAGCAAGTCAAATGGTTTGGCCATGCAAGTAGGTTACGAACTAAAAGTATACAACAACAAGCAATGATGTACAGACCAGAGGGAAGCAGAGGAAGAGGCCGACCACGTAAACAATGGAAGGAGGGAATAGCAGAGACCATAGGAATATCGATACATGAAGCCCATAAGCGGGCACTCTCCTGCTGGTTATACTTTACCTCGACACCGCAAGGTACAAGAGGAACCTGATGATATGAGATGAGATGAGACAGATAGGTATCAGTACACGAAATGTTACATTCTGTTGGTGATCGCGAGATTTGGAGAAGCATGATCGTCCAGGCCAGTCAGCAAGGCACTTACTAATGACGATGAAGTTGATTTTCTGAATCAGCATATTTCTCGGATAGAGCATGTACAACTGAGGTGTCCATGTGTTGATTCTAAACATCCTCACAATAACAGCTGTTTCTTTTAGATTGAGTGGTACATTCGGGTTGTAGTTATATCACTTTCATTTTCCAACTGCATATTTAAATGATTTATGTGGTTGTTTGGGGATGTGAGGCTTGAGGATTGAGCACAACCCACTACCTAAAGCGCTGATCGTATTCTGGTACTAACCTTGGGCCTTGTCCACGTCAGATTGGAAGCTAAGACTCTAATAACGTGATACTTTTCACACATAAAGAGTTCTCATCATCTCATCTCATCATGTTCCTCTTGTACCTTGCGGTGTCGAGGTGAAGTATAACCAGCGGGAGAGTGCCCGCTTATGGGCTTCATGCATCGATATTCCCATGGACTCAGTTATTCCCTGCATCCATCGTTTACGTGGTCGGCCTCTTCCTCTGCTTCCCTCTGGTCTTTACATCATTGCTTGTTGTGGTATAATGTTAGTTGGTAACCAACTTACATGGTCAAACCATTTGACTTGCTGCTTTCTAATAAAAATCTAGTGCAGCTATAACCCCCACTTTAGTCCTGATTTCTTCATTTCTGATCGTATCTCTTCTTCATACATTGAATATTCTTCTCAGGAATCGCATTTCTGTTGTTGTGATTTTTCTTTTCTCTTTTTCTGTCATTGTCCAGGTTTGGCATTGGTAACATAGAGTTGGTAGGAAGAGTGTGTTGTAAAGTGCAACATAAAGAGTTGATGTAATGAAAGTTATATATTTATATCGTTTGAGCTCGTTAGTAGTTCATATCCCTGGACATATCTTAATTTGTGTGTATGTGTGTGTGGTGTGTGTGTGTGTATGTGTATGTGTATGTGTGTGTGTGTATGTTTGTGTGTGTGTGTGTGTGTGTGTGTCTGTGTGTGTGTGTGTGAGTGTGTGTTTCCGTGTCTCTATTTTTCTCTGACTCTTTACACTGTCTCTTTTACTCTGTCTCTCTCTGTCACTATCTGTCTATCTATCTATCTCTGTCTCTCTTTCACTGTCTCTCTATAATCTTCTCTCTGTCTCGCTCTCACCCTCTCGCCCACTGTCTCTCACTCTCCCGTTATTCGTCTCTCTCTCTCTCTCTCTCTCTCTCTCTCTCTCTCTCTCTCTCTCTCTCTCTCTCGCTTTCCCGCTCTTTGATTCTCACTGTCTCTCTCACTTTCTCGCACCTCTTTGTTTCTCTCTGTCTATGTCTGCCTCTCCGTCTGTCTCTGTGTCTCTCTTTGTTCACTCTCCCTGTCTCTCTCTCTTCCTCTCTCCCTTTCTCTCTCGCTTTAATTCCCTCTCTTTCTCCCTTTCTCTCTTTCTCTCTCTACATCTCACTGTCCCCTTTTCTCTCTCTCTCCCTCTCTCTCTCTCTCTCTTTGTCTGTGTCTCCCTTTTCTCTCTCTCTCTCTCTCTCTCTCTCTCTCTCTCTCTCTCTCTCTCTCTCTCGTTCTCTATCTGTTTTCCTCTACATCTTTCTCTTTTCTCTATCTCCCTCTTTCTCCTTTTCTGTCTCCCTTTCCCTTTTCTCTTTCTCCCTATCTAGTATTTTAAGATCCCTCTGCACATGTGAGAAAGTGGCCATAGCCGATCACTTTCTTCTCCTTTCCTTTCTCTCTCTTCTAAATACTAACATCCCTGCCCTGTTCTTTCAGTCTGCTTCATTCTGTCATTGCTTATATCTTCTTCCTTTCAGTTCGATTTCATTTCAAAGTTAATCCTCTCTATCTCTGTCTCCCAATTCCTTAACGCAGTTTCCCAGTATCATCTCCTCCCTTCCTCTATCGTGTATGCATGTTAGTTCGCTACTATCCCATGCCTTTAATCGACTCCTCCCTATTTAACCTTCCTTGGATGGGTCATTGATTCATTGAAATAACTAAATATCCATGTCATGATAATGACCATCTCTGTTCTAATCCCTCTCCAGGTGGGGATTGTTTCAAACTTACCTGTACGTCCAGGTCGGCCCAGTCTACACTAGGTACCAGGAAACGCCCTGGGGAGTCCAGATGGCCAGTGGTGTGTTGACCTATCACCCTTCGTGTTTTCATCTTTAAAATATGCGATTGCCACCATATATCCAACACGCCCAAATGCAAATAATATGGTTCTTTACTATTTTTACGGTAAACCAAAAAATTGTGGGGAAGGAGGGAGGAGTCTTTTTGTTTTCTTCATAACTATTTTCCCACCAGATATGCCCGTACTTTACCAAGGCCTTCCAGGCAAATAAAGAATGGTAACGTCGAAACTTACAAACGTGTCGTAAAAGGCGACTAAGGTGTTTTGGTCATTGCATGCGATAGTTGTCTATACAGGCTGCGTGTTGTTATGCTCTTACCGAAAACTAGCCTTCCCATCACAGGAAAGATAGTCTGACAGAGAGCCTTTCAATTGTCCTACCAGATGATAAATGTCGTTGGGAAGAGGTGATTTCTCCTCATCTCCCCGAGGTTCACGGCCTTCACTGTGATGAAGGCTGCCAAAGACCGCAATCTCGTATGCTGCGAGGCTAAAAGAGAACGAACGAACGAACGAACTTTATTTATTTAATCACAATTATCCCCTCGTAATTTCCAGTTAAGAAGGCAGATTGTCACATATGGTGAAAACATGATTATCATCATTTCTTAAATATTACATGTCGTATAAGAATGAACAACTCAAACGATACAGTTCATACAACAACAAACAGTTTATTTGTTTTTATGATTTTTAGCAAACAATGTACCTATACAAGCTAAAAGAAGCATGGACATATCCGGTATCGTCAGTACAGTACGCACCCAGTGTGTCGATACCGACGAGTCTCTGGCGCTATCTCGATTATACGATATGGGAGTGAAACACGTTGATACCGTCTTTGAGGGCGAGGTAGGGTCATTACAACCAACTCTTCATTAGAACTTTTAGCATAGATAATCTGAGATGGTTGCTGCATCGGCAGACTGTGTACACATGGTGATACTCAATGTGTAGGGATTCCATTGTGATAACATAACATAGAAATATATCTACGGCAGAACTAATGTACCTACAGCATTCAAAGACAGACTCTTCTGTACTTCCAACCACAGTTTGCTAGTTGCGAACAGATGTCAGTCTTGTAAACCATGTGGGTGTGTGACTAGATGTGTTAACATTCTATATCTTACTGCATCAAATCTGGCACTGTCAGTGGCATTTAATGGGTTCATTCCCACCTTTGTATCGTCTTTCGGTTTCTTGACACTAATTTCACTTAAATTATTAACACTAGTGTCTTAAATTGACTTTCTGTAAAGTAAAATAGTAATGGACCCTTTTCCCAATCTTAAGTCACATTGAGCATACGGAGCCATACCCATAATTGTATAGCTAGCTGGCACTTAGTGGGTGCTGTGATCTGCGTCACGCCAGCCGCCTTAACGTCCCTAGGGTTTCCTGGTACCCATTTTAAACTGGGTCAATCTGAGAGCCCAGGTCAATGTTTAATATGCCAGACCGCCCCGCCCAGCCATGACCAGCAGATGGGCAGGCGAGGGCCTGGATACTAGGCTACGGGCTCCCTAGACTTTCTGAAGCCTTACATGTTCAGTGCCAAGCAATACTTCATCTGTTTCTGGATAATTCCATGTAGGGTGTGTTTGTTTGCTTTTTAACTTCATTCGCTTCATCCAGTTTGTGCTTTACCCTGCAATATCCCAGCTGTTATTTTATCTCATTCTGTCATATAATGTCAGTATTTGAACTGTTGTACAGGTAACATGAACCAGGTGTTTGTAAAGTCTCACTACACTTTGCAGATACTGGAATGTGAGGTGATAGACCTTCTACACATATTCTAGGTCACGACATTCGGGTGAAGTGACTATTTCCCTTCCCAGTCACCGTTCCTTCTCTGACAATATCCAGACAATTCTGAAAATTCTCTGGTATCCAAGTGAATCGGTACAAGTCATAACATTCTGATGGGAGATGCCTTGTAGAGATTAGAACAAGAATCACCGTGGCAAAAGTAGCCTTTAGCAAGATTAAAAACATACTGACCAATAAAAAGATGTCAATTGAAACGAGAAAAAGAGTGTTGAGTGGCATATATAGAGCCTGTTCTTTTGTATGGATGTGAAACTTGGACAATGTGCAGTCAAGCTGAAAAACATCTGATGGCTCCAGAAATGTGGTTCCTGGGGAAAATGTAAAGAATACCATGGACAGATAGAAAAACCAATGACCAAGTACTACAGGAGACAAATGAAAATCGTAAATTGATTAGAGAAATTAGACGTAGACAGTCAAAATTTGTTGGACATGTTATGAGAAGAAATGGATTGGTGAACTTAGCGACAACTGGCAAGATCGAAGGGAACAGACCAAGGGGAAGACCGAGAAGTAAATACCTGGATGGCTTGGCCACATGACATGGTCGAGACAGGAACACTGAACTGATCCACGACTCTGGTGATCGAGTGAAATGGCGAGTCATGACCGCCCACGCTTTCCGGCATGTAACATGATTGATTGATTGATTGATCCATTTTATGAGGCGGTATCGTCCGCAGGAGTTTTATATAAGTGTAGTGAGACTATAAACACCCGGTATTAAATTATAGTATTAACTGCTTCGGGTTGATAGAGTCGGCGCAACAACTGCTTCAGATAGAACGAGTTTATAGTAACAACTAATTCTGAAGATGTAAATTAACAACTACATCAGATACAACGAGGTAAAGTAACAACTATTTTGGATAAAACGAATTAAAGTAACGACTGTTTCAGATGCAATTAGATAAAATAACAACTACTTCAGACAGAGCGAGCTAAAGTATCAACTTCTTCAGATACGACAAGCTAAGGTACCAAAACATGTATTGGGGAGTAAAGGCGGCCGGCGTGGCAGTGATCACACCACTCACAGACAGACGACTGATCTATACAAATATGGCACTAGCACATATGTCCCGTGCGCTTCAATGTAGTAACATGGACTTTGTTTACTTGTAGGGAAAACTACAAATTGTAACACTGTAAGCTGATGTGTAGGTGGCAATACGCGACTTGTGGGGAAAACAACGAAGTGTAACACTGTAAGCTGATGTGTAGGTGGCAATACGCGATTTGTAGGGAAAGCAACGAAGTGTAACACTGTAAGCTGATGTGTAGGTGGCAATACGCGATTTGTAGGGAAAGCAACGAAGTGTAACACTGTAAGCTGCTGTGTAGGTGGAAATACTCGACTTGTAGGGAAAGCAATGAAGTGTAACAATGTAAGCTGATGTGTAGGTGGAAATACTCGACTTGTAGAGAAAGCAACGAAGTGTAACACTGTAAGCTGATGTGTAGGTGGAAATACTCGACTTGTAGGGAAAGCAACGAAGTGTAACACTGTAAGCTGCTGTGTAGGTGGAAATACTCGACTTGTAGGGAAAGCAACGAAGTGTAACACTGTAAGCTGCTGTGTAGGTGGAAATACCAAGTGGGATTGGAGTGAGGTTGGCTACCTGGTCTGGTAGAGAGCTTGAGCTGCAGCACTCAGTGTTCTACACAACGTTGACGTGACATGTTTGCCGACCTGTGCTCCGTTGAGAAAGGAAATAAGAAGAAGAAGAAGAAGAAGAAGAAGAAGAAGAAGAAGAAGAAGAAGAAGAAGAAGAAGAAGAAGAAGAAGAAGAAGAAGAAGAAGAAGAAGAAGAAGAAGAAGAAGAAGATGGAGGAAGAGGAGGAGGAGAAGGAGGAGGAAGAAGAGGAGGAGGATGATGATGATGATGATGATGATGATAATGATGATGATGATGATGATGATGATGATGATGATGATGATGATGATGATGATGATGATGATGATGATGATGATGATGATGAAGAAGAAGAGGTAATGATGACGATCTTAATAACAAAAGTTTTGTTTGTTACGCACGCTCGCTTTGAACTTGATCGTAGTCCACACACACACTACTTCCAGTATTGCTGGACTGATTTTTTGCGTGTGGAGTAGCTTTCCCTACTGCAAGTGTCCCTCGCCATCAGGCGAAACCACTCCGACTTCAGAGGTACTTGTAATTTATCTCCCCAAGTCGAGGTCGAGAAGTCACCATTTTAGTCCAACACACAACTTATGATGATTGCGGTAGTGATGGTAATAATAAGAATGAATGATGATACATAATGTTGATAATGATTGACAAGGCTGCTGTTGATAACAATGACGACGATAATAACAATGATGATTATGACAGATAAACAATAGTTACATTAAGAACAGGCTAGACTGAAGGGCAATAAAATGACAGCGATTGACGAGCCTCAAGTTGGTAATCGATTCAGACAGGGCCTTAAATGTGATCTGACACTAATTGCAATATCTGAGCCAAGCATGCCAGCGCGTGCCTGAAACCAGCTTACGTCACGTCTGGGATAAACAGCGACAATAAATTTGTTTAAACTTTGACATTGTTTTGATGTCTCTGCATCAGTGGTTCTCAACCTTTTTTGGCCCGTGTCCCCCTTCACCATATTTTCAGAACGTCATTCCCCCCTTCCTATCAAAACTTTGGCCCGTGCCCCCCTTCACCGTATTTTCAGAACATCATTCCCCCCCCCCTTTCACATTTCCTGTCTAAAAATCCCCCACCCCTACACAGTATACGTAAAAATGGAAGGTAAATTTAATAGCATATACTAAAACAAGTCTAGACATCCACATAAAACATGATTTGTGGGTCTACTCACTTTATAAAATGAATTTTAGAAAGATGAGACGTACATAACTGTAAAGTATGAAGGGAAAAACAATATCAAGTAATCGGTTCTTGTATTAACGCGATCTTGAAATGGTCTTCACTCCCCCCCCCCCCCTGGAAACCCTAAAATTCCCCTCGGGGGGGGGGGGGGGGAATTCCCCACCGATTGAGAACCACTGCTCTACATCGACCGCTCCGGCCCTCCTCTGGTATTCAATCTCACGCAGTAAACAGCCTATCTCTTCTATGTATGGCTATGTATTCTTCTGCATGTGCCCGCCTGCTGTTTGCCGTGAAGCGTCACAGAGAGGCAGCAGATGTAATTTTCTGTGTTTGGTTTGTCTTGTTGCTTCTACTAACGTCATATTTAAATTCTTTCAATGTCTCTCTTAATTAATCTAGTTATCTCTTTCTCTGTCGTTCTCTCGCTTGCCTCCTAGTATTCTCATGTAGTACGTTTTAGCCGTTGTTCGATCCTGTTCAATTCTAACTAAATATCAGAACTATTTAAGTCTTTGACGTTCTATACAGTTAGTAATTTCTGTTTTCCTTACCGCTTGTTCTTAGTTTCTCATTTGTCTCTCTATCTATTCTTGTTTTCCGGCTGAGTTTCTTATGCATCTCAAGTCACACGATGTGATTCTACATCTGTCTGTTTCTAGAACTATCCTGGTAACACAGCGATGGGAAGAATACAGCATCTATCAGTTTCTTTTGTGTATACATATTGATATTTGGATATTTCATCATAGGTGCTATTTGATAGTTGATGTTGTTTGCTTTCTGTTTTCTCGTTTCTATTTCTTTATCTAGTCCTCCATCCTCTGTGAAAATACTGCCTAGATATGTGTGCTCTCTTAACTTGTAATTATTTCCCAGTTTAATGTGAGCCATGTATTAGCGACTTGAAAGTTCACTGTATGACATCAGACAGACTGAGATGGAAACTAGAAATGTCAACAAAAATCTATATTGTGTATATAAACCTGTATTTCTTATTCAACATTAATAGCCGTCTGCTCTTGGGAGAAAAGAGGGGAGAAAGAGGGGAAGGGGGATTAACTCTCCTTTACCAAACAAATCAGCAAAAGATTATCAGTTATTCTCTTCTTCTTCTGCGCTTTATTTCCAATAGCCTCATAAAACAAGGGACACCTGACAATTGTTTAGAAATGTATGCGAATCTTCTGCGCTTTATTCCCAATTGTCTCATAAAACAAGGGACACCTGACAATTGTTTAGAAATGTCTGCGAATCTTCTGCGCTTTATTCCCAATTGTCTCATAAAACAAGGGACACCTGACAATTGTTTAGAAATGTATGCGAATCTTCTGCGCTTTATTCCCAACTAGCTGACCCGGCCCGGCTTCGCCCAGTCCCTGGTGGGGAGCATCTCATTTAATTCATATAAGTAGTCATATAAGTTCTCGTTCCCGTTACCGACTATCTGTCTGTCTGTCTGTCTGTCTGTCTGTCTGTCTGTGTCTGTCTGTCTGTTTGTCTATCTATCTATCTCTGTCTGTCTGTCTGTCTGTCTGTCTGTCTGTCTGTCTGTCTGTCTGTCTAATAGACCCATCCCTCTGTCTCTCCCTCCGTCTATCCCTCCCTCCCTCCCTCCCTGTCTGTTTGTCTATCTATCTATCTATCTATCTATCTATCTATCTATCTATCCATCTATCTATCTATCTATCTATCTAACTATCTATCTATCTATCTGACTGTCTGTCTGTCTGCCTGTCTGTCTGCCTGACCCGGCCCGGCTTCGCCCAGTCCCTGGTGGGGAGCATCTCATTTAATTCATATAAGTAGTCATATAAGTTCTCGTTCCCGTTACCGACTATCTGTCTGTCTGTCTGTCTGTCTGTCTGTCTGTCTGTCTGTCTGTGTCTGTCAGTCTGTTTGTCTATCTATCTATCTCTGTCTGTCTGTCTGTCTGTCTGTCTGTCTGTCTGTCTGTCTAATAGACCCATCCCTCCGTCTTTCCCTCCCTCCCTCCCTCCCTGTCTGTTTATCTATCTATCTATCTATCTATCTATCTATCTGTCTGTCTGTCTTTCTGTCTGTCTGTCTGTCTGTCTGTCTGTCTGTCTGCCTGCCTGCCTGCCTGTCTGCCTGTCTGTCTGTCTGTCTGTCTGTCTGTCTGTCTGCCTGACCCGGCCCGGGTTCGCCCAGTCACTGGTGTGGAGCATCTCATTTAATTCTGAGTAGGTAAGAATCCGCTCTGCCTTCAAAATGTTGACGTGAAGATTTTCTTCCTGCAGCTGCTTCTGTACTTGTTGATCAGTAAGCTCCATTTTTAGCCGCTTGACCACCCATCTGACTGTGTTTGAATCAGTGTTTCTGATTCTGGTGTCTTGGTCCTCCTTCCTCTCACAAGTTTTTGTGTTCGTCTGTGGGTAGTCGTCGCTCTTCTTATTGGTAGTTTCATTGACTGTAGGTTCAGATACTTTATTACAGCTTGCATGCAGACTCTCCAAAGGCAGGTTCGTCTTCTTGATAGTCTGGTCGGTTTTCTCACTATGCATCTTGGAAGCTGCTTGTTTCTTTGTGCTATTACGACGTGCCATTTTCCCCCCGTATCAGGCTGCTTGAAATGTGTAAGGCGTCTTGGCTTGATAGCGCTGAGAAGTGCTGTCAAGCGAATCGTGCCGATATGATGGCGGAAAACACTAAAGATGCGATGATATTGTTCAACATCTTTTAGATAACTTCTTAAGTATAGAAAGATGAGTTACAATGTTATGCATTATGCATTATTTTTATGTAAACTTTGAAAATGCCTTAAAGATTGTATCATTATTTATTATAACTCATATGCCGGTACATAACTATAGACAAAGAGTTTATAAATCTTTGAAAACGATACAACAATATGACTATAAGTTATACAACAATGTTATTAAAAGTTATGCCCCTTGAAATAACTTTTTCTAGAGTTAAGTCCCTTGCTATATATAAATTTTAATGAAAAATGAAAATGAAATAATACTGAGTAAGCAGGCGATTTCACACTAAAAAAATATCACAGTTGGCAGCTCTGGAATGAAAGGAAGACGTGTAGAAAATTTCATCTCAATCCGATGGGCCGTTAGCGAAAAAATAAAGGACATACATATATATTTACATACATACACTTTGTTTTATATATATAGATTGTCTCATAAAACAAGGGACACCTGACAATTGTTTAGAAATGTCTGCGAATCTTCTGCGCTTTATTCCCAATTGTCTCATAAAACAAGGGACACCTGAAAATTGTTTAGAAATGTATGCGAATCTTCTGCGCTTTATTCCCAATTGTCTCATAAAACAAGGGACACCTGACAATTGTTTAGAAATGTCTGCGAATCTTCTGCGCTTTATTCCCAATTGTCTCATAAAACAAGGGACACCTGACAATTGTTTAGAAATGTCTGCGAATCTTCTGCGCTTTATTCCCAATTGTCTCATAAAACAAGGGACACCTGAAAATTGTTTAGAAATGTATGCGAATCTTCTGCGCTTTATTCCAATTGTCTCATAAAACAAGGGACACCTGACAATTGTTTAGAAATGTATGCGAATCTTCTGCGCTTTATTCCCAATTGTCTCATAAAACAAGGGACACCTGACAATTGTTTAGAAATGTATGCGAATCTTCTGCGCTTTATTCCCAATTGTCTCATAAAACAAGGGACACCTGACAATTGTTTAGAAATGTATGCAAATCTTCTGCGAAAGGAAATGCGACCAACCCATATGTCGTTAATTCAAATGTGATTGGGGAGGGGGGGGGGAGAGAATACGCTTGCGCTTAAAACTTCCCTTGCGCTGATGGCGTGGAAGAGGATTCAACACGTACATGGGTCATTTGGACGTCAACTTTGACTTCTTGTACAGAAAGCAAGAGCAAACTACTGAACGTAAAGTTGCCTAGAAAGGAAACCTGGGTTTGGGGTTGAGCACAACGTCTTGCAAGGGACGTGCAACATGTTATTGTAAAGTTCATCTGAAGTCCTATCACTTCACGTCTCACCATTTTCCCTCAGTTGGTTACTGAGTTATGGATTTTATACGGGGGCAATCATTTCTGAGAGGACTATACATGGAAAACTCTACATGAAAATGTATATATATAACAGTTACTCATCTGTTTCCTCGTTATGACTTGACACATGTGTGGTTAAATACCGCCTGTATTGAAGTTAGACAGTTAGTTAATCCTTCGGTTCACGAGTACATTTTTTCGGAGACTCCTGAGGGTCGTCACTGGAGCTACGGAGCTGTCTCTGCTATGGGACTACCCGTTCCCGTACCTTCCCTGTGTGGACTGCCGTCACACCGGCAGCGTCATCGTTGTAGACTGAATATACAATGTTATTGATATCCGTCCGGCCTTGTGTGTGGCAACACAGACATGCTGGTAAACACGTGTTATGTTATTTACCTCCGCGGTTAGCAGTGACGATACCAGGCCTACATACGGGTTTCTGTGTATCTGTCTGTGTGTGTGCGCGCGTGAGTGTGTGTCTTTATTTTTATATTTCATGACCTCTTACAGAATGGGAAAGCCTTTGTAAATGTTAGTGACCTGTTGTTGTTGATGGTGGTGGTGTTTTTGCTGCTATTATTGTTGTTGTTGGTGTTGTTTCGTTGTTGTTTTGATGGTTGTTGTGGTGGTAGTGGTGTTTCATTGTTGTTTTGGTGGTTGTGGTGGTGGTGGTGTTTTGTTGCTGTTGGTAATGTTGTTGTTGCTGCTGTTGTTGTTGTTGTTGTTGTTGTTGTTGTTGTTGTTGTTGTTGTTGTTGTTGTTGTTGTACCAGCTCGCTTTAAGCTGTTCACCCGTGTTCAAACTGAAGAATTGACATTGGAAATAACCAGCCTGCAATACATCATTTTCCATAATAACCATGAACTTTCCCAGCGGTGAGTGCAAGACGTGGGTGCTGATGATCTGCTCTCAGGAATTGGTATGGCCTGCTGGCAGTCTGGCAGGGTGCAAAGTGTGCTGTATTTGGTTGACTTAATCGCAGTGAAGGCCTTGACCCACCCTGTTTTTGTAGGCCAGACTGGCCTAACTCCCCACCACGTGAAGGTCAGGAACGGCCATGGTCAGCATGAACTCTGACCTGGTCACACCAAGGCCGCTATACTCACGGTAGTTAGTAGACAAACTGAGAAATATTTCGTGGTAGTGGAAACGTGGGGGAGATGCAAATAATACCATGGGTGGTCAGAAAAACTCTTTGGGCAATCGTTCCTACTGGCAACTTGCCGTCTGGACAGACGATTGTTACATTGTGGGTTTAGAAAAAAAATAAAACAAAATAACTACAACACATGATGTTAGCAAATTTGACTGATCAGACCAATTCGCACTGTACATGTTCATTCACAATGGATGCATGTGAACACATGGACAATCCTTCAAGAAACAAATCAAAACAGTAGTCTGACTAAAGAAATGAAACAGTATACCGTGGGGAGTTTCTTGGCACCTTATAACATTGTGACGACTGGTAAATTAGATCGGGAAGTAGCTCGTGGAAGACAAAGAGATAAATATCTGGGTGGCTTGACCAATCGGCATAATCGATGCAAGAACACAGATCTGATATACAGACTGATGAAAGCATGAGATGACGAATCGTGCCCGCCCACGCTTATTGGCATAGCACATGATCAATGGTAATAGTAATAGCATCCCTCGTGACAAGTATCTTTTACTAAACATTTTTTTTCACTTGTTCTTACTTGATTATCATCAAGTAGTTTACAGGTCGCTGTTGGCGATCGTACTTCTCCAATCCCGTAGACTGGTTTTCACCGACCCCTAAGATACAGATGTAGATCACATGAAGTATATAAGTATAGGCAAGTATTAGTTAGCTGCATGTCCTAAACAGGATGTGGCACTCAATCCCAGAATGTGTCGGCTGTTTGTGATATTTACTAGGTAAGTTTACGTTCAGTAGTTTGCCATTACTTTCCGAACGACTGGCACTCATACCATTGCATGAAATCAAATGCTGGGCGGTGTGCTTTAAACTTGGCTGCAGCTGTGTTTCGAACGCTATAGGCGGAATTTCGATTCGCGTTCGCAACTCCTTAGCCACAGCGTAAACAAGTATATGTATGTATGTCTGTAATGTGTAAAACATACCTGGTCTCACTATGGCAGAACTAAGTATATGTGTGTATTCTTTAATATGTAAAACATACCTGGCTTCACTATGGCAGAACTAAGTATATGTATGTATGTCTGTAATGTGTAAAACATACCTGGTCTCACTATGGCAGAACTAAGTATATGTATGTATTCTTTAATATGTAAAACATACCTGGCTTCACTATGGCAGAACTAAGTATATGTATGTATGTCTGTAATGTGTAAAACATACCTGGTCTCACTATGGCAGAACTAAGTATATGTATGTATGTCTGTAATGTGTAAAACATACCTGGTCTCACTATGGCAGAACTAAGTATATGTATGTATGTCTGTAATGTGTAAAACATACCTGGTCTCACTATGGCAGAACTAAGTATATGTGTGTATTCTTTAATGTGTAAAACATACCTGGTCTCACTTTGGCAGAACTAAGTATATGTGTGTATGTCTGTAATGTGTAAAACATACCTGGTCTCACTTTGGCAGAACTAAGTATATGTGTGTATGTCTGTAATGTGTAAAAACATACCTGGTCTCACTATGGCAGAACTAAGTATATGTGTGTATGTCTGTAATGTGTAAAACATACCTGGTCTCACTATGGCAGAACTAAGTATATGTGTGTATGTCTGTAATGTGTAAAACACACCTGGTCTCACTATGGCAGAACTAAGTATATGTGCGTATGTCTGTAATGTGTAAAACACACCTGGTCTCACTATGGCAGAACTAAGTATATGTGTGTATGTCTGTAATGTGTAAAACATACCTGGTCTCACTATGGCAGAACTAAGTATATGTGTGTATGTCTGTAATGTGTAAAACATACCTGGTCTCACTATGGCAGAACTAAGTATATGTGTGTATGTCTGTAATGTGTAAAACATACCTGGTCTCACTATGGCAGAACTAAGTATATGTGTGTATGTCTGTAATGTGTAAAACATACCTGGTCTCACTATGGCAGAACTAAGTATATGTGTGTATGTCTGTAATGTGTAAAACATACCTGGTCTCACTATGGCGAAACTAAGTATATGTGTGTATGTCTGTAATGTGTAAAACATACCTGGTCTCACTATGGCAGAACTAAGTATATGTGTGTATTCTTTAATGTGTAAATCATACCTGGTCTCACTATGGCAGAACTAAGTATATGTGTGTATTCTTTAATATGTAAAACATACCTGGTCTCACTATGGCAGAACTAAGTATATGTGTGTATTCTTTAATATGTAAAACATACCTGGTCTCACTATGGCAGAACTAAGTATATGTGTGTATTCTTTAATATGTAAAACATACCTGGTCTCACTATGGCAGAACTAAGTATATGTGTGTATTCTTTAATGTGTAAATCATACCTGGTCTCACTATGGCAGAACTAAGTATATGTGTGTATGTCTTTAATGTGTAAATCATACCTGGTCTCACTATGGCAGAACTAAGTATATGTGTGTATGTCTTTAATATGTAAAACATACCTGGTCTCACTATGGCAGAACTAAGTATATGTGTGTATGTCTTTAATGTGTAAATCATACCTGGTCTCACTATGGCAGAACTAAGTATATGTGTGTATTCTTTAATATGTAAAACATACCTGGTCTCACTATGGCAGAACTAAGTATATGTATGTATGTCTGTAATATGTAAAACATACCTGGTCTCACTATGGCAGAACTAAGTATATGTATGTATGTCTTTAATGTGTAAAACATACCTGGTCTCACTATGGCAGAACTAAGTATATGTGTGTATGTCTGTAATGTGTAAAACATACCTGGTCTCACTATGGCAGAACTAAGTATATGTGTGTATGTCTGTAATGTGTAAAACATACCTGGTCTCACTTTGGCAGAACTAAGTATATGTGTGTATGTCTGTAATGTGTAAAACATACCTGGTCTCACTATGGCAGAACTAAGTATATGTGTGTATGTCTGTAATGTGTAAAACATACCTGGTCTCACTTTGGCAGAACTAAGTATATGTGTGTATGTCTGTAATGTGTAAAACATACCTGGTCTCACTTTGGCAGAACTAAGTATATGTGTGTATGTCTGTAATGTGTAAAACATACCTGGTCTCACTATGGCAGAACTAAGTATATGTGTGTATTCTTTAATATGTAAACATACCTGGTCTCACTATGGCAGAACTAAGTATATGTGTGTATCTTTAATATGTAAAACATACCTGGTCTCCACTATGGCAGAACTAAGTATATGTGTGTATGTCTGTAATGTGTAAAACATACCTGGTCTCACTTTGGCAGAACTAAGTATATGTGTGTATGTCTGTAATGTGTAAAACATACCTGGTCTCACTTTGGCAGAACTAAGTATATGTGTGTATGTCTGTAATGTGTAAAACATACCTGGTCTCACTATGGCAGAACTACGTATATGTGTGTATGTCTGTAATGTGTAAAAACATACCTGGTCTCACTATGGCAGAAACTAAGTATATGTGTGTATTCTTTAATATGTAAAACATACCTGGTCTCACTATGGCAGAACTAAGTATATGTGTGTATTCTTTAATATGTAAAACATTACCTGGTCTCACTATGGCAGAACTAAGTATATGTATGTATGTCTTTGATGTGTAAAACATACCTGGTCTCACTATGGCAGAACTAAGTATATGTGTGTATGTCTGTAATATGTAAAACAAACCTGGCTTCACTATGGCAGAACTAAGTATATGTGTGTATTCTTTAATATGTAAAACAAACCTGGCTTCACTATGGCAGAACTAAGTATATGTGTGTATTCTTTAATATGTAAAACATACCTGGTCTCACTATGGCAGAACTAAGTATATGTGTGTATTCTTTAATATGTAAAACATACCTGGTCTCACTATGGCAGAACTAAGTATATGTGTGTATTCTTTAATATGTAAAACATACCTGGTCTCACTATGGCAGAACTAAGTATATGTGTGTATGTCTGTAATGTGTAAAACATACCTGGTCTCACTTTGGCAGAACTAAGTATATGTGTGTATGTCTGTAATGTGTAAAACATACCTGGTCTCACTTTGGCAGAACTAAGTATATGTGTGTATGTCTGTAATGTGTAAAACATACCTGGTCTCACTTTGGCAGAACTAAGTATATGTGTGTATGTCTGTAATGTGTAAAACATACCTGGTCTCACTATGGCAGAACTAAGTATATGTGTGTATTCTTTAATATGTAAAACATACCTGGTCTCACTATGGCAGAACTAAGTATATGTGTGTATTCTTTAATATGTAAAACATACCTGGTCTCACTATGGCAGAACTAAGTATATGTATGTATGTCTTTAATGTGTAAAACATACCTGGTCTCACTATGGCAGAACTAAGTATATGTGTGTATGTCTGTAATATGTAAAACAAACCTGGCTTCACTATGGCAGAACTAAGTATATGTGTGTATTCTTTAATATGTAAAACAAACCTGGCTTCACTATGGCAGAACTAAGTATATGTGTGTAATATTTAATATGTAAAACATACCTGGTCTCACTATGGCAGAACTAAGTATATGTGTGTATTCTTTAATGTGTAAAACATACCTGGTCTCACTATGGCAGAACTAAGTATATGTGTGTATGTCTGTAATGTGTAAAACATACCTGGTCTCACTTTGGCAGAACTAAGTATATGTGTGTATTCTTTAATATGTAAAACATACCTGGTCTCACTATGGCAGAACTAAGTATATGTGTGTATTCTTTAATATGTAAAACATACCTGGTCTCACTATGGCAGAACTAAGTATATGTGTGTATTCTTTAATATGTAAAACATACCTGGTCTCACTATGGCAGAACTAAGTATATGTATGTATGTATTTAATGTGTAAAACAAACCTGGTCTCACTATGGCAGAACTAAGCAGGGCGCTGTCAGGCAGCTGTTCTATTTCATTCTCTCTCGTTCATGCTTGCAGTGTCTTGAAAGAAATATATTGTCAGTCCACAAGTGTTTAACATCAGCTACTGTTTATTAAGCACTAGCTGACCCGGCCCGGCTTCGCCCAGTCCCTGGTGGGGAGCATCTCATTTAATTCATATAAGTAGTCATATAAGTTCTCGTTCCCGTTACCGACTGTCTGTCTGTCTGTCTGTCTGTCTGTCTGTCTGTCTGTCTGTCTGTCTGTCTGTCTGTCTGTCTTTCTGTCT
>JACEFZ010013363.1:295000-302856 GCA_014155875.1 Cepaea nemoralis
CGACAAGTCCAGGTCTCGAATTTAGTCCTCCGACTGTGCTCATGACACTACCAGCGGAGTTAGCTACGTACTTCTCTACTACGCCAGCCACATATTCTCGAAAAGAAGACCCTGTTGATCTCTGTATAGAGAGTCAAGCTCAACAGGGTCTTCTTTCCCCGCTGATTCTACCAAGCCCGTTCCCTTGGCTGTGGTTTCGCTAGATAGTAGATAGGGACAGTTTGACTCTAGTCCGACTTTGTGAAGATACATGAAGGGTGTAGCATAGGTGGAAGCGCAAGCGCAATAGAAATTCCACTACTTTTACCGTTTCTTTACTTATTCAGTCGTAGAGAATTGTTCGTAACAGACGAGCAATATCTCCGGCGGGCATATTCTCATTGGTCGCGAGATCCGCACAGTGGCAGACAGGGAGATTTGCTCGCAGCAGACGAGCAATATCTCCGGCGGGCCTACTCTCGTTGGTGGCGGGAGCCGCACGAGTCAGGCGAGGAGTCTGACGGTAGTACACGCTTACAAGGTTCAGACACTATATATATATATATATATATATATATATATATATATATATATATATATATATATATATATATATATATATATATATATATATATATATATATATATATATAAAATGTTCCTCTTGTACCTTACGGTGTCGAGGTGAAGTATACACAGCGGGAGAGTGCCCGCTTATGGGCTTCATGTATCGATATTCACATGGATTCTGTTATTCCCTGTGTCCATCGTTTACGTGGTCGGCCTCTTCCTCTGCTTCTCTCTGGTCTGTACATCGTTGCTTGTTGTGGTATACTATTAGGTGGTAACCTACTTGCATGACCAAACCATTTGACTTGCTGCTTTCTAATAATACCTAGTGCAGCTGTAACCTCCTCTTTAGTCCTGATTTCTTCCTTTCTGATCGTATCTCTTCTGGATACATTGAGTATTCTTCTCAGGAATCTCATTTCTGTTGTTGTGATTTTTCTTTTCTCTTTTTCTGTCATTGTCCAGGTTTGGCATTGGTAACATAGAGTTGGTAGGAAGATTGTGTTCTTCTTCTTCTTCTTTTCGTTCATCCGGAGTGTTTTTTCAGATGTGATTGCGGTGTGAGTTAGGCACCCTTGGGTCGGAACCCTTAGGTCAACACATCCGGCTTCTGCGTGCATTTTTGACCAGGTTAGCATTCCTGGGAGATTCTCATTTTTGTGGTACCGTCCACCTCCCAGTTGGTCGAGTTGAAACGGTCGAAGACTTAGCAGTCATCCCTCAAAAGAAGGCAGGGACAGTCCATAGCATTTTCCGCCATCCTGGGTGGCTTCCATAATTGCAGAGCCGACACATAATGCTCTGGGACTGGGCTCACCGAGGGAATCGTCACGTCCTGCTCATAGCTGCTTTAATTCCTCACTTCAATATATTGAGTAATTCGTTAACCCCGGGCCGTTCCCACACAAACCAGACAGGTCTGCAGACGGTATCCACTCAGCGAGTTATCAACACGGACATGTGCTTGTCGTTGCGCCCGTTAGAGCTGGTCCAGGCACGACTGACATTCGGAAAACTACCTAGTCAGAGCTTTTCCGAACAAGAGCGGCATTCGGAAACTAGGTAGTCAGAGCTGTTCCTAGCACGAAAGACATTCGGACGAGACATTTCCCTCGGACGTAATTGCGTAGTGCCATTTTTATTTTGCCGCCCGTAGGCTGGCACTTCCGGCTTCTGCGGGCATTTTTGATGAGGTTAGCCTTCCTCGGGTTTCGAGACTCTTATTTCGACTTCCACACAGCAAACTTTCGCTTCGGGCTGCCACGTAATGGATTCGCAAGACAGGCATTCCATTTCGTGTCAACGAGACAATTTTCCACCTTTGACTACACTTACTTCATGAGTATGGTTACAGACTATCTACGGGACGTGCGACCGAGGTGTTTTCCCACCTTTTGTACTCGCTCACGAGGTAGGCTACATGTGCTGCCGGCTCAGCACCTTATCTCCGTGCGTCTGTGGGCGAGTAACGGTCAGGCTCTTTCATCCGGGGATACCTCATATCCCCCAGCTAAGAGCCATCAAACGAGTATCTGCGCCGAGCAATTTGGATGTAGGTTTGTGTCGGCCAGCCTCTCACTTCCGAGAGTTTATGGCTTAGAGACGTTCAGCCATACACCTCGGATGGGAGCCTTAGGGGTTATGTCCGGACTGGATTTTTGGGATCGTTTGCCTGATTTTGACTGCTATCCTCAGTCACCTGCAGAGCAGCAGGTTGTGTCTCTCTTAGTCTGGTCCCTATCCCACGAGCCGTCCGATATGTAGTTTTCATCCATCGGCAAGTACATGGGGTCGATGGGACACGCAAGCTCCCCCACCACGGCAAGGTGGAGACACATCGGGGGAGAGATTGTGTTGTAAAGTGATTTCTTAGTAGTTACTGATACATGTTTGTTCTTTAGTATTGGTGCCATTTGTCCAATGAGTTGATTTGCCTTATTGCACCTATTTTCGATCTCGTCTTCTGATCTGCTATTTGATGATATTATACTTTCCAGGTACTTGAAACTCTTCACTTGTTTCAAGGGATGTTCGTTTAGGTGAATTGTTGTTGTTTGTTCTTCTTTAGTTATAGTCATTACCTCTGTTTTGCTTGTGCTAATTTTCATGTTATGTTTCCCACACATTTCATTTAGACTATTCATCTGGTCTTGTAATTCAGCTTCTGATTTTGCTATTAGTGCTTGGTCGTCCGCAAACAGGAGTTCTCTAATGGTTAGATTTGCAGATGGTTCTTCTTCTGTGTTCTCGTCATGTGGTATTCTTGCTATCTCTGCTTGGCTGGTTTCTTTACATATGTTGTCTATATATGTTATGAACAAGAGAGGGGACAGGACACAACCTTGTCGTACTCCAGATCTTATGGTGAAGGGTTCTGAGTGTCCTCCAGTTGCTCTCACTATGCATTCACTGTTGTTGTATAAACTTCTACATAGGTTTGTTAGATGTGTACTCACTCCATATTGTTTAAGGATTTGCCACAACTTGTTTCTATCTACTCTATCGAATGCCTTTTCTTGGTCGACAAAGGCTAAGTAGAGTGTTTCATTGAATTCGATTGATTTTTCTATAAGTTGTCTAAGAGCAAAAATTGCATCTGTGCATCCTTTGTTTTTCCTAAATCCAAGTTGTGTTTCGCTTAGCTGGGGTTCTAAAGTAGTTCGTAATCTTTTTTCAAGAATTTTGCAAAATATTTTCCCAGTATGACTCAACAGTGAAATGCCTCTGTATTGTGTGCAGTCTCTTTTGCTGCCTTTGTTTTTCCAAATTGGGATAATTATGGCATTTCCCCAATCTCGTGGTGTCTGTTGTTCTACCCAAACATGATTGAATAGTCTATGTAGCCAAGCTGTTCCTACTTCTCTTGCTGCTTTAATTAGTTCATTTGGTATTTCATCCTGTCCTGGTGATTTGTTCAATGGGGCTAATCTGATGGCTTCTATAATTTCTTCTTTTAGTATGTCTGGTTCTAGTTCTTCGGTGACATCTGTATAGGTCTCTTGAATTCCTGTGACATCTGATGGGATGTTGAGAAGTTGTTCGAAATACTGCTTCCATCTTATTAGGATTTGTTTTTGTTCACTTATTGGTTCTCCATTTTCGCTGTTAATTATTTCAGTTGGATCAAAGGGTTCTCCTCTGGCTCGCATTGCACCTATCTTTTTGTAGAAGTTTCTAGTTGCCTCCTTGTAGTTTTTATTTAGGGTTTCTCCATAATCTTCCCAGTCTTTTTGTTTTTCCCTCTTTACTATTCTATTCACATGTCTTCTCGCTATTCTATATTCTATGCGATCACATTCCTGTTTGCTCTTCAACCACTTTTTATATTTTTCCTTTTTGTCTTTTACCGCTTTCTTTACTTCTGCGTTCCACCAACTTGTTATTTTCTTTATCCGTGTTTTGCGTTTTTTCGTGGTTCCACATGTTATTTTTGCAGTATTTAAAATGCTTGATTTGAACATCTCCCATTCTTCTTCCACTGTTTTTCTCTCTGTAGGTAATTTTTCAAAGAGTTCAGTTAGTTCTTTCTCATAATTTTCCCTTACTGCCTCGTCTTTAAGGTTTTTTAAGTTTACTGATTCGCATGGCATGTATTTTCCTGCTCTTTGTTTTCTTCTTCTGATTGTTCTTATTGTGGCAACGACTGCTTTATGATCTGTGTTTATACTGAAATTGGGCACTGCCCTTGCATCTAATATATTTCTCTTTCTGTTATTTCTTGTTAATATAAAATCAATTTGGCTTTTAGTATCTAGATCGTTCCATTTATACCATGTGTATACTTAATCTTTATGATTATAGAATGTGTTTGTTATATAGAGGTCGTGTTGGCTGCAAAGCTCTAATAGTCTACTTCCGTTATCATTCCTTTCATTTTGCTGATCTCCAAATGCTCCCAGATGTTTTTCTATGCCCACTCTGTTATGTCCTAGTCTTGCATTGAAGTCTCCCATAACTATGATGTTGTCCTGCTTATCTATTTTATTTAGCACGTCATGTATGTCTTCGTAGAAGTCCTCGCATTCTTGCTCATTATTGTTTGCATTACATGGTGCGTATATTTGTACATATGTTGTATGTATGTATATATATATATATATATATATATATATATATATATATATATTATATATATATATATATATATATATATAATATATATACAGAGAGAGAGAGGGAGAGAGAGAGAGAGAGAGAGAGAGAGAGAGAAAGAGAGAGAGAGTAAAACGAATGTTACCTTCTATTTATGTGTCACATTTTGGTGTTATCCTTTTCTTTGATATCATCATTGTTACTGTTTTCTCGATATTTAAGAAGATTCCTTTGTTTGCACTCGCTGTTACTACAATATGCAACAATTTTTCCAGATATGTTGCATTATCCGCCGCCAATACTGTGTCATCTGCATAGTGTATATTGTGTATATTATAACCTCCGATTAGTATTCCTGGCATCTCTTTGATCTCTCTCATTATTACTTTGCTATAAAGGGAGAAGAGATCCGGTGACAAGACACATCCCTGTCGTACTCCTAGCTTTATTTGTTCATAATTGCCCTCTTTCTTTCCAATTTTAATTGCTGCAACTTGGTTCCAGTAAATATTCTTTATTATTCTGAGATCCTTCCTATCAATGTTGATATCTTCCAACATTTTAATCGATTCATTATTTTTTTTTCTTTATCAATGCCTTAGTATAATCTATGAAGCACAAATATATGTCTCTCTGTTTCTCTATTGACCTTTCTATTAGTGTCCGTAATGTATATATTGCATTGTTTGTGCCCTTTCCCTCCACAAATCCATACTGTTCTTCACCAATTTCCATTTTTATTTTCTTCCTTGTTCTTCTCATTATAATTCTGAGTAGAAGCTTAGTGACATGATTTATGAGGTTAACTGTACGAAAATGCTCGCATTCAATTGCTCCTGGTCTATATGGTATATCTATATGCACAGTAAGAAAGCAAAGGACACTTGTACCCGCTTTAAGGCACACTGAGCATATGATGCTAGACCCATACGTTTAGAGCCCAATCAGCACCCGGTGGGGGATGTGGTCAGTGTCGTGCCGGCCGCCTTTACTTCCCAAGACAGATCCTGGTACTTATGTTAGGCCGGGTCGACCTCGGAGCTCAGGTCAGATTTAAATCATTCGAATCCGCCCCCCGGTTCGGATTGTCTCATGATCATGGAGCTGACAGGCAAGCTTCTAGCCATATCACTACCGTGGCTTCTTAATATTGAATCAATCTTGAACGATCTAATATAAAATATTACATAACCTAATCCACACGCAGAATTCAGTCCATCACTACTATAAGTAGAGTGTATTGACGACTCTTGAGTTCAAAGCGAGCGAGCACCCAAAAAAAAAATATTACATCAAACCCTCCACACTCGTGGAGTACAAATGTTTATTTCATGAATAAATTATGTCTTCTTACCGTGGGCTAATCAACTAACTTAAAACATCGCTTAAAAGTCGACAAGGTCGACTTCATTACTCCGGGGTTTTATCCCATATGGCTCAGTCTCTTTCCGCAGCGCGGAAGGCACCGCACAAAGTACGAACTTCGTAGCTCCAGCGACGACCCTCAGGAGTCTCCGAAAAAATGCACTCGTGAACCGAAGGATCAACTAACTGTCTAACTTCAATACAGGCGGTATTTAACCACACACGTATCAAGTTCATAACAAGGAAACAGATGAGTAACTGTTATATACCCTACATTTTCATGTAGAGTTTTTCATGTATAGTCCTCTCAAAAATGATTGCCACCGTATAAAATCCATAACTCAGTAACATACTGAGGGAAAATGGTGAGATTTAGCACATAACCTTATTATTATGTACACACAACAAAAATATTTTTGTTCTGGATATTGTACAGCAGATCTCAATGTTTGTTTATATTTGATATGTAATTTAGGGGTCAGAGATGAAGTGCATATTATGAAATGCATTACATCTTCCCATGGAAACAGTGTTCAATCATGAACGTGGTGCACGGAAATTTCCTTATGATAAGCAGGTCACATGGTGCCTTGAGTCGTTACCCGAATTGACGTGCATTACTATAAACCAAATTTGTTAGCTTGATTTCAATACGTTTTCGCCAAAACATCGAAGAAATTCGTTTTCCATGATTTCAGTTGCCTTTGGACATAGCGAAGACTTATTCCTTGGGTGGAAGTAAATATAAGACGGCAAGAAAATTTTCACAACGATGCAACAGATACTTTTAAAAACATTTTAACGTGAATGCAAACAAACATTTGTGAACGCACTATAATTGTATCGGTGGGTGTTTGTTGTTCGTGTGCTGACGTCAATTTTCTCACTTATCATCTCTTCCACTAAAGTTTACCAATTATACTTCTCGTTATTTGATCACTCCTTCATTGTAACTTTCTATCGTCAACTGTATGCTCTTTGCGTGTTCTCCGTGAACAGTACATTAAGCATGACCGTTTTTGTGACCCTCTCAACCCCCATTCCAGACAGTCCCATATCTCAAAACTCACTGAAAGGACATAAATGCAGACCGCGACAGATGTTGATATCATTAGAAATCAATTGATCTTGCAAAATTGTCATAGCCCTGTCTGAGGTTTTTAACCCAGTATTTCTGAGCCAGATGCAGCCACCATAACCTCTCAGTCAAACCGTCTCCCGGATTATTTAAATTAATTGTTACTATACGCGCATTCACAGAGCGCTAAGGTGCGTAGTGGATTAGAGATTTTATTTTTTTAAATGTGCGCCTTTGACTCAGTTGAACACAGTGCGAATCACGATGTGGTTTTTGCAAATTGAAATCCTCGGTAAGGTATATTTCCACCCGCATCTATTCAAGGATTTGGTGGGGGGGGGGGGGGGGGGGGGGGGGGGTCGCTCCGTGGTGAAGGGTTTATGGACGTAGTTAGTAATCGCACATAACCGGGTACGAAACACAGCTGCGGGCGATTTGGCAGCAGACCACCTTGCGTTGGTTCTTTTTAGGAAATGGTATAGGTGCCCAAAGTTCAGAAAACAATGGCAAACTACTGAACGTAAACTTGCCAAGAGATCACAACAGAAAAAAATGCTTGTGTTGACTGTGACGTCCTGTGAAATGATGTGCAATTAACTTGTAACTATTCAAGGGGACATAGAATATACATCTTGTCTTCTGAGTTAAGTGGAAAAGACCCATACCTCGGCAGTTACCTATGTAAAAATGCCATTGCCATTTGGAAATCGATACAGTAGGCTTATTTCAACGCTGCCCAGATAAAACTAAAGCTTCTTAATCAACTCACGAA
>JACEFZ010013364.1:0-209900 GCA_014155875.1 Cepaea nemoralis
AGTCACATTGAGTTGTGGTAGTTATTTCTCTAGAGTAGTCACATGAGTTGTGCGTTTATTTCTTATATGTAGTCACTTTGTTTGTGGTCAGTTAGTTCTTATATGTTGTCACATTGAGTTGTGGTCAGTTATTTCTCTAGATTTTGTCACACTGAGTTGTGGTCAGTTTATTCTCTAGATGTTAGTCACATGAGTTGGTGGTCAGTTATTTCTCTAGATGTTGTCACATTCGGAGTGTGGTCATTATTTCTCTAGATGTAGTCACACTGAGTTTGTGGTCAGTTATTTCTCTAGATGTTGTCACATTGAGTTGTGGTCAGTATTTCTCTAGATGTTGTCACACTGAGTTGTGGTCAGTTATTTCTCTAGATGAGTCACATTGAGTTGTGGTCAGCGATTCTCTAGATGTTTTCACATTGAGTTGTGGTCAGTTATTTCTCTAGATGTAGTCACATTGAGTTGTGGTCAGTTATTCTCTAGATGTTAGTCACATTGAGTTGTGGTCTAGTTATTTCTCTAGATGTTGTCACACTGAGTTTGTGGTCAGTTATTTCTCTAGATGTTGTCACATTGAGTTGTTGTGGTCAGTTATTTCTCTAGATGTTGTCACACTTGAGTTGGTCAGTTATTTCTCTAGATGTTGTCACATTGAGTTGTTATGGTCAGTTATTTCTCTAGATGTTGTCACACTGAGTTGTGGTCAGTTATTTCTCTAGATGTTGTCACATTGAGTTGTGGTCAGTTATTTCTCTAGATGTTGTCACACTGAGTTGTGTCAGTTATTTCTCCTAGATGTGTCACAGTTGAGTTGTTGTGGTCAGTTATTTCTCTAGATGTTGTCACATTGAGTTGTGGTCAGTTATTTCTCTAGATGTTGTCACATTGAGTTGTTGTGGTCTGTTATTTCTCTAGATGTTGTCACACTGAGCTGTGGTCATTTATTTCTCTAGATGTTGTCACATTGAGTTGTGGTCAGTTATTTCTCTAGATGTTGTCACATTGAGTTGTGGTCAGTTATTTCTCTAGATGTTGTCACACTGAGTTGTGGTCAGTTATTTCTCTAGATGTTGTCACATTGAGTTGTGGTCAGTTATTTCTCTAGATGTTGTCACATTGAGTTGTGTTCAGTTGTTTCTCTAGATGTTGTCACATTGAGTTGTGGTCAGTTATTTCTCTAGATGTTGTCACACTGAGTTGTGTTCAGTTGTTTCTCTAGATGTAGTAACATTGAGTTGTGGTCAATTATTTCTCTAGATGTTGTCACATTGAGTTGTTGTGGTAAGTTATTTCTCTAGATGTTGTCACATTGAGTTGTTGTGGTCAGTTATTTCTCTAGATGTTGTCACATTGAGTTGTTGTGGTCAGTTATTTCTCTAGATGTTGTCACATTGAGTTGTTGTGGTCAGTTATTTCTCTAGATGTTGTCACATTGAGTTGTGTTTAGTTGTTTCTCTAGATGTTGTCACATTGAGTTGTTGTGGTCAGTTATTTCTCTAGATGTTGTCACATTGAGTTGTTGTGGTCAGTTGTTTCTCTAGATGTTGTCACATTGAGTTTGTGTTCAGTTGTTTCTCTAGATGTTGTCACATTGAGTTGTGGTCAGTTGTTTCTCTAGATGTTGTCACATTGAGTTGTGTTCAGTTGTTTCTCTAGATATTGTCACATTGAGTTGTGGTCAGTTGTTTCTCTAGATGTTGTCACACTGAGTTGTGTTCAGTTGTTTCTCTAGATGTTGTCACAGTGAGTTGTGGTCAGTTGTTTCTCTAGATGTTGTCACATTGAGTTGTGGTCAATTATTTCTCTAGATGTAGTCACATGAGTTGTTGTGGTCAGTTATTTCTCTAGATGTTGTCACATTGAGTTGTCAGTTATTTCTCTAGATGTTGTCACATTGAGTTGTGGTCAGTTATTTCTCTAGATGTCACATTGAGTTGTGGTCAGTTGTTTCTCTAGATGTTGTCACATTGAGTTGTTGTGGTCAGTTGTTTCTCTAGATGTTGTCACATTGAGTTGTGGTCAGTTGTTTTCTAGATGTTGTCACATTGAGTTGTGGTCAGTTGTTTCTCTAGATGTAGTCACATTGAGTTGTGGTCAGTTATTTCTCTAGATGTAGTCACCATTGAGTTGTGGTCAGTTATTTGTCTAGATGTAGTCCACATGAGGTGTGGTCAGTTATTTCTCTAGATGTAGTCACACTGAGTTGTGGTCAGTTATTTCTCTAGATGTAGTCACATGAGTTGTGGTCAGTTATTTCTCTAGATGTTGTCACCACTGAGTTGTGGTCAGTATTTCTCTAGATGTAGTCACATTGAGTTGTGGTCAGTTATTTCTCTAGATGTAGTCACATTGAGTTGTGGTCACTTTATTCTCTAGATGTAGTCACATTGAGTTTGTGGTCAGTTATTCTCTATATGTAGTCACATTGAGTTGTGTGTCAGTTATTTCTCTAGATGTAGTCCACATTGAGTTGTGGTCAGTTATTTCTCTATATGTAGTCACATTGAGTTGTGGTCAGTTATTTCTCTATATGTTGTCACATTGAGTTGTGGTCAGTTGTTTCTCTAGATGTTGTCACACTGAGTTGTGGTCAGTTATTTCTCTAGATGTAGTCACATTGAGTTGTGGTCAGTTATTTCTCTAGATGTAGTCACATTGAGTTGTGGTCAGTTATTTCTCTATATGTAGTCACATTGAGTTGTTGTGGTAAGTTATTTCTCTAGATGTTGTCACATTGAGTTGTTGTGGTCAGTTATTTCTCTAGATGTTGTCACATTGAGTTGTTGTGGTCAGTTATTTCTCTAGATGTTGTCACATTGAGTTGTTGTGGTCAGTTATTTCTCTAGATGTTGTCACATTGAGTTGTGTTTAGTTGTTTCTCTAGATGTTGTCACATTGAGTTGTTGTGGTCAGTTATTTCTCTAGATGTTGTCACATTGAGTTGTTGTGGTCAGTTGTTTCTCTAGATGTTGTCACATTGAGTTGTGTTCAGTTGTTTCTCTAGATGTTGTCACATTGAGTTGTGGTCAGTTGTTTCTCTAGATGTTGTCACATTGAGTTGTGTTCAGTTGTTTCTCTAGATATTGTCACATTGAGTTGTGGTCAGTTGTTTCTCTAGATGTTGTCACACTGAGTTGTGTTCAGTTGTTTCTCTAGATGTTGTCACAGTGAGTTGTGGTCAATTGTTTCTCTAGATGTTGTCACATTGAGTTGTGGTCAATTATTTCTCTAGATGTAGTCACATTGAGTTGTTGTGGTCAGTTATTTCTCTAGATGTTGTCACATTGAGTTGTCAGTTATTTCTCTAGATGTTGTCACATTGAGTTGTGGTCAGTTATTTCTCTAGATGTCACATTGAGTTGTGGTCAGTTGTTTCTCTAGATGTTGTCACATTGAGTTGTTGTGGTCAGTTGTTTCTCTAGATGTTGTCACATTGAGTTGTGGTCAGTTGTTTCTCTAGATGTTGTCACATTGAGTTGTGGTCAGTTGTTTCTCTAGATGTAGTCACATTGAGTTGTGGTCAGTTATTCTCTAGATGTAGTCACATTGAGTTGTGGTCAGTTATTTGTCTAGATGTAGTCACATTGAGGGTGTGGTCAGTTATTCTCTAGATGTAGTCACATTGAGGTGTGGTCAGTTATTTCTCTAGATGTAGTCCACATGAGTTGTGGTCAGTTATTTCTCTAGATGTAGTCACACTGAGTTGGGTCAGTTATTTCTCTAGATGTTGTCACATTGAGTTGTGGTCAGTTATTTCTCTAGATGTAGTCACATTGAGTTGTGGTCAGTTATTTCTCTAGATGTAGTCACATTGAGTTGTGGTCAGTTATTTCTCTATATGTAGTCACTTGAGTTGTGGTCAGTTATTTCTCTCTATATGTTGTCACATTGAGTTGTGGTCAGTTATTTCTCTAGATGTTGTCACACTGAGTTAGGTCAGTTATTTCTCTAGATGTAGTCACATTGAGTTGTGGTCAGTTATTTCTCTAGATGTAGTCACATTGAGTTGTGGTCAGTTATTTCTCTATATGTAGTCACATTGAGTTGTGGTCAGTTATTTCTCTATATGTAGTCACATTGAGTTGTGGTCAGTTATTTCTCTAGATGTTGTCACACTGAGTTATGGTCAGTTATTTCTCTAGATGTAGTCACATTGAGTTGTGGTCAGTTATTTCTCTAGATGTAGTCACATTGAGTTGTGGTCAATTATTTCTCTAGATGTAGTCACATTGAGTTGTGGTCAGTTATTTCTCTAGATGTAGTCACATTGAGTTGTGGTCAGTTATTTCTCTAGATGTAGTCACATTGAGTTGTGGTCAGTTATTTCTCTAGATGTTGTCACATTGAGTGTGGTCAGTTATTTCTCTAGATGTAGTCACATTGAGTAATTGTGGTCAGTTGTTTCTCTAGATGTTGTCACATTGAGTTGTGGTCAGTTGTTTCTCTAGATGTTGTCACATTGAGTTGTGGTCAGTTGTTTCTCTAGATGTAGTCACATTGAGTTGTGGTCAGTTTATTTCTCTAGATGTAGTCACATTGAGTTGTGGTCAGTTATTTCTCTAGATGTAGTCACATTGAGTTGTGGTCAGTTATTTCTCTAGATGTAGTCACATTGAGTTGTGGTCAGTTATTTCTCTATATGTAGTCACATTGAGTTGTGGTCAGTTATTTCTCTATATGTTGTCACATTGAGTTGTGGTCAGTTATTTCTCTAGATGTTGTCACATTGAGTTGTGGTCAGTTATTTCTCTAGATGTTGTCACACTGAGTTATGGTCAGTTATTTCTCTAGATGTAGTCACATTGAGTTGTGGTCAGCTATTTCTCTAGATGTAGTCACATTGAGTTGTGGTCAGTTATTTCTCTAGATGTAGTCACATTGAGTTGTGGTCAGTTATTTCTCTAGATGTAGTCACATTGAGTTGTGGTCAGTTATTTCTCTATATGTAGTCACTTTGAGTTGTGGTCAGTTATTTCTCTATATGTTGTCACATTGAGTTGTGGTCAGTTATTTCTCTAGATGTTGTCACACTGAGTTATGGTCAGTTATTTCTCTAGATGTAGTCACATTGAGTTGTGGTCAGTTATTTCTCTAGATGTAGTCACATTGAGTTGTGGTCAGTTATTTCTCTATATGTAGTCACATTGAGTTGTGGTCAGTTATTTCTCTATATGTAGTCACATTGAGTTGTGGTCAGTTATTTCTCTAGATGTTGTCACACTGAGTTATGGTCAGTTATTTCTCTAGATGTAGTCACATTGAGTTGTGGTCAGTTATTTCTCTAGATGTAGTCACATTGAGTTGTGGTCAATTATTTCTCTAGATGTAGTCACATTGAGTTGTGGTCAGTTATTTCTCTAGATGTAGTCACATTGAGTTTGTGGTCAGTTATTTCTCTAGATGTAGTCACCATTGAGTTGTGGTCAGTTATTTCTCTATATGTTGTCACATTGAGTGTGGTCAGTTATTTCTCTAGATGTAGTCACATTGAGTATTGTGGTCAGTTGTTTCTCTAGATGTTGTCACATTGAGTTGTGGTCAGTTGTTTCTCTAGATGTTGTCACATTGAGTTGTGGTCAGTTGTTTCTCTAGATGTAGTCACATTGAGTTGTGGTCAGTTATTTCTCTAGATGTAGTCACATTGAGTTGTGGTCAGTTATTTCTCTAGATGTAGTCACATTGAGTTGTGGTCAGTTATTTCTCTAGATGTAGTCACATTGAGTTGTGGTCAGTTATTTCTCTATATGTAGTCACATTGAGTTGTGGTCAGTTATTTCTCTATATGTTGTCACATTGAGTTGTGGTCAGTTATTTCTCTAGATGTTGTCACACTGAGTTGTGGTCAGTTATTTCTCTAGATGTAGTCACATTGAGTTGTGGTCAGTTATTTCTCTAGATGTAGTCACATTGAGTTGTGGTCAGTTAATTTCTCTATGTGTAGTCACATTGAGTTGTTGTGGTAAGTTATTTCTCTAGATGTTGTCACATGAGTTGTTGTGGTCAGTTATTTCTCTAGATGTTGTCACATTGAGTTGTTGTGGTCAGTTATTTCTCTAGATGTTGTCACATTGAGTTGTTGTGGTCAGTTATTTCTCTAGATGTTGTCACATTGAGTTGTGTTTAGTTGTTCTCTAGATGTTGTCACATTGAGTTGTTGTGGTCAGTTATTTCTCTAGATGTTGTCACATTGAGTTGTTGTGGTCAGTTGTTTCTCTAGATGTTGTCACATTGAGTTGTGTTCAGTTGTTTCTCTAGATGTTGTCACATTGAGTTGTGGTCAGTTGTTTCTCTAGATGTTGTCACATTGAGTTGTGTTCAGTTGTTTCTCTAGATATTGTCACATTGAGTTGTGGTCAGTTGTTTCTCTAGATGTTGTCACACTGAGTTGTGTTCAGTTGTTTCTCTAGATGTTGTCACAGTGAGTTGTGGTCAGTTGTTTCTCTAGATGTTGTCACATTGAGTTGTGGTCAATTATTTCTCTAGATGTAGTCACATTGAGTTGTTGTGGTCAGTTATTTCTCTAGATGTTGTCACATTGAGTTGTCAGTTATTTCTCTAGATGTTGTCACATTGAGTTGTGGTCAGTTATTTCTCTAGATGTTGTCACATTGAGTTGTGGTCAGTTGTTTCTCTAGATGTTGTCACATTGAGTTGTTGTGGTCAGTTGTTTCTCTAGATGTTGTCACATTGAGTTGTGGTCAGTTGTTTCTCTAGATGTTGTCACATTGAGTTGTGGTCAGTTGTTTCTCTAGATGTAGTCACATTGAGTTGTGGTCAGTTATTTCTCTAGATGTAGTCACATTGAGTTGTGGTCAGTTATTTGTCTAGATGTAGTCACATTGAGGTGTGGTCAGTTATTTCTCTAGATGTAGTCACACTGAGTTGTGGTCAGTTATTTCTCTAGATGTAGTCACATTGAGTTGTGGTCAGTTATTTCTCTAGATGTTGTCACACTGAGTTGTGGTCAGTTATTTCTCTAGATGTAGTCACATTGAGTTGTGGTCAGTTATTTCTCTAGATGTAGTCACATTGAGTTGTGGTCAGTTATTTCTCTAGATGTAGTCACATTGAGTTGTGGTCAGTTATTTCTCTATATGTTGTCGCATTGAGTTGTGGTCAGTTATTTCTCTAGATGTAGTCACATTGAGTTGTGGTCAGTTATTTCTCTAGATGTAGTCACATTGAGTTGTGGTCAGTTATTTCTCTAGATGTAGTCACATTGAGTTGTGGTCAGTTATTTCTCTAGATGTAGTCACATTGAGTTGTGGTCAGTTATTTCTCTATATGTTGTCACATTGAGTTGTGGTCAGTTATTTCTCTAGATGTAGTCACATTGAGTTGTGGTCAGTTATTTCTCTAGATGTAGTCACATTGAGTTGTGGTCAGTTATTTCTCTAGATGTAGTCACATTAAGTTGTGGTCAGTTATTTCTCTATATGTAGTCACATTGAGTTGTGGTCAATTATTTCTCTATATGTTGTCACATTGAGTTGTGGTCAGTTATTTCTCTAGATGTTGTCACACTGAGTTATGGTCAGTTATTTCTCTAGATGTAGTCACATTGAGTTGTGGTCAGTTATTTCTCTAGATGTAGTCACATTGAGTTGTGGTCAGTTATTTCTCTATATGTAGTCACATTGAGTTGTGGTCAGTTATTTCTCTATATGTAGTCACATTGAGTTGTGGTCAGTTATTTCTCTAGATGTTGTCACATTGAGTTATGGTCAGTTATTTCTCTATATGTAGTCACATTGAGTTGTGGTCAGTTATTTCTCTAGATGTTGTCACACTGAGTTATGGTCAGTTATTTCTCTAGATGTAGTCACATTGAGTTGTGGTCAGTTATTTCTCTATATGTAGTCACTTTGAGTTGTGGTCAGTTATTTCTCTATATGTTGTCACATTGAGTTGTGGTCAGTTATTTCTCTAGATGTTGTCACACTGAGTTATGGTCAGTTATTTCTCTAGATGTAGTCACATTGAGTTGTGGTCAGTTATTTCTCTAGATGTAGTCACATTGAGTTATGGTCAGTTATTTCTCTATATGTAGTCACATTGAGTTGTGGTCAGTTATTTCTGTATATGTAGTCACATTGAGTTGTGGTCAGTTATTTCTCTAGATGTTGTCACACTGAGTTATGGTCAGTTATTTCTCTAGATGTAGTCACATTGAGTTGTGGTCAGTTATTTCTCTATATGTAGTCACTTTGAGTTGTGGTCAGTTATTTCTCTATATGTTGTCACATTGAGTTGTGGTCAGTTATTTCTCTAGATGTTGTCACACTGAGTTATGGTCAGTTATTTCTCTAGATGTAGTCACATTGAGTTGTGGTCAGTTATTTCTCTAGATGTAGTCACATTGAGTTGTGGTCAGTTATTTCTCTATATGTAGTCACATTGAGTTGTGGTCAGTTATTTCTCTATATGTAGTCACATTGAGTTGTGGTCAGTTATTTCTCTAGATGTTGTCACACTGAGTTATGGTCAGTTATTTCTCTAGATGTAGTCACATTGAGTTGTGGTCAGTTATTTCTCTAGATGTAGTCACATTGAGTTGTGGTCAGTTATTTCTCTAGATGTAGTCACATTGAGTTGTGGTCAGTTATTTCTCTAGATGTAGTCACATTGAGTTGTGGTCAGTTATTTCTCTAGATGTAGTCACATTGAGTTGTGGTCAGTTATTTCTCTAGATGTAGTCACATTGAGTTGTGGTCAGTTATTTTGTTTTCAGTTATTTCTCTATATGTAGTCACATTGAGTTGTGGTCAGTTATTTCTCTAGATGTTGTCACACTGAGTTATGGTCAGTTATTTCTCTAGATGTAGTCACATTGAGTTGTGGTCAGTTATTTCTCTATATGTAGTCACATTGAGTTGTGGTCAGTTATTTCTCTAGATGTTGTCACACTGAGTTATGGTCAGTTATTTCTCTAGATGTAGTCACATTGAGTTGTGGTCAGTTATTTCTCTATATGTAGTCACATTGAGTTGTGGTCAGTTATTTCTCTAGATGTTGTCACACTGAGTTATGGTCAGTTATTTCTCTAGATGTAGTCACATTGAGTTGTGGTCAGTTATTTCTCTAGATGTAGTCACATTGAGTTGTGGTCAGTTATTTCTCTAGATGTAGTTACATTGAGTTTTGGTCAGTTATTTCTCTAGATGTAGTCACATTGAGTTGTGGTCAGTTATTTCTCTAGATGTAGTCACATTGAGTTGTGGTCAGTTATTTCTCTATATGTAGTCACATTGAGTTGTGGTCAGTTATGTCTCTATATGTTGTCACATTGAGTTGTGGTCAGTTATTTCTCTATATGTTGTCACATTGCAATGTTGTCATTTCCTTTGTTGATGTGTTTACTTATATGTTTTATTTGATTTCAGAATTGTTAAAGACTTTTCTTGGATATACAATTTAAATAACCAAGACACAAACAATAGATTGCACGATTTATTGCCTGACATATTTAGCTGCATCTCGTCAGGTACATACTGCAGAAATCACACAACTTACGTGAATTAACTAGATAAATCCTTCAAGTTGAAATATACACATATTCGCATAATAATGTCAATTATCTACCACGGTAATTTTAAGCTGACTATGTAAAGGGGTGGGGGAGGGGCGGGGCAGGTTCTTGGTTCTTATTTATATATGCACCCCGGGCAAGCCTATAGCTAATTGACATTACTGTGCGAATATGTGTATATTTCAACTTGAAGGATTTATCTAGTTAATTCACGTAAGTTGTGTGATTTCTGCAGTATGTACCTGACGAGATGCAGCGAAATATGCCAGGCAATAAATCGTGCAATCTATTGTTTGTGTCTTCGTTATTCAAATTCACTACGGGGAAACATTGTTTTGAATATACAATTTAGCCCACTATTTCCATAATAATGGTATCTTCTTCCTCAGCAGAGATTGTAATTGATTTTTTAATTGATTGATAAACTAGAAGTGGAGTCATTTCCCATTCGGACACACTATATGTGCAGATTATAATTGAGTTATAACTAATCTGCCTTTTTTAATGGTTTAATGTCTTCTATGTCCATTATCTGATATCCCCCCACTTCAGTTGTTGTCATCCACCTGCCTATTTGCCTACCACTTATTTCTCCATTATATTTTTGATCAGGGTGTTTTGTCTGTTCATGTACCCAAAATACTTCTAATTGTTATCTCAGAAATTCCCTATTCATTTCCGGGATGTTTAGGATTTATATTTATCATCTACCTACTATCTCGGACAGTGTGATCAACTAACAATTTCCTGGAAGAGACTAATGAAAGAAGAAGGTTATATATGACTATAAGAAAGAAACACACAATGCTCCATGGTCATGTGATGAGAAGAGATGCATTGGAGAACTGGTGACGACTGGAAGATCAGCAGTAGCAGAGGTAGAGGCAGATGGAGAGAAGTGTTTCTGGATGGACAGATGGTGGCATGAAGGAGTACCATCAGCAGTTGATCAAGAGTATGAAGGACAGATCTGTGGAGATGCTTGAACACCTACATCAGTTGGCAGGACACATGATGATGATTGTCATACATGATGATGATGACTAGCTTCTTTCTCCATGCTGTTCTTTCTAATCTTATATATCTCTACTGACATTTTAGGGTCATTAATTCATTCCTCCAGCCTACTTATTTGTAGTGCTGGTTTAATAATAATGATCACTGCACATGGCACATAATTCCCAATTTTTTTTTAAATAGATAAGGTATTTGTTTATTAGAATGAGTCAGGTTGTGAAAGCAAAGTCTTAGTCAGATATGACTGAGCTGCCATATAACAATAGATGGTACTACCTGCTTTCTGTTAGTGCTGAATGTTGGGCACCAAACTCGATACCCCACATTGTGCCATCAGAGTCAGGTGAATGAGTGCAATTGGGAGAGTACAAGCACTAACCTTAGTGCTAGGAAATGCAATCTAAAGACTAAATGTCCGGGCAGGGCAGACTAGGCCCTAAGCCTTGGTCAGCTACTGGTCTAGGATCAAAGGTCCGTTAGGTGGAGAGTTAAAGCATTGTTTTTCTGATCTGGCAGTTTCTTCAGTTTGTCTTGTTCCACACACATTGGTGTTACCTTTCCTCTGGTGTAAACTAGGCAGGCCAAGAGAGGGATCACCTTAAAAGGGCAACACATGTTCTCTAAGGTCAGCCCTGGCTTTGTGTTATGGAAAGGTATAACTCCATTTTACAAACTATTGTCTATCAAGACGACAAGGTGCCAATCATTAAAATGAGTCTATGTTGAATACGATACCACAATGGAATTTGCTATTTTCTTATTGATTTCTTGCTATCTTCTTCTTCAGTAGTGGCAGTAAGATAGTTATGACTACTGGCTAATCATTTTATTCTTTTCTGTCTGTCTCAAGCATCGACTGGAGGTGGATCTGGTGCTGTTGACGAGGAGCTGTTCATCAAGTCATTTGAAGATGTCCCAAATGTCAAGGTACTTTTGATTATTATTTTCTGATCATGGCCTGAAGCAAATTGTAAATTGTATGTTATAGATGCTTGCACATTAACTCACTGTGTCCTATTTATTACTATAACTCATTCTGCCCAGAAACTTTCTTTGCAGTAAAAAAAAAGTTAGTTGCATATCATTTACAGGACATCACAGTCAACCCAAGCATAATTTGCTGTTTGTGATCTCTTGGCAAGTTTACATTCAGTGGTTTGCCATTTCTTTCTGAGCAACCAGCACCCATACCATTTTATTTAATTTAAAAAAAACAACGCAAGGTGGTCTGCTGCCAAATCGCCTGCAGCTGTGTTTCAAATACGGGATTACGAACTACATCCATAATCCCTTCACCACAGAGCCAGCTTCTTTGCAGTACTCCAGCAAAAACAAATTTTGTAATAAAGTACAAATTCCTCGCAAGTCTCCAACAAGAATATATTATGTAATGAAAAAAAAACCTACAAATTCCTTGCAATACTGCAACAAGAATATATTAGATAACACAGACAAACTACAAATTCCTTGCAATACACCAACTAGAACAGTGGTTCTCAACCTTTTTTGGCCCGTGCCCCCCTTCACCATATTTTCAGAACGTCATTCCCCACCCCCCCCCACCCCCCCCCTTCCTATCAAAAATTTGGCCCGTTCCCCTCCTTCACTGTATTTTCAGAACGTCATTCCCACCGCCCCCCCCCCCCCTTTCATATTTCCTATCTAAAAATCCCCCCACCCCTACACAGTATACGTAAAAATGTAAGGTAAATTTAATAGCACATACTAAAACAAGTCTAGACATCCACATAAAACATGATTTGTGGGTCTACTTACTTTATAAAATGAATTTTAGAAGGATGAGACGTACTTAACTGTAAAGTATGAAGGGAAAAACAATATCAAGTAATCGGTTCTTGTATTAACGCGATCTTGAAATGGTCTTCATTCCCCCCCCCCCCCCCCTGGAAACCCTAAAATTCCGGGGGGGGGGGGGTGGAATTCCCCACCGGTTGAGAACCACTGAACTAGAATATATTATGTAACAAACTACAAATTCCTTGCAATACTAAACCAAAATGAGTTGTTTAAATGAGTTATTATAAGCTGTTTGTAATCAGTTCTTATTAGCTATTGTTTAAATGAGTTGTTAGTAACTGTTTGTTTATTGCCTTCTTATTATTTGTTTGATTGAATATTCATTAATTTCTTTCTTATAGAAATTTCAGTAAGACCTTATTAAGTTGTTATTTGTTTTAAAATTAATACATTGTTAATTGGTGATTATTTCTGTCCAACAAAGATATTTTCTGCCAGAGATATTCAAGAGCAGGTGCAGAAAATCAAGGACGTCTTGTGTGATTCCAATGTCACATGGGAGAAACGGGTGGACTATGTAAGGTTCTGTTTGTGTTCCGTGGCTTTGTTTTATTACCACATATTGGGCAGCTGTGATAGAGTGATACCGTAACTGCTTTACACATGGGGGTGTGGGCTTAGTCCTGTGTGAGAAATGAAACAAGTATGTTTTTAGCATTATTGTTAGTACTGAAAGATGCAGAAGAGCATTGAGGAGGAGGAGAAGGATCAGAAGACATTGAAAAATAATCAGCAACAGCTGTGGTTTTTTTCTTGGGCAATTTTTGTCTATTGCAAACATGATACTTGTCAGTTTGTATTTGTGTAAATATATATTAATACCTGAAGTCGCCTCCATTTAATTCTCAGTTACTCTCTATATTTCTCACATTTAGTATTGACCTCACTTTCTGTACTATGTATGGTTTTGTTTCCTCTTGTTATATGTTGTACATATATAGTTGTTCTTACTATCTTTCTGTGTGTTGTATGTGTAGTGTTGATCCCTCTTTCTTTCATTATGTTGTATGTATAGTGTTCTTCTACTTCCTATGTTGTATGGATAGTGTTTTTCCCATTTTCTGTTTGTTGTGTCTGGTTGTTGGTGTCAGGTCTTAGTCAGATATGACTGAACTACCGTATAACAGTAGACGGTACTACCTGCTTTCTGTTAGCGCCGAACGTTGGGCGGCTCTTACCAAACCCTGACACCCCACATTGTGCCAACGGCTTCGGGCGGAAGAGCGCAATTGGGAGGGTACAAGCCTTACCCTAGGTGCGAGGAAATGCAACCTAAAGACAAAGTGTCATGGCAGGGCAGACCAGGCCCTAAGCCTTGGTTTGCGGCTGGTCTAGGATCGAAGCTCGACAGGCGAACAATTAGAGCATTGCTTTGCTGATCCGGCAGCTTCTGCAGCTTGTCTTGTTCCAGATGTAGAGGTGTTACCTTTCCTCTGGAGTGAACTAGGCAGGCCGAGAGAGGGATCATGCTGCATGGGCAACACATGATCTCTATATTTTAGCCCAGGCTTTGTGCTATGGAGAGGCAATAACTCCATCCCTTACAAACTATCGTCTGTCAAGACGGCAAGGTGCCAATGATGTACCTACTCTCTATATGTTATATGTATAGTGTTGTACCTACTTTTTATGTTATATGTGTAGTGTTGTACCTACTCTCTATACGTTATATGTATAGCGGTTTCCCACTTTCTGTCTGTTATATGTATAGTATTGTTTCAATTTTCTGTATGGTGAAGTGTTTTCTCCCACTTTCTATATGCTGTATGTATATCGTTCCCCACTTTCTATAAATTGTCTGTATAGTGTTGCCACAATATTCTATATATTTCATACATAGTTTGTCCCCACCATTTTACATTTTCTGTAGATGATGTTGTTCCCACCTGTTGTGTTTGTACCATACTGACATTCTCCATATAATCTCTCTTCCATACATGAGTTTTCTGTTTATTATTTTTCATAAATAAACACACATAGTATTGTTTCGCGCTCATAGAAGTGAGAAGAAGAAAGTAGAGACTAGGGGACATTAGAATTGAAAGCTACAGTTACCGACCGGGATTCCAACCGTCGCAATCCAAATGACGACAGCGCCTCGCTGCTTGACCAACTAGACACCCCTCCCCTGATTTCCTGTTGATTATCGAATGTGAAACACAAGTTTATTTTTGAAACAGTAAATATTTTAACCAATAAAATAAGAAATTAAAAGTTTATCAGTGAAATATTAGTGAGAATTTAGTAAAGAAATATAAACATTAGTTTATCAGTAAAAGATGAAAAACGATTGTATCAGTGAATCATGAAAAAAAAAAGATGCATTTAATGTGAAACACGAGCTAATTTCATGTTCTTTACATTACATTGCAGTCAACTCCAGCATTATTGGGTGTTTGTGATTTACTGAGCAATTTTATGTTCAGTAGTTTGCCATTGCATTCTAAATGGCCAATGTCTCATGCCATCAAAGTCAATGCAAGGCGGACTGTTTCCAAATCACCTGTGGCTGATTTTGAATCCTTGACTTGGTATGTCAGGGAATAGAAAACTGCATCTCACTATCCCCTAAACCACAGGTGATGACGCTGAGTAGATGAGTGAAACCTGGTGCAATGAAATATGCAATACAGATTATATATGAAACAATATTTTTATGAAATGTATATTTGCAAAGTTGGTGCAGTCTGTAGAAAGGATTTATCAATGATAGGAAACTTTGTCAGTCAAATATGGAAGAAGATTTTAAAAAATGAAATTAACATTTGCAAGAGAAGTTGGTCCTGTCTTTGGTGAAAAATATGTCAATGAAAAGAAAGTTTGTCAGCCAAATATGAAAGATGATTTTTATGAAATTACTTTTGCAGACAAAGTTGGTGCTGCCTTTGGTGATAGATTGCAAATGAAAAGAAAGCTTGTCAGCTAAATATGAAAGATGATTTTTATGAAATTGACATTTGTAGACAGAGTTGGTGCAGTCTTTGGTGAAAGATTTATGAGTGAAAAGGCAGTCAAACATGGAAGAAGATATTCATGAAATTGACATTAGCAGATGAAATTGGTGTAGCCTTTGGTGAAAGATTTATGAATGAAACAAAAAGTGAGCCGGTAAAAAGTGAAAGAAGAATCTTATTAAATCGGCATATGCAGATGAAGATGGTGCAGTCTTTGGCGAAAGATTTATGAATGTAAAGACTGTCAAACATGAAAGAAGATTCATGAAACTGACATTAGCAATGAGGTTGATGTAGTCTTTGGTGAAAGATATATGAATGGGAAAAAAAAGTCAAATATGAAAGAAGATTTTTAACAATGAAATTGACATTTGCAGACGAAGTTGGTGCGATCTTTGGTGATTGCCGGTGCTGCAGACTATGATGAGTTCTATCAGTCGCTGCGGACACTGGAGTCTGCTTTTATTATGGTGATCAAGGACTTGAGGTCACAAGTGGTCAGGGAAGGATGTGTTACCATTGCGTAAGTAGCTGATAGTGTTTTCATTAGAATTTTTCTTTCTTTCTTTCTTTTCTTTCTTCTTTCTTTCTTTCTTTCTTTCTTTCTTTCTTTCTTTCTTTCTTTCTTTCTTTCTGTCTGTCTGACACTTTTGCTGTAAGATGCCTTGTGTATATGACATGAATGGATGCCTGTAACTGGCATAGGGGTTAATTCACTGGCTTACTGAAACAGTGGCCCAAGTTCAATTTCTGGTAATGATTAGGGGGTAGTGGTTTGTTCAGTGCAGCCACTTATAATGAATACCAGAGATTTTTTCCCCAGAAAGTACAAGCGGCCGGTGTCACACTGACCAAAACAGGTGCAGATAGGGCCTTGAAGGTGTTAAGTGTTTGGCCTTGACATATTCTAGGCCGTCAGTGAATTCATCAGATTCCTTCTTTGCTATTTGTCCGTCCCATACAGTTCCCAGAACACATGTGAATCAGTACCGCAGATATCAGACTGCTTACTCCAAGACTGCCCACAATATAATATATATTAGTTTGTGCAGTCTTTGGCGAAAGATTTATGAATGTAAAGACAATCAATCATGAAAGAAGATTAATGAAATTGACATTTGCAGATGAATTTGGTGTAGTTATTGGTGAAAGATTTATGAATGGGGGGAAAAAGTTAGTCAAATATGACAGAAGAGTTTTTATGAAATTGACATTTGCAGACGAAGTTGGTGCGATCTTTGGTGATTGCCGGTGCTGCAGACTATAACATTCTTCCCTGATCACTTGTGACCTGAAACTTTCAAATTTTCCGGGCCTAGAGAAATAAAAGTGGAGGATAAACTCTATGGAACATGGAGTTAACTATAAAAGACAGTGGAGTTTACACAAGAGACAACATATAGACAATAAATTTCAAGCGAACGAAAGAAGAATTTCCATAACATTGGAAAATGTTTTCAATGCATATTTAATGAGTTTGGGTCAACGACATCCTCGGAGCAATACTTCTTTTACATCTTCTTTCACTCTTTATCACTCATCGGGACATTGGCCATCATCCAGCTCACTGCAAGTGTTCCCAACTGTCACCTGCAGCTCCGTCGATGATCTTCCCATATTATTTGTGTCTCTGTCTCTTCTCCCTGTGTTTTAGTCTTCCTCTGTTTTGTTTGCCCTGTATGTTCTAGACAAAGGACATTTTAGTTATATTATCTCAGGTTTTCTCAATGAATCTGAGCCATATAATGTTTGCCCTGTATGTTCTAGACAAAGGACATTTTAGTTATATTATCTCAGGTTTCCTCAAAGAATCTGAGCCATATAATGTTCCATGTCCTTTTTGCAGGACATTGCAACATCAACCTCAGATTGATTTGTTCAGCAATTATACTTTCAGTAGATTGCCATTATCTGAGGCATTCTGGTTTGAAAAAAAAAAAGGGGGGGGGGGGTGGGGGGGAGAGACACCTACCATTGTGGGAACTGAACCTGTAGCGGTAATCATGTGCACTTACCACTGTGCTTCTGCATGTCCTAATATTGACTATTAACCCATTTAAGCCATGTTGTCACAGGAAACATGAGCCTTAGCACCATGTGCTCAGTATGCCTTCTTCTGCTGTTGCCTTATACACCCCCCCCCCCCCCCCCCCCCCCATTGAGCATAGATCTTCAGCTAACTCATGCCAATTAGAGGTCTCTTATGACACTGTCTTGAAGGCATATCAATGAGAATCGTCGTGTAGCAGGTCCTATGCAGAATGTTGCTCTCATAATGGTCCGCTGAAAAGTCGGTTTCTGGCCATCTTCCCTGCCTCATGCACCCTCATGTCCCATGTCCATCTCTTGCCATCTCCCCTGCCTCATGCACCCTCATGTCCCGTATCCATCTCTGGCCATTTTCCCAGCATCATACACCCTCATGCCCAAGGAGTCTGTAATCTTCTGTGTCCATCTTTGTGCTGAAAATCATGCATTCCATCACTGTTCTCTCCAAGCCACTGTGAGGATTAATATGGCCAAAGTGTTTCAGTTTCCAAATCATGATTCTTTATTATAAAATGGCATACATATAAACCGTACTAAAAGAGAAAAGTCAAGGGGGGCATAGCAAAAGGTAGACAACGATACAATTGGGGAGATGGATGAACAGAGATCTCTCTGAGTGTAAAACAAGCTGAGAGAGATGAAGAGAGTTGGACATTCTTTGCAGCCATTCTATATTGTGGAAACGGCACTCAAACGTCTGCCACTTTGGCTCAAGAGTAAATGAAAAGATACATCACACAGTGGTGTATTATCAAGGTCACAACCTTCTACTTCTTCTCTTGCCATTTATATCCCCCAATGGGGCATAGACCTTCAACTAACTTATGCCAAACCGTCCTATCTTTTGCCTTCTCCTGCAGCTTCCTGCATGTCCTTCCTATAGCCCTCAACTCTCTGTTTCTCTTCTCCATGCGTCTTTTGTTTGCCCTGTAGATCTCAGGCAACGAAGAGTCAAACCACACTGTCCTTGCACTTTCTCAATGTTGTCCCCTCCAACGAGATCTCTGTTCATCCATCTCATGATGGCGTCTTCCCAATGTTTTCCCTGTGGATCCCAGACAACAAAGTGTCAAACCATACCATCCTTGTAATTTCTCAATGTTGTCCCCTCCAGCAACCATGTCCTCCCCTCATTCTTGACTCGCTGGAATTTGCTTAGCCCTCTCCATGAGTTCCACACTGGTGACTCACCATACCACCCCAGGCCCACCATTTTTTATGTGCACCAACATGTGTATGTCATACAGTAGCACCAATCCAATACTGGAGCTAAATATTCTGTCTGGTGCTAAGCTTAATATCCCTTGATTTCCATACATTTCAGTAAAAAAAAAAAACTGACATCTACTGCCTATAGAACCTTGCGGTGTAGGACAGGGGGGTCTTGAGCCTGAAGAATTAAGGTCGCCTGGCTAGTGCATTAGCCGCGAACTGTGCAGGTTAGAGGGATTTTTTTTGCCCCCGACAGAAAAAAATCCACACCATACTGAAGATTCAAACCCGGGTCACCCGAAAGAGAATCCGGCAATCTTAGCCACTCGGCCAGCCACTCCTCCACAACATTTCTGACCACTACAAAAGCCCTCTTGACCCTTATATTATTTTAATATCTCAGTATGTTCCTCCATCCCTGTCCACACCACTACCTAAATTGGTGTTAGAATCCGCCGCTTGAAGCGAGCTCGCACAATGGGAGAAAGGGCTGTTATTTGCTTGGGCCAATCCCTCTGTACCTGTCTTTCTCCCATGAATTTTTAACCCCAGTTATTGGGACCTTCCATCAACAGAATCTTCTTATGAACCTATACATTTCTGAGACAGAATCAATCAGACAGAAGGAGACTACTCTGAATACCTTTTGAAATTCCCCATGTACATTTTGTATACATATGTATGTATGGGCAACCTACACTTTACATTTAATCCATATCATTTGACTGTTACATAAGTTATCTCTACAAAAAAGCTAAATAGTTAAGTTCCTGGCTTAAATTATATTGAATGTGTACTGCTTTTTACCGAGTTCTTAGGGATTTATTTCATTAAGTTATTTATTATATATATTTATTTGCTTGAGTTTCTTTTCATATATGTGCAGATTAGTGACTTTGCCCTTTGGATATTTATTCCTCTCACAGGTACCTCTCTCAACAGCTGGGTCCTAAGTTTGATCACTTCACAGAGTCGATGCTGCCTTCACTCATCATCCTCATTCCCAATAGTGCCAAGGTCATGTCCACGTCGGGCGTTGTCTGTATACGGTTTATCATGCAGGTGGGTTACAGCGGTGTGGATGAGTTGTCTGTGGTGAATGGGTTACCTCAGTGTGGGTGAGTTGCCTGTGATGAATGGGTTACCTCATTTAAACATTGTATGTCCTTTGCCGGATGTTGCGATGAAACCCAGGCAATTGCATGTTTAGTAGTTTGCCATTGCTTTCTGAATGAGATGTCAGTGTTTGCCATTGCTTTCTGAATGAGATGTCAGTGTTTGCCATTGCTTTCTGAATGAGATGTCAGTGTTTAAGTCCAGCTAACTGCTGTTATAGGGGTCAAACCCCCTAGCTCACCTTCTGCTCACCAGAAGTTTAAGAGTGAGCACTCTTTTATTAGACCCTGCAGTTGTGGTGATTAAAACATTGTATATAGCTGTTATCTTACATATGTGTGTTATATCAAGGTGGGTGGGTTACCTCACATTGGTGTGTTATATCAAGGTGGGTGGGTTACCTCACATTGGTGTGTTATATCAAGGTGGGTGGGTTACCTCACATAGGTGTGTTATATCAAGGTGGGTGGGTTACCTCACATAGGTGTGTTATATCAAGGTGGGTGGGTTACCTCATGTAGGTGTCATATCAAGGTGGGTGGGTTACCTCACATAGGTGTCATATCAAGGTGGGTGGGTTACCTCACGTAGGTGTGTTATATCAAGGTGGGTGGGTTACCTCACATAGGTGTGTTATATCAAAGTGGGTGGGTTACCTGACATAGGTGTGTTATATCAAGGTGGGTGGGTTACCTCATGTAGGTGTGTTACATCAAGGTGGGTGGGTTACCTCACATTGGTGTGTTACATCAAGGTGGGTGGGTTACCTCACATAGGTGTGTTATATCAAGGTGGGTGGGTTACCTCATGTAGGTGTGTTATATCAAGGTGGGTGGGTTACCTCACATAGGTGTGTTATATCAAGGTGGGTGGGTTACCTCACATAGGTGTGTTGGTTACCTCATGTAGGTGTGATATCAAGGTGGGTGGGTTACCTCATGTAGGTGTGTTATATCAAGGTGGGTGGGTTACCTCACATGTGTGTGTTATATCAAGGTGGGTGGGTTACCTCACATAGGTGTGTTGGTTACCTCACGTAGGTGTGTTATATCAAGGTGGGTGGGTTACCTCACATAGGTGTGTTGGTTACCTCATGTAGGTGTGATATCAAGGTGGATGGGTTACCTCATGTAGGTGTTATATCAAGGTGGGTGGGTTACCTCACATAGGTGTGTTATATCAAGGTGGGTGGGTGACCTCATGTAGGTGTGTTATATCAAGGTGGGTGAGTTACCTCATGTAGGTGTGTTATATCAAGGTGGGTGGGTTACCTCATGTAGGTGTGTTATATCAAGGTAGATGGGTTACCTCACATAGGTGTATTACATCAATGTGGGTGGGTTACCTCATGTAGGTGTGTTATATCAAGATGGGTGGACTACCTCACATAGGCGTGTTATATCAAGGTGGGTGGGTTACCTCACATAGGCGTGTTATATCAAGGTGGGTGGATTACCTCACATAGGTGTATTATATCAAGGTGGGTGGGTTACCCCATCTAAATTGTTGTATCAAGGAGGGTGTGTTACCCAATCTCAATTATTATATCAAGGAGGGTGTGTTACCTCATCTATGTATGTTACCTCATCTAGGTATGTTACCACACATAGGTGTGTTAGTTACCTCATGTAGGTGTGATATCAAGGTTGGTGGGTTACCTCATGTAGGTGTTATATTAAGGTGGGTGGGTTACCTCACATAGGTGTGTTATATCAAGGTGGGTGGGTTACCTCACATAGGTGTGTTGGTTACCTCATGTAGGTGTGATATCAAGGTGGGTGGGTTACCTCATGTAGGTGTTATATCAAGGTGGGTGGGTTACCTCACATAGGTGTTATATCAAGGTGGGTGGGTTACCTCACATAGGTGTGTTATATCAAGGTGGGTGGGTTACCTCACATAGGTGTGTTATATCAAGGTGGGTGGGTTACCTCACAAAGGTGTGTTATATCAAGGTGAGTGGGTTACCTCATGTAGGTGTCTTATATCAAGGTAGGTGGGTTACCTCACGTAGGTGTCTTATATCAAGGTGGGGTGGGTTACCTCACGTAGGTGTGTTATATCAAGGTGGGTAGGTTACCTCACATAGGTGTGTTATATCAAGATGGGTGGGTTACCTCATGTAGGTGTGTTATATCAAGGTGGGTGGGTTACCTCATGTAGGTGTGTTGTAGCAGAATGTATTAGTGTAGGCGTGCAAGGCTACAGCACGCTTGAGCATCAATATAGAACAGCTAGAAGGATGCTCAAGTCGTGACGTGGCTTGTTGTTGGGGTGGTCAGTAAACACCAAGGACGAGAGAAGAGAAGTCAACATCATGATAGAATTGTACTGTGATTTTGTATCGACCATCATAATCAAATAAAGCATGTTTTAAAATAATCCAGCAGAACTTATTAGTCCTCTGTACAATCATTGTTACAGGAGGATTAAATGGTGCCGTGTTACATGAGTGAAAGAAACGGACAGCTAAGGAAATATATTCCAAAACATTTGGAAAGCGAAGTTTTAAAAGCATATCATGATAAGAATGGTCATCTCGGCCGTGATAAATTAGTGAAAGCACTCACGAATAAATATTATTGGCCGAATTTATTTAAAACTGCTTGTAAATATGTCGATACGTGTGAAAGATGCAGATTAAGGAATATGAAAACAATTAAGTGTCCTTTACAAGATACAGATATTCCTCAGTTTCCTATGCAGAAAGTTAGTTTAGATATATCAGGTCCTCACCCTAGAACACTATCGGGGAATGTATATCTAATTCATATAGTGGACGTCTACAGTCTCTGGCCGGAAATCTATGCAATCCCAGACAAGAGCGCAGATACTATCATTAATATCTTTTTACAGGAATTCATACCAAGGTTTAGTTGCCCACAGATTGTACTTACGGATAATGGTAAAGAATTTGTGAATAAGAAATTTGAAAAGTTATTAAAAGATTTGAGTATAAAACATATAAAGACCTCATACTATAGACCTTCTTCAAATGCTAGGAACGAAAGACAACATAGGACATTGTACGATGTTATAGCAAAGATTGTCGATGAACATGAAAAAGATTGGGATCTATTCCTAGGACCTGCGCTTAGCGCTATACGCACAAATCAAAATGAGAGCACGGGGTTTTCACCATTTTATTTAATACACGGGAGAGAGCCAATACTACCTATAGATAATCTGTTAAAACCAAGACGTAAATATATGGGGGAAGACTTTCAAGAGGTCATCATACAAGAAATGCATAAAGCACACGTAAGATTAAAGAATAATATAATTAAAGCTAGAGAAAGACAGAAAAAGTACAGAAACGTGAATACAAAATTACAGGAATTTAAAGTAGGTGATAGAGTTTATTACAAGAAGCACAGAAGGAACTCTAAGTTTGATGCTCGTTGGGTTCCAGGTTATTACATTTTAGAAAAGCTAGGAAATGTATCGTACAGTATAAAGAACCAGATCACGGGACATGTGGCAAGGGCACATGTAGAGCACTTAAGAAGAGATGAGCATGAGAAGGGAAACAATAATTATAATAATTATTATTATTCAGACACCGTATACTTAGATGAACAAGTCGCCAGAAGAGCTACAATAACCCCAGGTTTTAGAAAAGGTCCAGCGCAAAGTCAGTTAATAACAACTCCAGTTTGTGATGATACTCAAGAACAGACAATACCGAAAACGATAATAACAGAAGAAAAAAATGAGAATGAGGGTTATTATGATAGTGCAGAATCTATGGAAGAAGAGGTAAACGCCCCATTTAAAAATACTAGACAAGCAGTGAAAAGGAGAATAGAGAGACAAAGGGAAAAAGAAGTGAAAAGACAGAGAAGAATTAGAGATTATTCATCAAGCGGCGAAGACATGCCCCTACTAGAAAGGTCGTTAAGAAATAATGATAGACAAATTAGATGGGATATAGAACAGAAGAAATTAGCGGCTGCTAGCGAGAGACATACAGGTGAAGAAGAGGAAATGGATGAAAAGTCAGAATCAAATAGTAGTATGGAAGAAAGTAATACTTTATACGAAGAAGAAGATATTGATGTAGAGATAGCACTTATTCAAAGGAACTTAGAGTTATTGAAGAAATGGAAACGTAGGAGATAAATTGATAGAAAATACTGCAGATAGCAGATATAAATTTCATGATTTAAAAAGGAAAGAGATACTTGATGAGGTATATGACACATTAGTCATAGAAAAGGGTTCTATTGATATTTATAATGAGTTGTTTTGAGGAGGTATTAAGATAACTAATATGGATGTAAATTCGAGTGAAACGTTATTTTTTTTCTGTAATTTATTGCCGATTGATTTTATGTTTTGACTTCTTGAGTTTTCTTAGATAGATAAATAAGTTATTGTTAGTCCGTAAAAGAGACTAACAATAGATAGGATGTAGGTTATATTATTTTAAAATATGTTTTTCCTTGAATGAGTTTGATATCTTTATTTAATATGAGGGGACACATAAATGATGTATAAAACTTGGGGGGGGGGGGGGGGGGGGGGGGGGGGGGGGGGGGGGGGGGGGGGTGGGGGGGGGGGTATGATGGTCCTGTTGTGATTTGTATTTCGCTTAACTCCTAGTTTAAGGTGCAATGTCTTGTGTGTTAACTTAGAACTGCCTTTGTTATATAAATGTGTTGGTTAAGTTAAAGTTTTTAAATTACAAACAGTTATATGGTTTTCGTCCAGTACACGGGACTTATCTATAGTACCCTTCGTTCAGAAAATAGTAATAAACTACTGAGGACTTAGTAGAGAGACACATTATCTTATGTGAATAATATGTTCCCTGGCGTTCATACTTAGCTTTGCTGTGTTGATAATTCCAGCCCCTATGAAGACGGTTGATAGGGCTATGAAGTATTTAGAAACATATGCCGGTGGAATTGGTTATGGCGAAAGTGAAAATAGGAGCTGTATTAAAGTCAGCATTATTGAAGATATATGGATTGGATACCACTATTATGAGTAACGATATGATAGTTGGTTAATAGAGAATAGATAAAAAGGGGGCTGTGAATGGCAGCAGCATATAAGGTTGGGTAGATGGAATAGATAAAACAGAAGCGTATCATGGGGGATGTGAGGGGGGCAAGATATAGGAGCTGTGAAAAAAACAGCGTTAATTAATTCAATGTTCATGGAATATGAACATTAGTTCGTGGTTGAAGGTGAGATAAGTGAAATATAGACAAGGTTGTGGATGGCGATATAAATATTGAGTATATAAATGTGAGATAAACTGTAGATCAACTTTAATTTATAGTGAACAGATATGTATCATAAGATATATTAAATTTAAATTTTTTAAAAAAACTGTTTACAAAAGTTTTTTCTTGGCAAGAGAGGTAAATGTGATTGTGTTGACTATTCATTCCCTTTTACTTTTCATAAACTGGTGTGGCGCACCCCTTCTTTACTTTTTCTAACTACATTTTTTTCTGTCTATCCTGTGTTGTGAAAGAGTGAGAAATTTCATAATGTCAAGTGTACGATAACGATTGATACGAGATGTTCTTATGATATATATATATTTTATAAAGAAACTTGAAGAACCAAGAACGAAGAAGAAGTTCATAGTGGTTTGCTATGTGACAGGGAGAAGAGTTACAAATGGAATGAAATATTTACTTAAAATAGAGTTAGTTTGGGGCGGATTAGAGAAATTGTGGGAGGTAAGGAGAGAAGGTGTAGGATAGAGGGATTAGGAGTTAAAGACTTTTGAAGGAAAAAAGTCTTTTCAAACATAGGGAGGTGTAGCAGAATGTATTAGTGGTAGGCGTGCAAGGCTACAGCACGCTTGAGCATCAATATAGAACGCTAGAAGGATGCTCAAGTCGTGACGTGGCTTGTTGTTGGGGTGGTCAGTAAACACCAAGGACGAGAGAAGAGAAGTCAAACATCATGATAGAATTGTACTGTGATTTTGTATCGACCATCATAATCAAATAAAGCATGTTTTAAAATAATCCAGCAGAACTTGTTATTCCTCTGTACAAGCTTGTTACAGTGTTATATCAAGGTGGCTGGATTACCTCATATAGGTGTGTTATATCAAGGTGGGTGGGTTACCTCACATAGGTGTGTTACATCAAGGTGGGTGGGTTACCTCACATTGGTGTGTTACATCAAGGTGGGTGGGTTACCTCACATAGGTGTGTTATATCAAGGTGGGTGGGTTACCTCATGTATGTGTGTTATATCAAGGTGGGTGGGTGACCTCACGTACATGTGTTATATCAAGGTGGGTGGGTTACCTCACATAGGTGTGTTGGTTACCTCATGTAGGTGTGATATCAAGGTGGGTGGGTTACCTCATGTAGGTGTGTTATATCAAGGTGGGTGGGATTACCTCATATAGGTGTGTTATATCAAGGTGGGTGGGTTACCTCACATATGTGTGTTATATCAAGGTGGGTGGGTTACCTCACGTAGGTGTCTTATATCAAGGTTGGTGGGTTACCTCACGTAGGTGTGTTATATCAAGGTGGGTGGGTTACCTCATGTAGGTGTGTTATATCAAGGTGGGTTGGTTACCTCACATAGGTGTCTTATATCAATGTGGGTGGGTTACCTCATGTAGGTGTGTTATATCAAGGTGGATGGGTTACCTCATGTAGGTGTGATATCAAAGTGGATGGGTTACCTCATGTAGGTGTGTTATATCAAGGTGGGTGGGTTACCTTATATAGGTGTGTTATATCAAGGTGGGTGGTTTACCTCACATAGGAGTATTACATCAAGGTGGGTGGGTTACCTCATGTAAGTGTTATATCAAGGTGGGTGGGTTACCTCACATAGGTGTGTTACATCAATGTTGGTGGGTTACCTCACATTGGTGTGTTACATCAAGGTGGGTGGTTTACCTCACATAGGTGTGTTATATCAAGGTGGGTGGGTTACCTCATGTAGGTGTGTTATATCAAGGTGGGTGGGTTACCTCACATAGGTGTGTTACATCAATGTTGGTGGGTTACCTCACATTGGTGTGTTACATCAAGGTGGGTGGGTTACCTCACATAGGTGTGTTATATCAAGGTGGGTGGGTTACCTCATGTAGGTGTGTTATATCAAGGTGGGTGGGTTACCTCACATAGGTGTGTTATATCAAGGTGGGTGTGTTACCTCACATAGGTGTGTTGGTTACCTCATGTAGGTATGATATCAAGGTGGGTGGGTTACCTCATGTAGGTGTGTTATATCAAGGTGGGTGGGTTACCTCATATAGGTGTGTTATATCAAGGTGGGTGGGTTACCTCACATACATGTGTTATATCAAGGTGAGTGGGTTACCTCATGTAGGTGTCATATCAAGGTGGGTGGGTTACCTCACGTATGTGTCTTATATCAAGGTGGGTGGGTTACCTCACATAGGTGTGTTATATCAAGGTGGGTGGGTTACCTTACATAGGTGTGTTATATCAAGGTGGGTGGGTTACCTCATGTAGGTGTGTTATATCAAGGTGGGTTGGTTACCTCACATAGGAGTATTACATCAAGGTGGGTGGGTTACCTCATGTAGGTGTGTTATATCAAGGTGGGTGGGTTACTTCACATAGGTGTGTTACATCAAGGTGGGTGGGTTACCTCACAAAGGTGTGTTATATCAAGGTGGGTGGGTTACCTCATGTAGATGTGTTATATCAAGGTGGGTGGGTTACCTCACGTAGGTGTGTTATATCAAGGTGGATGGATTACCTCACATAGGTGTGTTGGTTACCTCATGTAGGTGTGATATCAAGGTGTGTGGGTTACCTCATGTAGGTGTGTTATATCAAGGTGGGTGGGTTACCTCACATAGGTGTGTTATATCAAGGTGGGTGGTTTACCTCACATAGGAGTATTACATCAAGGTGGATGGGTTACCTCATGTAGGTGTATTATATCAAGGTGGGTGGGTTACCTCACATAGGTGTGTTACATAAAGGTGGGTGGGTTACCTCACATTGGTGTGTTACATCAAGGTGGGTGGGTTACCTCACATAGGTGTGTTATATCAAGGTTGGTGGGTTACCTCATGTAGGTGTGTTATATCAAGATGGGTGGGTTACCTCATGTAGGTGTGTATATCAAGGTAGGTGGGTTACCTCACATAGGTGTGTTGGTTACCTCATGTAGGTGTGATATCAAGGTGGATGGGTTACCTCATGTAGGTGTGTTATATCAAGGTGGGTGGGTTACCTCATATATGTGTGTTATATCAAGGTGGGTGGGGTACCTCACATACGTGTGTTATATCAAGGTGGGTGGGTTACCTCACATAGGTTTGTTATATCAAGGTGGGTGGGTTACCTCATGTAGGTGTGTTACCTCATGTAGGTGTGTTATATCAAGGTGGGTGGGTTACCTCACGTAGGTGTGTTATATCAAGGTGGGTGGGATTTCCTCACATAGGTGTGTTATATCAAGGTGGGTGGGTTACCTCACATATTTGTGTTACATCAAGGTGGGTGGGTTACCTCACATAGGCGTGTTATATCAAGGTGGGTGGGTTACCTCACATAGGTGTGTTATATCAAGGTGGGTGGGTTACCTCATGTAGGTGTGTTATATCAAGGTGGGTGGGTTACCTCATATAGGTGTGTTATATCAAGGTGGGTGGTTTACCTCACATAGGAGTATTACATCAAGGTGGGTGGGTTACCTCATGTAGGTGTGTTATATCAAGGTGGGTGGGTTACCTCATATAGGTGTGTTACATCAAGGTGGGTGGGTTACCTCACATTGGTGTGTTACATCAAGGTGGGTGGGTTACCTCACATAGGTGTGTTATATCAAGGTGGGTGGGTTACCTCATGTAGGTGTGTTATATCAAGGTGGGTGGGTTACCTCACATAGGTGTGTTGGTTACCTCATGTAGGTGTGATATCAAGGTGGGTGGGTTACCTCATGTAGGTGTGTTATATCAAGGTGGGTGGGGTACCTCACATACGTGTGTTATATCAAGGTGGGTGGGTTACCTCACATAGGTTTGTTATATCAAGGTGGGTGGGTTACCTCATGTAGGTGTGTTATCTCATGTAGGTGTGTTATATCAAGGTGGGTGGGTTACCTCACAGTAGGTGTGTTATATCAAGGTGGGTGGGTTTTCCTCACATAGGTGTGTTATATCAAGGTGGGTGGGTTACCTCACATATTTGTGTTACATCAAGGTGGGTGGGTTACCTCACATAGGTGTGTTATATCAAGGTGGGTGGGTTACCTCACATAGGTGTGTTATATCAAGGTGCGTGGGTTACCTCACATAGATGTATTATATCAAGGAAGGTGTGTTACCCCATCTAGATTGTTATATCAAGGAGGGTGTGTTACCTCATCTAGGTGTGTTACCTCAGCTAGGTGTTACCTCACATAGGTGTCTTACACCAAGGAGGACATCATGTAAGTGTGTTACCTCAAGTAGGTGTATTACATCAAGAGTGGGTGGGTTACCTCACACAGTTGAGTGACACTGTACTGGTAATATAGGTCAGGCAGACAAAGCAGATGAGTGATATCACATGGCCAAGCTCTCCCCCCCCCCCCCCCCCCTCACCCCCCCCCCCCCCCCACACACACACACACACACACACAGAGAGGTAGAGGTTTATTCTGTCATGTGAATGCACATGTGTTAGTGACTCAACCATTGATGATTAAAGCTTTGAATGTTTCATCTATGTAGAGTAGGAACATTTGGCACATTCAGGTGCTGGAAAAATATACTTATATCTGTGTGTATATTGTGATTTATCGGCCATATGTGTGACTATATGTATTCTTCTTCTGTGGGGGGCAAGGTTTGCAGCAGACATTGGCGTTCATGACTCTTCAATCCTTTCTAGGTGGCTGTTTGTACATGTGTGTATCTGTATGTATGTCTCTGTCTGTCTGTCTGTCTCTCTCTCTCTCTCTCTCTCTCTCTCTCTCTCTCTCTCTCTCTCTCTCTCTCTCTCTCTCTCTCTCTCTCTCTCACTCACTCACTCACTCACTCACTCTCTGCCTGCCTATCTCTTAACATGGTAATATGCATTGTTTATGTTCACAGCATTCATTTGACAATGTTTTTCTATGTGAATGTAATATGCACAATAGATAATTGATGTACAAGAGATGAGCGGTTGGAAGGGCTGAATGAAAGACGGTGCCCAATTTGTGATCTTTTGAAAATAAAGCCTGGGCGTTCCAGTGTTCTTTCATTGATATGTTAATAAAGTTTGTGTTGCTTAATATTAGTTTGGCCTGCTGTTTCAACTTTCATCTTTCTCTGTCTGCCTCTGCACCCCTTGTCTTGTATTTCCCCACATGTATAATTTTGTAATTCCAATTCTTCTTTTGAAATGGCCCATAAGTTTCATTTGTCTTATCCATGTGGTTTTAATGAGTTAAGTACTGATGTGACTGCATACAGGGCATTCCCATACATGCTCTGTCCTCATCTTCAACAGCCAGCGAAGAGTCCCACCACCAATGGTACCAGTAGCAGTCTGACTATGTGGATTTTAATGAGTGATCTTGAAACCGCTGCAGTTCAATTCTCAGCCCATGATATTCTCACCATCCTTCTCAAAATCACATCTTCACTGCTTCCAGTTTCTTCACCATTTCATTACTCATTATTCAGCATTCATATCTGTACATAAGGACAGGCTGCTATATACAAATTAAGTATTAAAGTTGACCTCAAATGTGTCTTTATTGTATTCGTCACACATCTTTTCTGCCATGTGTGTCTTCCATGTAACTCCTTTTGTTTTTCAGTTTGTTCACACCAACCGCCTCATTCCCATCATCACCAGCAACCTGACATCGAAATCAAATATCATCAGAAGGTAAGTGTGGTGTCTTGGAAATGGTGGGGGGGATTGAGGATATTAGTTTTGACTCTAGCTAGCATTGTACTCGAGGAAGACAGGAATAAATTGAGGGAGGAAAGGAGAGTATACACAATGCAAAGGAGGGAACAAACAAGGAAAAGTGTAAAGATGAGAAGGAGGAAGAAAAAATAAATATGAGTATAAAGTCGGAGAAAAAAATGAAGTAAAGACAGTCCTGTGGGTTGCAGATACTGTCATTAGAATGTGACGTTTCTGGTCTTCACATATACTAAGCCATCATATGAGGTGGGGTGACCTGTTTTTCTCCTTGTGCCCTTTCTTTCCCAGATAATTACCCCCAAAATTCTCTGGTAACCATTTTGTGAGACTGGGTTAATCCCAGAGCCATGATGGTAGGAGAAGCTGATCTAGCCACTGCTGGGGATTGAACCGGGACCTCTATCTTGGCAAACAAGTGCACTAATCTAATCACTATTCCACCAAGGCTACTAAAGAAAGAAAAAAAGAGACGAGTATAAATATGAGAAATATGAAGAGAAAGAAAGAAGAGTATGTTTACGGAAAAGGAGAGAGAAAGAAGGAAGAGTATACATATGGGAAAGATGAAGAGAAAACAGCAAGAGTATATATATTTGGAAGATGAAGATTAAACAGTAAAAGTAAAATATGTGGAAAGATGAAGAAAAAGAAAGAACAGTGTAAATATGGGAAAGATTAAGAGAAAGAAGTAAAGAATATACATATGGGAAGGATGAAGAAAAAAATGTAAAAATATGGAAAAGATGAAAGAAGGAAGAGTATAAAGGTAGTAAAGATAACAAGATAAAGCAGGAAGAATGTAAATTTGAAATTGTTTTGAGTTATCATTGATGACCACTATTTTGGCAGAAAAGTCCACTCATAAATATTCAAACAAGGCTAATAAAGAAAGAAGATTATTAATATGGGAAATCAAGAGAAAGAACAGAATATAATATGGGAAGGAGGAACAGTAAGAAGGAATAGTATAAATATGGGAAATATGAAGAGAAAGAAATGAGCGTGATGTTTATAAGGGAAGGCAAAGAGAGAGAAGGAAAAGTATATGGGAAAGATTAAAAGAACAAAGCAAGAGTATACATATTTGAAAGATTAACATAAAGCAACCAAAGTAAAATATGGGAAGCAGGTCAGCATGTTCGAATGGGTAAAAACGCGTGTTCTTAAACATCCGGTGTGCTGATGCCGAGGTTAGTGGTTCAAACCCTACACTGGACAGCAGGACTAAAATGTTGATCTGTTGTCCTTGACTTGGGGATGTAAATTACAAGTACCTCTGAAGTCGAAGTGGGTTCGCCTGAAGGCGAGGGACACTGTTAATAGGGAAAGCTAATCCACCCGAAAAATTCAGTCCATCACTACTATAAATAGTTTGTATGGACTACACTTGAGGTGAAAGCGAGCGTACGCAAAAAAAAAAATGGGAAAAGAATAGAAGTATGAGTATAAATATGGGAAAAATAAAGAGAAAGAATAAAGAGTATAAATATGGGAAAGATGAAGGGGAAAAAAAGGAAGCGTATAAATATGGAAAAGATGAAGAGAAAGAAGGAAGAGTATAAATATGGGAAAGATAAAGTAAAAGAAGTAAGAGTATAAATATGGGAATGGTGAAGAGAAAGAAAAAGAGAGTATAAAGGTAGGAAAGGTAAAGAGAAAAAAGAAAAATATGTGAAAGATGGAATTCAAAGAAGGAAAAGTATAAAGGCAGGAAGGAGGAAAAGAAAGCAGGAAGAATGTCAAGGTGAAATTGCAATGAGTTACCATTGATGGACCATGAGTTGTGTGGGCTCAAGGTCACAGAAGGCAGCTTAATCATACCAGGAAGAGAAGAACATGTCAGGAAAATTGCCTGTTCAGGTGAACTTTAAGTTGTGGGAGATACATGATCATCTACTTCACCTGACATGTTATGTGTAGAGTGAGAGTTACTTGCATAACGTTTACAGGACGTCTCAGTCAACCCCAGCATTTACTATTCATGATCTTTTGGTAAGTTTATGTTCAATAGTTTGCCATTGCTTTCTGAACGACCAGCACCTATACCATTTCATAAAAACCCAACGCCAGATGGTCTGCTGCCAAATCGCTCGCAGCTGTGTTTCGAACGAGGTGTGCGGGATTACTAACTGCGTCCGTAACCCCTTCGCCACGGAGGAAATTAGTCCGGTTTTTCCAATGGCTTCACTTCTAATGGTTTCATTTATAATAGTTTCATTTCTTATGGTTTCATTTTTAAACATGGCATTTATATTGGTTTAATTTTCTAGTGCTGTCATTTCTAAACATTTCATTAATAGTGGCCAGGGGGTTGACCCACATTGGGGTAGTTTACATTTTGTTAAAATTGGCCTGGGCTCCCAGGTAGACTCAGCCTAAAACAGGTACATAATAATATCTTGGGGAATAAAGGTAACCGACCTGAGTGCTGATTGGTCTATAAAAATGTGTCTAGCAACATGTACCCAGTGCACCTTAAGGCATGTAAAAAGGCACCTTTACTTACTTACTGGGGGTTCGTAGTGAAGGTTGGTGGACGGTGTTTGGTGCAGGAGAGCCTGGCATATGATACCACATCTAGTCTGAGATTGGAGGTGGAGGTGTTCATGGCGGTGTTCTGCTGGTTGGAGGACAAACAGCACATGTATGTCGTGATTGTAACGGACTCACAAAGTATGATGAGAAAGGTGAAGACAGGCATGCTTCAGGTAGAGTGGCAGCCTTCCATTCAACAATCAAAGATAGAGAGCATCAGGTGGCTTGTTTCCCCAGGACATGCTGGTGTGGTGGGAAATGAGCAGGCTGGGTCTGCACCACTTGGAAGGGTATTGTTGCATGATACGCAGATGTGGTTGGGGCCCTTTAGAATCGTGTGTATACTGCAGAACAGTTAGATCATCACAGCTTGGAGAGAATGGTGCTGCATGGAATAACCAGAGGATCTGGCCAATATTCCGGATTCAGAGGAATAGTCAGACACATCATTAGACAGCTACTGATACTATTAGTATTGGGACTCCTCACTGGCTGTTGCTGATGGCGGAGCACATATGGGAATGTCCAGAGTGCTGTGATCTTGGTTCTTGACTCAACTCACTTCAGCTCAACTTACTTTAAATAATACATATCTGCAGGTTTTATTTTCCAACATTATGTTTGTATCATATAATATTTTCATTTGTAACTTTATTCCCGATGGTTACATATCTTGTGATTACATTGTTAAAAGTTTCTTGTGTAACAGTTCTCCATTGTATCTTACCCAGGTACTCCCTGGAGTTTGTCAATCAGATATTGCACTCATGGCCAACCCACTGTCTAGAGAAACACATTGCCATTCTCCAGGACGCCATCAAGAAAGGCATCAGTGATGCTGACCTTGAAGCTAGGGCATATTCTAGGAAGTAGGTGTTAAGTCTGTATGTTTCCCCTACATAAGACTCTTATGACACATACTGCAAATGTATTCTCTGGCTTGAGAACTCAAACCCGGTCACAGGAGACGAAAGTGGAACCAGCAATGACCTTCTGTTGATGATTGGGTTTTTGAGAGCAACTGATTTGTGTGTGTGTGTGCTTAGACTGCTGAGCCTTGGAGAGTGATTACAGAAGAAGAAGCAGTAGAAGATGATTGGCATTGATAGAAGGTAAAGGAAAGGGGCAGAATTAAGAAGATGCTATACATTTTGTACCTGTGCTAGGGAACAATCACATCATGCTGTCATGAAAATGGTCACATAGGCAGAAATTAGAGTCTCATCATATCTCATCATGTTCCTCTTGTACCTTGCAGTGTCGAGGTGAAGTATAAACAGCGGGATAGTGGCCGCTTATGGGCTTCATGTATCAATATTCCCATGGACTCTGCTCATAGAAAAAAACTAATAAACTGAAGTAACTATTTAAAAATGTTATTTGCATATTCTTTGTGACAGGACATTGCAATCAACCCAGCATTTAATGACTGTTTATGATATTCCTGGCAATGTTACCATTCAGTAGTTTGCAATTGCTTTTTGAACAGCCAATGTTCATACCATTGTGAAAATCTATGCCAACTCATCTGCTCCCAAATCACCTGCGGTTGATTTTGAACCTGGTATGTCATTATTGTGAAACTGTGTCCACTACCCCTAGGCCACAGATGCCGACAAGCAACATTAATTTACAGTATGCAGCTGATGAGATGCAGCGAAATATGCCAGGCAATAAAATCCCGCAGCGTGTAGCGGCTAATGACACCAGTTCTGTGTTGGTTTATTAATCTTCTTTGGCTTCCTGCATAGTGTTTTTGTCTGGCCACACCTCTTATAACTTGCTGTTCTCGCAGTCTAGCCATGGTTGTAGATTCACAGTCATCACTTGGTTCTCACAAAAGTCTTACTTCTCAAATAGCATTCAGTATATCAGCCTGGTCCATGGCTCATCTGCCATCCACAGTAGCCTTTTTAATTGTATTGAAATGTGCAAAATAAGGATAATGCAGATAAGACATTCTCATGATTTCATTCATATCTAAAAATACCTCGCCATATATGATAACACTGCCACATGTGATAACACTGCCATTTGTGATAATATTGAAACAAAATAGACTTAGACTGACCATCATACACGTTATTCCATCTAATTTGGATAGTGTCCTGTAGTGGCCAATAATGTTTATAATAAGTTACCTTTGTGTCTTACTTACTCTTCTGCAAAACGTTTACATTCCTCATTTTGATTATGCAATTAATTTTCAGCATTCTTCTGTAAAACGACACTTCTATGACTGGAAGGGAATTGTTTCCTTGCTGGCTAATTGTCCAGAACTCTCAGCCATATGTTACATGCTACATTGTGTTATTGATTCTGTGTAACATACATTCTCCTTCCAACTTCCAATGTTTTGAGATGTGGTCAAGTATGATCTGGCTTTATAAGGTTGAAAATTTTTCAGGAAACAAAGAAACAAATGAATACCCGCTGAGCTTGCAGCCCAAGATTGCTTTGTTTTGTACAGAAATTTGGAAGTATGACCTCACTTAATTTGTTTGACATTTTTATTTCAAATAGAGCTTTCTGGGGATTTGCGGACCATTTCAAATCTCAAGCTGATGCTCTGCTTAATTCTTTGGACCCCTCCAAGCAGAAGATGCTACAAGGAGAGGTCAGCAACTCTTCCTCTAGTTCTAGCCTCAATGGAGAGCATCTGAAACCAAAGTCCAGGTCGCGGGCGGCTAGTGAAGAAAGATCTGCATATGTTAGTACAGGGTATGTATAGAAGTATGTCATTTCAGAGTGCCGTATTCTTACTCCATATTTTGTGTTTAGTTTTGCTTCATTATTCCTCCCTCCCCCTTTCCTCCTTAATTCTCTGTTCTTTTTCCTGTCTTCCTTGCTCTCTTCTTCCTCCTCATCTTCTTACAGGTGCATGCTTTCTAGAGCATTTTGTCTTTCCTCAAATCTCATTCATGATCTTGTTTATCAATTGTTTAGTCAAATTTTGCCGCACTTTTATCACTTCAAGGAATGTTCATATATATCTTCATCTTCACTACTTGCTTTTTTAACCTCATCTCTCTCTCTCTCTCTCTCTCTCTCTCTCTCTTTCTCTCTCTCTCTCTCTCTCTCTCTCTCTCTCTCTCTCTCTCTCTCTCTCTCTCTCTCTCTCTCTGTCTTTCTGTGTCTCTCTCACTCTCTTTCTATGTCACTTCCTCTCTCTGTGTTGCTCTCTCTCTCTTCTTCTCTTAATCCCCACCCTCCACACACACACATCCTGAATGCTGCAATGAGTTACTGCTTATTCAACTGCAGGCTTTTTCAGCAGTCACGAAGAAGAGATTGCTCTCTCTCTCTCTCTCTCTCTCTCTCTCTCTCTCTCTCTCTCTCTCTCTCTCTCTCTCTCTCTATCTCTGTTTATCTTTCTCTCATACACAGAACAGAGAGAGAGAGCTAGTGGAGCAGAGAGGTTATTACTTGCTGTGTAGCAGACTGAATTTCTTGTGTTTTGGTTTTTCACTATCTGGTATGGTTAAACTGCTGTCAAATAGTTTATTCTGTTTTTAAGTCATTATTTGACTGTTATAGATGTATTACTTGCTCAGATATAAACTCACAGAACTTCTTCCATTTACTGAGTCATTAAATAAACACCTAACTTTGCTCAGAGTTCAGGATGAAAGGAGCAGCGTGGAAAGGAACTAGCCACTTCATCTCACAAAGGCATTGCCCAGTACATGTGATGTCCAGTAATTTGATATCCCCCTTGGAGTCTCCGGGGTGAACTGGTTAAGCCATCTGCCTCACGCTCCAAAGGTTGTGGGTTCGATTCCGGGCTAAGTCTTTCGGTTCATGAGTGCTATTTTCTCGGAGACACTTGGAGGTCGTCGCTGTAGCTACGGAGTTTGCACTTTGTGCGATGTTTTCTGCAGGTCGCCCTGCAGAATGAGACCAAGCCATATGGGATCAAATCCGAGGCAATGAAGTCGATCCTCTCGACTTTTAAGACTAAGAAAAAAAGACTTTGATATTCCGGTATCAGTATGTACATTGTGATCAGTTGTTTAAATGATATTGTACTTGTTTGACACCAGGACCTCTTCCCTACGAAGACCTGCACAGAGAGTGAGTTCCTCCAAGAGTGATGCAGGAGGTAAGCTGTGCATATTTTATTGCTTTTCTGATTGGCTTTGCCCACATCCATTTATATCTTTTTGATTTGACATTTGTTGAGTAAAATAGATTTTAAGTAATTTGTAAGAGGTATAATTACTTTTTTTGGATATTTTTTGCATGGCAAGCAGCTTTTAATAACTTCTGCAACAGTTGGAGAACTCACAAAGCGATTGGCACAGCTTGCTTCAGTAATCTGGATAATTTTATGAAATTCAACAGAGACTTGTAATCGGACAATGAAGAATAGGCTGAAGTGACTTGTCCAGCTGACAAAATAACTGAGGTGCCAAAAATGACATGATAGAAAGCTGAATTCTTTAGCAGACTACAGCCAGCCACGATTTGACAACACTACAGAATGCAACATGACGGAGAAGCTTGCAAGGGATATACTGATTATGTCTAAGAAATTAGCTCAAGGAAAGACCAAGAAGGCAGTGAAAGAACAGTGTGAAAGCTAGATATAAAGGAGCTGAATGTTGCAGACTTGAACAAGATAATTAATGATAAAGAATGGAAATAGTAAATTCAACTTCTGCCTTTCATCTTCCAATGGAGCATAGAACCTCAACCATCTCACACCAGACCCCTTGTAGACTTGTTCATGAGTGGTTGGATCTAATAGCTACAGTTTTCTATGGGATGAGGTATCCAGTTCCACACCAATCCTCTTTAGTCAAATCTTATGAAATGCATGGCAGGTCACAGTGTTACTATACTTCACCTTAAGCGACCTGGTTACCACAGGCGGGCAGGAAACAGTTCACACTTGTAGCACAAGCTTTTGTAAAAGTAGACCTAAAGATATGGTAAGAATACAGCCTAAAAAGAAGAATGGGTGAATGCATTGTCATAATACATCTGCCAAGTGTCTGTTACCCATAGGTTCATTCATTTGTGTCACACAGCATTCTTTGCATCTGATTTAGACATTGTGTCCAAATGTAATATTCCTCTGGTTCTTTAATCTCCTTACTCTCCCGACATGGCTCCTGGCAATTATAGGCTGTTCCTAAACTCAAAATGGTGCTTAAAGGACCTTATTTAAATCCCGAGGAGACATTAATTATGCTGTATGGGACAGTCACACCGTACTCCATTCCTAAAGCGGCCATCATGAAATGGCTTCCACGAGTGGCGAGACTGCTGGTAGAAGTGTGTACAGTCCCAAGGGAGTACTTTGGAAGGGGTGTTTCAGACCTCTAGATGGGCAACAAAGTTTTTTTGGCCAAAGATCCAATACTTTTTAAACAGTCCTCATATGTGTGTTTCGTAGTTGTGGGGTTGTGCAAACTCTCTTCTTTTTTTTTTAAATGTTGCATATCCCTTACAGGACGTTGCAGTCAACACCAGCATTTCTCAGCTGTTGTTGATGTTCTAGGCAAGTTTTTACGCTCAGTAGTTTGCCATTGCTTTCTGAACGACCGGCTCCCATACGAACACATTATAACACAACGCGACATGGTCTGCTGCATAAATCTGTCGCGGCTGCATTTCGAACGCCTGGTAAGTGGCTCACGAACTGCGTTCGCAAGCCTTTGGCCATGGAGACCAGCACAAAACTCTACCGCTACAAAATGTGTTCACGTAGTCTCCTGCCTACCCTGTAACCTGTCTGACTTTAGCCATGGAGACTAGCACAAAACTCTCTACCACTACAAAATGTGTTCACGTAGTCTCCTGCCTACCCTGTAACCTGTCTGACTGTGGCCATGGAGACCAGCACAAAACTCTACTGCTACAAAATGTGTTTCACGTAGTCTCCTGCCTACCCTGTAACCTGTCTGACTGTGGCCATGGAGACCGGCACAAAACTCTCTACCGCTACAAAATGTGTTCACGTAGTCTCCTGCCTACCCTGTAACCTGTCTGACTGTGGCGGCTTTACTGTTAGCTGTGCTACTGCTAGTATAGCATTGATACCTGGAGCACATAAGGTCATCCTCAACAATATGGTGGAAGTATCACAGGGAAGATACCGTAGCCACATGGTCACAACATTCCATCTTCTAGCATATGAGATGCCCAGGTTATCAATTCATGTGTGAAGGCCACAGTCATCAGTGTTGATTGTCCATCTTGTCATGATGTTCCGATTTATCCACTGTCTTCCTGGTGTAGCAACCATTTAATCCTTTTTTGTTTAAAAGAAACATATAGACTGAGGTACTGAGAGCTGCAGGTGTTGCAGGATCACTCATCAATGTCATGAGGGCAAGACAAATGAAATTTATGGGACCTATCAACAGAAGTAGTAGAATAGATAAATTAGCCTCTTGTGGGAAAATATCAGGCAAGACAGGTAGAGGAAGACAGAGAAAGATGTATGCAGAAAGGTTAAGCAGCTGAGCAACAAATGATAATATAAGAAACATCAGCTTTATAAAATAATGAGATGATAGAGAAGATTATCATGTATGCCCCGGACCATGGCACCCATAGAAGAAGAAGATATAAACTGAGGGGGTTAGATTCTTGCTCGTAGAGATAAGTTTGCAACAGAATCACACATCCACAGCAACCTAAACTTCAACCATTTGAACCTATCTGAGGTTAGGTTAGCTTTTTTTTTCTGTTACCTGTCTGTACCTATTTTCCACCATATAGATTGTTCTTCATAGATTCAAACTACTGAACGTAACACTTGCCTAGTACATCAACAGCAGCTGAAAAATGCTGGTGTTGACTGCAACGTCCCGTAAGGGATACGCAACAAAAAAGATTCTCTCCCCTTCCCCACCCTCCCCTTCTTCCCCCACCTTCCCCTGTTCATTATCTCCCCCCTTGAAGTACATTTCTTCCAGCCTGCAACTGGCTTCTAATTTTTCTTATCAAGATGCAGATGTAGGACGGTGACGTAGGATAGCAATGCTCGTAAAGGTAAGCATGAAAGAAGCTGAGCAACATAGAAAACATACACCCAATAGTAAAATACATACTCAACATATATATATATATATATAGGCTTGATTTTCTCACATTGCAGTGTTCTCTCTGTTTGCATGTTTGATTTGTTGTTCTTCTGTTTGGTTGTTCTATATTAACTATAGAGTGCATTATAGTGTATTAAAAATACAGTTCTGCTTCTAAGAAATTCATTGCGAATAAAATATTTGAAATACAACAAATAGGGTTTGATATAAGCATAAAGCGTTTGATTGTTTAATGTTGTTGTTGGCTGTTTGTGTACAGTTGAGTAAACTTCAGATATTGTGTTGACAAAATGCACTTGTGGTTTAGAAAAGTTGCTGCCTGTGGATTATTTATCTTTTGTAGTTGATAGAAATGTCATTGAAATTGTATTTACAGTTTAGGACAAATTGGCATTGTTGTAGATTTATTTCCTATTCATAGCTTAGAACAAATAACTACACATTTGTAGCCTTTTTATAATTTACAACAAAAGCTTGCTATACATAAATTATCTGTTTATAATTTACAGGGAAAAAACTTGTTTGAGATTAAGTGTATAAAAATTAGAACAGTAAATTTAAATACAATAATTAACTATTTAGAACAAACATTTGCTATCTATTAATTCTCAACAAGTAGTTACGTATATTTAACTAAAACATTAGTATAATTAGTTATCTGATAGTTTTGAGATAAATTGAATCCAAATGTATCTATAACATTTACAGTAAACACTTCCTATATATTGGTTGCTTAATTAACTTAATTTTTACTTTGGTTGACCCACATTTCTCACCAATTATTATTACTATTCCCTACCAGTGTTAGAAATTCTGAACATATCATATATGTCGCTGCATTGTGACGTGCTGAGTTGTTACCTGTATTTCAGTGATTTTTTGTTTTAAACAATCCATGCTTTTTGTTATGTTCAGATAAATGTATTACATATTAACATAACTGGCTTTATTGCATCCTGGGAGATATAAACGTACTTCATCTCCTTCAACATTAGCACTGTGAAATAAGTAGGAAGTCCTGCATGGATATTTTAAACTTATATACAGTTCTTTAGAATGGGCAAAATTTATGTTAAGATATTATAAAGTGTAAATAATATTGTATTATAAAGTAAAACATTTCAGTTATTGTAAAATAATCCATGATGGCTCTAGTAGATTAAAACAAGGTTGTTAATGAAAACAAAGGAATGTGAAAGGTATTAATTATAAAGTGTAAAGAGTATTGTATTGTGAAGTAAAACATTTAAGTTTTTGTAAAATAATCCATGGTGGTTCTAGTAAATTAAAACAAGGCTGTTGTTTTAAACAAAGTAATGTAAAATTTGACATTGAATGATTAATTTTATTTAAATTAAAAACATTTCATAATTGTTTATGAAAGTTCTATCACTGTCCCATTATATATGTTAAGACATGGTTTTTGCCATCACAATAAAAATGGTAAATGATGTTTCGAGAATTTGTCTATTCTTATCTTCAGGCTATGACTCTAAACTTGAAATATAATACTCTGAATCTAAACTTGAAATATGATACATTGTAAAATATTCAGAATAGAGTACATCTCCACCCATGTGTTACAGAAACCTGCAAGGGAAGCAAAGAAAAGTAGCACTGTATCCTACAACGCATGTCGTAAGAGGCAATAAAGGGTAGTGGCGTGAGGCTGGCTGCCTCATCCAGTAGAAAACTGTAGCTGTAAAATCTAACCAATCATAAACAAGATAACAAAGGACTTGGGGTGAGTTAATAGTGGGCCTATGCTACACTGGGTGATGAAAGGGAGAAGAAAAAGAAGAAAGAAAGAAAATCTCACCCAATCATCACTTTCACATTTTTGGGGAAAATCTTAAATTTTGTGTGTCTCTAATTTCTCAATCTCCTTAGTAATTTGCTAGTTCACTGGTTTAGATCACAGCTTGCTATGCTGGTCTGTCGATATTTTTTTCCGTTATGTAAAGTAAAACATGATGATTTTTAACTAGAAAGGCACTTATTGCAAATTGTAATGCCTGTGAACACAAAAAAAAATATGAGCAGTCATAAAGACTCTTATGCTGATGAAGATATGTGTAAACATAGATAACTTCTCTTGCATGTGGTGACTTTAACTTGTAGATTTCTGGAATTTAACAGATCATCACTTAGGATGACTGTAGTTTAGCAGGTCATCACTTAAGATAGCTGTAGTGTAGCTTGTTCAGTTTTATTACTTCATATTGTTTTGTTCTTTTGTTTCTTACTAATGTTTAGAAAACATTTTCTTAATGCGGCACACCACGCCACGTGAACACAATATGTAACCAGTAAAAGGTGAAGGTGGTCACATAGTTGATACTGCCTTGGAGGTGTGAAGTGTTAGGTCTTCACATGTCTTGGGTCACATTGTATGATGTAGGGTGAGATCAGTTTCCTTCTGCATCTCCTTTCCTTCCTAGTCAATTCCCAGAAAATTCTGAAAATTCTGGCACGGAGTGGTCAGCAAGACTGGAACCGGCATATTATTCAAATCTTCTATACTATACTACATTGGCAGTTAAAAAGAGTAATGTGCCCATTATTCAAATCTTTTATACTATACTACATCGGCAGTTAAAAAAGAGTAATGCCCATTATTCAAATCTTCTATACTATACTATACTACATCGGCAGTTAAAAAAGAGTAATGCCCATTATTCAAATCTTCTATACTATACTACATAGGCAGTTAAAAAGAGTATTGCCCATTATTCAAATCTTCTATACTATACTATATCGGCAGTTAAAACGAGTAATGCCCTTTGATAATACTTGAAGAGGGCAAGAGGATATGTAGGTTTTCCACAAGTGTAATGACACTAGTTTCAGCCAGAGATAAACAGCAAAACAATTTGCGGGTGTTTTTAGTCAAGACATTGGTGATATTCTGCAGATGTTTACATCAACACTGCTCGCCAGAGAAGAATCTCTTCCACCAGCAGTGGGAGCAGCGTAGGCAACTATTATAGCAACCACAACAGCAATCACATGAGGCTGGGAACTTTGAGCAGCACAGGAAGTGCAGGTGAGCAAACTGCCACATCTGAATCAGTTGGAAAAGGCACTTTCTGATCATGTCTTCTTGTGCCTTAAGCTTATGTCCAGTTTTACAGGCTGGATGTCTAGTGTCACAGGTCTACTGTTCCAGCATTTAATTCTAGAGCCAATGTGATGGAAGCTGCAAAGATGGTCCAAAGATCAAAGAGTTCTGTGTGCAAGACGATGTGCTACAGAAGAAGCGTGGACGTGGGGACAGTTACTGCAGCTCCGAGATGGCTGTCTCACTTGAACAAGAACATCAGAAGTCAGAGTGAGTTCGCCTGATAGCGGGAGACACTGACAACATGGAAAGCTGACCCATACGCAAAAATCAGTCCAGTGTGGATTATGCTTGAGTTCAAAAAGGGTGATTGAACGGGGAAAAACAAAGATGTAAGCAAGAAGCTGGGTTGTGAGTTTGTTACCTTGGCCTTCTTCCATTTAGCTTCCCATAGAGCATTCACCCTCACCCATCTCATGCAGTTTCCCCTGTCCTTTGCTATCTCTTGCAGAAGATACTGTGATCATTTCTTCTTGTGCCAAGATCATGGTGCATATGTGTGTACCAGAATGTACATGTTGTGTAAATATTCTCTGAGTTGATTTTAAACGTTCTAAATTTTACCAAGATGGTCGTCTACATGGCCTCCTTTGAAAACTATACTGGAATGTACAGTTTTCAACTACCAATCTATTTATAGCCTGCATGACATATACATCACCCTTATCTGAGAAGACTGCATCCACCTATAAGGGGAACAAATAACATATAATCTCTGAAGCCACAAACAGTGTGTTGCACGGTTTCTGCACGGTTTTCTGTTTCTGCACGACTTTCTGTTTCTGCACAACTTTCTGTATTTAAATTCACTAAGAGAAAACATAGTTTTTAATTAAAACATTATCTAATTGTACATGTCTGTTGCAGGACATGGTGCTCAACCCCAACCCCAGATTGATTAACTAGAGTATTTTACTTTCAGTAGTTTTCCATTGTATTCTGATTGAGAAGTCAATATTGAAGTGTGGCTGACTGGTGTATGGAATGAACCTCCTACCCTGGTGTTAGAATTTCAGCTCAAAACATTAAACCCCAAAGCCACATAAACCTCTAAAACACTATCTAGTTGTCCTGAAAACAATATCCTGAAATGGATTTAAAACAAGGACTTTTAGTCAAGGCTGTCATTCATGTAAGTCATTCTGATTCCCAAATGTCTCAGGTTTCCTAGGCTTTCTCTTTCTTTCTAGAGGCCAACCGGAAGACCCCAAATGCGATATAGGGATGTGTGTAAACAAGATATGAAAACCCTTGGCATAGACTCAGACATGTGGGAAAGAGTTGCAACAGACAGATGTTCCTGGAGAAGAGATGTACGAAACGGACTGGTGCTCTTTGAGCAGAATCTGATCCAACAAACTGAGGATAGCAGGCACAGGCTTTAAACGCAGTCACTTACTGCGGGACCTGCCTCGTCTCACAAATGCGGAAACTGTGACAGAGATTGTCACTCTCGCATTGGACTATACAGTCACTAGCGGTGCTGTCAGGTACCTCCCCAGCAGCACAACTCTATAGTCCTTCAGGACTGAAAGAGGCCTACTACTACTACTACTAGGCTTTCTGTTGCAGCTTTTTTTTTAGATCTCAGCCTCCTTAGTGGCTGCTAGACTTTGTTGCTGTGTTAAACTCTTGAAAATCTAGGAGGTCGTGACCCTCAGCTTTTGGTCTCCCATGCTTGTCATGGTGGGTGATCTTCTCCCATCCTGCAGACATGACCAAACCATCTCACTGGAACAGCTTCACTAATGTCCTAGAGCATTTTCCACAATAGTATTACATTTTCCAAATGTGAAACCTACCCTGGTATCAACATGAAAATTTTTTGAAAAATTAAACAAGTGCACATTTTGTGAGGTCAGAGAACCTTGCAACCAGGCATATGATTAATTAAAAACATGAGTGAATTATATATGTCACTCAAGACATCATCATCATCAAGTGCCCGCCGGCTGGCATAGGCGTTCATGGCTTTCCACAGATCTCGGTCTTTAGTGTTCTGGATCAGCTCTGCTGATGATATTACTCCATGCCACAGTCTCAATCCATCCAGCATCATTTCTCTTGGTCTGTCTCTGCCTCTCTTCCCCTCGATCTTTCCAGTTGTCACGATGTTCTCCAATGCCTCTCTTCTTATCAAATGACCAAAGAAAGCTGTTTGTCTCTTTCTTATTGTTGTATATAGTGTTCTAGTTTCATTAGCCTCTTTCAGGCAATCGTTGTTAGTTACTCTGGCAGCCCAAGGAATTCGCAACATTCGTCTTAAAAACCACATCTCTGTTGCTTCTAAGTTCTTCTTAACTCAAGACATACCAATTAATTTTTGACTTCTTTGTTATTCACATATCACTTTTCTTTAGTAAAATATGTTACTCATGATATACTCATTTTTAACTTCTTTGATTATCCACATATCACTTTTCTTGAGTTAAGTAGGTTGTTCTAGACATAGTAACTTTTTACTTGTAGATTGATCACTTATTTACTTTTTATGCATTAATCTCTCCTGTGCATGATATACCAACCTTTCCCTTATTTATTTATTCTTGTATTGTCAATGTGTTAATATGTTACTCACGATATATTACTTTCTTTTTCTTATTTGTTTTTCTATTTATAACTGTTTTCAGTTTATTTACTCTCTCTCTCTCTCTCTCTCTCTCTCTCTCTCTCTCTCTCCTTTCCTTTTTCTCTTGTCTCAGTCTCCCCCCCTCTTTCAGTCTTCGTCTCTTTCCCCTCTCTGTACGCAGGCACATGTTTGCATAATGTTCATATTGCTTCTAGATATAGTTTATTATGTTGTTATGATAAATGTTAGACATGATATAATGTTACTAATTGCTTGCTGCACCAAATATATTCTTTAACATTACCATAAATTTTGACCAATTTTATATATGGTGTAATATTGCTAAATCATTGTTATTGTGATATTATATATTGTGTAGTGTTGTTACATGTTGCTAAGTTTTAAATAGTATGTAATTTTGTTATATGTTTTTGCATGTTGTATATATGATATTATTTTGCTGTATGTTTAATAATTTTAAATCTGTGTAATGTTACTAAGGAAACCAACCAAGGACATATCTGCAGTCTACTTGAAGAAGGCCAGCGATGGTGGTGTAGTGGCTAGACACTCACCTGCTTTTCTTGCGGTCTGGAGTTTGATCCACATTAGGGTGGATTCGAATTTTTAAAATTGACCTAGGCTGCCAGTTTGACCTAGGCTAAAATTGGTACCAAGAAAACAGTTAAATATGTACAAGAGACAACGTTGCAGTTAGATCAATTTCAAGTGAACAAAAAAAGAAGGCGGCGGCGCCAAGAAAACAGTTAAATTTGTACAAGAGACAACATTGCAATTAGATAAATTTCAAGTGAATGAAAAAGAAGAAGAAGGTGCCAGGAAAACAGTTAAATTTGTACAAGAGACAACGTCGCAGAAAGAGACCGAGCCATATGGGATAAAACCTGGTGCAATGAAGTCGACCCTGTCGACTTTTAAGTGATGTTTTTTTTTAATTGAACATAACATTTGTTATTCTAATTGCCTGGTGAAGCACAAACAGCCAATAGGAGCTAGATGTGATTGCAATGTCCTGCAAAGAACATGCAACATTAAACAAATTAACACATCGCCCATTGAGTGCTGATTGGTCTATAAAAACATGGGATAGCACCAAATACTAAATACTGCTCACGGCTTAAATAAAAAAAAAGATTCTATACATTTAAAAAATATATTTTTTATTTGTTACTTGAGGCTGTGAACATACATGTTGACCAATACAGCATGATTAAAAACTAATGAGACATTTTAGCTATTTGTAACACTGTGACTGTTTTCAGTCGGATTTGCCCATCTGACCTGGGCTGCCATGTTGACCCACCTAAAAATATGTACCAGGAAATGTCATTGGAAAAATAAGGTGGCAGGCTTGATATTAATCACAGCATCGCTGGAGTAACAACTGGTCCATACATTTATGGGTCTATTACAATACTTCCCATACACTCAAGATAGGGTCCTTTACTACTTTACTTACTTTACTCTATATTTTTTGGTGTCTATTGTATATTCTTCCAGTATGACCAGGCTTTGCAGCAGTCTGGAGTTTTTAGTTAATTATGACTACAGAATGTTTTTGATGTGTCAGCTTTGCCTGTCAATGTTTTTATTTTTTTATGTGTGGATGTTTCATTTGGCTAGTTTTGGTTTCACAGCGCGGCAGCAGAAATCTAGCACTTCTTCTGTTAGCTCGGAACTTGATTTCCTCACACCAGACAGGAATCAAACCAAACAGTCTAGGATAGGCTTGTCCCAGTCTCAACGTGAGTAGTGTCGTCAGTCCTTTCATACATACACAAGCCCTCTGCCCAGAGTTAGCCAGCTTCAGACTTTTTGGTCTTAGATTAGCTAGTGCATTATTTGGTCAGGGGTGTGCTTTTACTAGCATTTCCTGTTGATTATTTCTAACCCACTTAGCTAAGCATGATGTCGTCACCAATTTGAACTCACCTGGCTAAGTGTATTATATTGATGTATTTTCACCCAGTTCATATATATGATATTAACCGAATCTACCCACTTGACTGCATATATGATATTAACCCAAGCTCACCCATTTATTCACATATATGATATTAACCAAATCTCACCCATTTAACTACATATATATTAGTAACTAAATCTCACTCACTTGACTGCATAAATGATATTAACCAAATCTCACCCACTTGACTGCATATATATTAACCAAATCTCACTCACTTAACTGCATATATGATATTAACCAAATCTCACCCACTTGACTGCATATATGATATTAATCCAATCTCACCCATTTGACCACATATATGATATTAACCAAATCTCACCCATTTGACTATGTATATGACGGTAACCAAATCTCACCCACTTGACTACATATATGAAATTAACCAAATCTCACCCACTTGACTACATATATGAAATTAACCAAATCTCACCCACTTGACTACATATATGAAATTAACCAAATCTCACCCACTTGACTACATATATGAAATTAACCAAATCTCACCCACTTGACTACATAACATATATGAAATTAACCAAATCTCACCCACTTGACTGCAAAAATGATATTAACCAAATCTACCCACTTGACTAACATATATGAAATTAACCAAGTCTCACTAATTTGACTATATATATGACAGTAACCAAATCTCACCCACTTGACTACATACATATATAGTATTAACCAATCTCACCCATTTGACCATATAAATGATATTAATCAAATCTCACCCATTTGACCTCATAAATGATATTAATCAAATCTCACCCACTTGACTACATATATGATATTAACCAAATCTCACCCATAGTTATGTATTGTCTTATCCGCTTAGACTACATACATACATAGACATGTGTAAGTAATGTGTGTGCTATGGTTAAACAAACTGTATCTATTATGTAGTACGTCATTTTGCAACACTGACATACGAGGGTTAGTTAATAAGTAAGTCACAAATAGAAAAATAACTAAATATGATAACTTGAAAACCAGTTTATTTTTGTACATACATTGTCTCTTTATTTCTCACCATAATTTCCACCAACATTGATGCACTTATCCCATTGTTTTATCAGTCCTCCCAAAACCGGCTGCATAGAACTGTGTGCTCTGTTTCTAAACCACGTTTTCACTTCACATTCAACTTCTGCGTCACTCGCGAAATGTCTCCCGCCAAGGTGGACTTAGCCCCTAGCGATTTCCCGTAAAGCGGTGCATAGCTGGGTAGAAACATTTTCAAGGGTGAGTCAATAAGTCACACTGTTCTGTGGATGGCAGGTAATTAAAACAGAGCACGCAGTAAAATGCAGCCGGTTTGGGAGGACTGATACAACGATGGGATAAAGTGCATCAATGTTGGTGGAAATTATGTTGAGAAATAAAGGGACAATGTATGTATAAAAATAAACTGGTTTCAAGTTGTTATCATAGTTATTATTTTTCTACAGCCATTTGTGACTTACTTATTAACTTATCCTCATATTATACGACTCAACCAGTCCACATTTTTAACCTATTATAACGCATGGAATCATCATGACCAAACTAGGTCTGGTCCCGGCCAGTCCATTTGTGTTGAGATGAATCTTGTCCTGCTAACATCCTTGTCCTTCAGAAAGCAATGGCAAACTACTGAATGTAAACTTGCCTAGGAATCACTAACAGCCAAAAACTGCTGGGGTTGACTTTGATGTCCTGTAAAGGACATGCAACTCACTTTAACTACATCCTAATATGCCTCTCTGCAGACGTAAAATTCCAGTACTTTGTTTTGCACACCTCACTGATTTCTGAGCTTTTAGAGGGCAATGAGAGTTCTCACCACCTTGGAGATACAACTTAAGTGCCAGGTTGGGAGGAAAGAACTACACCAAACTCAACTTGGAGATGCACAGCCATTTCATGGCTTAAACAACACATGTGACATGAGTTAAAAATCAGTTTTCTAGAGGATTTTTCCAACCAACCGACCTGTCAATGTATATAACATTGACCTCATCTAACCCACTCAGTCAGTCAGTATATAACCTAGTAAAGTTAACACATCAGTGAATCACATTGACTTCTTGTAACCCACTGAACCTGTTAGTGCACTTTTTACTAACCCGGCAATCAGTAGAAATTAATGACCTAGTCTCACCCAGAAGTCAATGTATATCATAGTGATCCATTGTAACCCACATAGCCATCGCCAGTTAAGTTAATTGCATATCCTTTACAGGACATTACAGTCACCACCAGCAGTTTTTGCTGTTGTGAGCTCTTGAAAAGTTTACGTTCAGTAGTTTGCCTTTGCTTTCTGAATGAAACACACAAACAAAACAGAAAAATATGTCCTAAAGCAGAAACCTCCTCTGAGTCTGTGATTTGAGAGGACTGTCACTTTGAAAAGACCTGATTGCACGAAGAATATGTGGCCAGTCTTTTCCTTTGTTAGCAGACATCGAATGCGGGCATCAAACCCTCGTCCGATTGTGGTCACCACATTATCAGTGTAGACCCCTATAAACCACACTAACACACCCACCATCAATGTTTACTAAAATGACCTAATCAACCCAGCCAATTGGTATATAATCATATTGACCCACTTGAGCCCACTCATTCAATCTGATATGCCATATTAACCTATCCAGTTCCATTAACCAATGAATGTATGTTAATGGGCCAATTCTGATTCTCTCAGCCAATCAGCATGTACCATATTTACCTAATCTGACCCTATTAGCAAATCAGCATGTCTCATAGATATATCCTAACCTACACAGCCAATCACTGTTTACCATTATGTCTGGTTGTAGCTGCCCATCTGCCTAATGTAGCCAATAATCATCATTAAAGTCATGATTGTCTGCTTGATGTACATTCTGTTATTTATGCTTGGTCAGTGTAAGATGTTGCTTTATGGTTGGTCAATGTCAGCTGCTGCTGTTGTGTTCCTATTTGGCATGCACATATGTTCATATATGTGGCTTTGTGTTCAACAAGGAAACAGTTTGCTTTGACAGTATTTTTATTGTTTTGTCTTGTAGACTCAGAAAATGTAACATTGAAATAGAAAAGCGTAATTTTACATTGGTAATTGTACACGCCAAGTGTACATTGATATTTGAGTACTACTGTTGAAATAAATCCAGCTGCAGGTGATTTGGCAGCAGACCGCCTTGCGTTGGTTTTTTTACGAAATGGTATGGGAGCTGGTCGTTCAGAAAGCAATGGCAAACCACTGAAAGTAAACTTGCCAAGAGATCACAATAGCGAAATATGCTGGTCTTGACCATGACTTCCTGTAAAGGATATGCAACTAACTTTAACTGTCAAGATGGTAACTGAACAAATTCATGAAATATATGGGCAAGTGGATATGCTCATGAAATTTACATGGGTAATTGGACAACTGCTTCAGAATTACCTTGGTAATTGGATGCACACATTAATGTTACATTAGTAATTGAACAGTTTTCATGACATATATATTTGGCAATTGGAGGTAAATATTTGGTAAATGGAGGTATACTTAAATTCACATTAGTAGTTGGACAAATGCATTTTACATAGGTACTCTGAAAAATACATACACGTTACATTGGTAATTGGACAGAGAGAGAGAGTTGTGGTAGAATAGTGGCATGCACACTTGCTTGGTTGTCATGGGTTTGAATCCGCAGTAAGTTGGATTTTAACAATTGACCTGGCCTTCTGGGTCAGCCCAGCCTACAGTGGATACCAGGACATGCCCTGGCAAGTAAAGATGGCCGGTGTGATGCTGGCTACACCATCCCTCAAGTGCCAGTTGGTCTACGCAAATATAGAGCTAGCACCTACAGCCCAATAACCACAAGGCATGTACAATGGGCCATGTAGAAATTCGTTTTGGTGGCATTTGGACAGATGAAAGAAATTCGCTTTGGTCGCATTTGGACAGATGAAAGAAATTCACTTTGGTGGCATTTGGACAGATGAAAGAAATTCACTTTGGTGGCATTTGGACTGATGAAAGAAATTCATTTCGGTGGCATTTGGACAAATAAATGAAATTCACTTTGGTCGCATTTGGACAGATGAAAGAAATTCACTTTGGTGGCATTTGGACAGATGAAAGATATTCACATAGACACTCACTTCAAATGAACACTGATATTGTAGACATTTGAGTGCCAATTGGTCTGTAAATATGGGGCTAGCACCATCTATCCATATGCTCTGTGCCATGAAACGGGGTCCTTTATTTTTCTTTTAAATTTATTGTAGAAATGCATTAAATACAATTTGTATTAGGTAATAGGTAGCATGTTGTATGTCCTTCACAGGACACTGATAAACCCCAGGTTGATTTTTCTATGCAAGTTTATGTTTAGTAGGTTGCCATGGATTTACCCTGATTGTATTCAACAATGCCTCATAAGATACATTCTGAATTCCAGTGTGGAACACCCTACCTCGCCATCAACATATTGGAAGTTTAAGAGGAGCGCTCTCGTCCTTTCAGCCACGTTGGCTGCATCACAGCCTGTGTGGCCACAGGGCTTAATGCAACTGCACTTGAACTTCCAGTGTGCTGAGGGTGGGTAGGTAGATTGTTCCCAACACCTGTCGGTGGGACTTGAACATTGACTTCCCATTCAGAAAGTGATGGCAAACTACTCAATGTAAACTTGCTCAGAAAATTCAACATATGCTAGGCATGCAACAGTAGGTAGCATAGACTTGTCTTCAATGTATAGTGTAACCACATCTCCAGTGTGAATGAATTGTCTTTCTCTCTGCCTACAGCAAACAGTCGATCAAATTCCCCATCTTCTGTGCGGCGTCTGCCTGTTTACATCAAACACACACCGTCTCGGGTGGACACGGGGCTGGGCCCCAAGAAGTCCAGGATCCCAGCGTCACAGAGTCAGGGAGCCAGCCGAGAGCCCAGTCCGGCCAGGAGTTTTAGAAGTATGTCATTGTTAATAAGTTCTTCAGTGTTTGCATGTTTATTTTGCTCTTTCAGTCAATAATTCAGGTGCTGTCTCCACAATGAAGGTTGGCTGCAGTGGAATCGTATCACTCTCACACTGTTGTACACTCAGACTTCTGTAGTGGAATCTCTTGATATCTTCTCACTTATATTGCTGTCTACCACTTGCTCACCTGATTCCCAGTCAATCTGTATGGGCTGTGCTAAATCAGGATTCGGTTAGATCCAAGTATCCCTTTCCTCAGACGTGAATGTCTAGTAATAGTATTACACACCCAGCAGGTTTATCAACTTGGAGAGGGGAAGGAGGGGTCTGCAGTAAGGTCTCTGTGGAGGTGGTGCTGTGGTACCAAGTTAGTTAAAGTCTCCACACCAACCTTCCTCCAATTGATGCCAGCCGTTGTCAGGTTTCAGGTAACCTTAATGTCAGTGTGTTGGACTTAAGAGTCAAAACTCATTGTTCCAGGGCTTTACACCAACAAAATATTAGTTTTCATCACAGATCTGCATGTTACCAGTTCAGTTTGCTTTAATCTTCTCACAGGATCCATTGCAACATCTTAGTTTAATAAATGCATTGTTATTTGTCTTGTTATTATCAATTGCTGCTGGCTGGTGTTGCCTTTAATCTACTGAAAGGTATCTCTTTCTGATGGTGAACACCGGACGAATGTATTTTAGTTAAAGCATTGTCTTTTTGCTTTGTTTATCTAAACTGATTATCTGCTATGGGATTAACTATTGCAGGGGATTGTCTATATTTTACCTATTTGCTGTCCAAATCTCTTGACCATTCATAAGTTACTTTTTTTTTCAATGTGATCATTTTGCTGTCTAAAAATTAATTAACATACACTTGTTTCACCAGGCCTGTGGCCCAATGGATCAAATTTAATTTTGAAAGTGTTGAGTGTAGCTTGCCTACCCATTGATTATATCCTCATATCCCTGTAAGCAACACCTTACTGCTTGTCTTTAGCATGGTTTGTACTTTAAATCTGTCTGACATTGGCGATCCACTCAGTCATTATTAACCTGGAATAGAACAGATTTTATATATTTATTGAGTGCTTCTGATTTAGGATTTTCACCTGTATTTCGGGATACAATGGATCTCCTTGTAAGGTATGTGCAACGTGTTGATGTTTAGTACGTTTCTTCTCACAGGAGCTTAATATACCTATTTGTTTCCAATTCATATCATTATTAACCTGGTTCAGCCAGCATGACCAATTACCAGCATAGCTCTTGAGGTCATGGGAACATAATTCATCCCTCTTCAAAATGGAGACATGAGAGAGTTATTGTTTCATAAATTGCCTTCAGTGTGGTACTGTGTTTAATCTCTCATTTTATTTGTTCTTCTTTAGGTCAAGGAGAGAGGAGGCTGAGTGGAGGCAGCAGCAGAATACCCAGTGGGAGGAAAAGTATGTGCGCCACTGATGTTATTTTTCTTCCCTGATTTTATTAGGAAAGTTATGTCTACCATTGTTCTGCTTTAGATGAGCGGCTGCTGTTTATATTCCTGTCTTATTCTTCTTCCCCTCCAAGTATGGTTACTTTGTTTGCTCCATGTCTCCACTTCACCTTCTCCAACCACCTTAATATTTCTGTTAATCTGTACTCTTCCTTATCCCTATTGATCTTTTTTCTGTTCTTTTCTCCTACTTCTTATTAGTTTTCTGTTTTTATCAGCTAAGTTGTTTCCTTTTGCTCATTCTGTTTTTTTTTTCCTTACTTTTTTAAATCATCTTCCCCACCATCTACTTTTTATCTATTTCCTCAATTGTTTTCTCCATGTCTCCTCACTTCACCTTCTCCGCCTCTTTACTCTGCCTGTTAATCTTTTCCTTTCCTCATTCATATCTTTCTTTTCTTTTCTCCTACTGATTATTTTTCTTCCTGTTTTACCCTCCAAGTCCTAGTTTCCTATTGCTGATTCTATTTGTTCTTCTTGCTTTCTTATCGTTCTTTGTTTGTTTAGTTATTTCTTCTTCTGCTGCCTTTCATCTCCCAATTGAGTACAAGCTCTCAACCAACTGAAGCCAAGCTATTTGTAAACTTGTTCACGACTGATTGGATTTGGCAGCTAAAGTGTTATACCAAATGAGAAAGCCAGCCTCATGCCAACCCTCCTTAGTCATCTCTTGTGATATGCATGGCAGGTTACATTGTTACTGAGGACCCAGGCAACAAGCAGGAAAAATTCCTAGACAAGGGATTTTTCATGTATGCAATGTTCACATAGATCCTGATTTGCTGCTATCTGAGAAAGCTCAACATCCGATCCACTACTCTAGAGTTGGGTAGGGGTAATAAAATCCTCATCTTCCATCTGTTTATAAAAGTGAACACCTTGATCCACACTTGATCTACTTGAGTCACAGGCTGATGCCACTTCTGATTGACTATATATTTTCTTCAGTGAAGCCCAACCAACATATTTCTGCCAGTTCACACTTTCTTGCAAGGGACCTGAGGATGGTATTCTCCACCCTTGTTCTAGGGTAGTGGATTTGGTGCCTGGTCATCTCAGATAAGTCCTGGTAGCAAGTGCCTAACATGCTTGCCTGCTGGCCTGGCAGCCATGTGTTCAAATCCCCATCGAGATGATGATTTTTAAAAAAATTACCTGGGCGCCTAGGTTATTGTTTGCATATCCTTTACAGGACATTGCTGATTGTTGATTTCTTGGCAAGATTACGCTCAGTAGTTTGCCATTGCTTTTGCGCCCAGGTCAACCCGTCCTAAAATGGAAGGAAGAGATGTTTTTTTGTTTATGTGCTCACTTGCTTTGAACTCAAGTGTAGTCCATACACATTACTTCTAGTAGTACTGGACTGAATTTTGTGGGTGGATTAGCATTTCCCTATTAACAGTGTCCCTCGCCATTAACGAACCCACTCTGACTGCAGAGGTAATTATAATTAATGTCTCCAAGTCAAGGATGATAGGTCAGCATATTAGTCCAACTGTCCTGTGTAGGGGTTGAACCCCTTACCTCCGCATCAGCACACTGGATGTTTAAGAACATGTGTTCTTATCCATTCAGCCACGCTGACTTATGGAGGAAGAGATATTCTGGGGAGTAAACGCACTTAGTGTGATATTGATCACATGGAGTGCTGATTGGTCTAACACCATGTACCCAATATGCATAAAAGGCATGAGAAAAGATCATTTTGCTTCTAAGATATGGGCAAGAAAAGATGCTGGATTTTATTTTCACGATGTGATCATTAAAGACTGCTCAGATCTTGGAGATGTAAAAGTTGGCATGATGTGACCAATATTCCTAGTAAAATAACAAAATTAGAAGCTACCCTCAGCAGAATATTTTTGACATGTGTATCACTTATCTAATAATACACCACAATAAGCATTGATGTAAAAACCAAATGGAACCAGAGGAAGAGGCTGACCAAGTAAACTATGGACAGATGGAATAGCCAGTCTATGGGAATCTTGATATATGAAGCCCTGAATGGGCGCTCTCCCGCTGTGTATGCTTCTTCACCTCGACATCCCAAGGTACAAGAGGAACAAAATGAGATGAGGTGATCACTTACCTAGAGAGGAAGACAAGAGTAATCTATCACATGAGTTTCCCAAGAATAAGTTTCTGGACTGACATCATTATCAAATGTCATGCTGATAAGCTCAGGTGGTAATGTTTCACCATCTCACCCGATCACCTGAGTCGTGGATCAGCTCAGCATTCTTGTCTCAACCATGCCACATGGCCAAGCCATCCAGGTATTTACTTCTCTGCCTTCACCTTGTTCTCTCCCCCTCGATCTTGCCAGTTGTCACTAAGTTCTCCAATTTATTTCTTCTCATAGTGTGATCAAAAAATGGTGACTGTCTACATCTAATTTCTCTAATCAGTTTACAATTTTGATTTGTTTCTTATAGGACTATGGACTGACATAAACCTAGATTTACTGGTGGAATGACATGTTAACCTGGCATGACATGTTTGTTTGTGTGATTCAGGATTGTTTTGTTTACTTATTCAGCACCAGTGATGACCGCGAGGCTGTTGAGAAATGGATCTGATGCAGAGGCTGCATTGAATGATGCCTTGGTGAGATTTTTTACTGTGGGATTCCGGTACTACAGTCATGTATTGATTTCTGTATTGTGCACAATCTTTGAAATTTTCTTGCTTACCTTTCTTTCCCCATTCTTCCTTCCTACCTGGCTTAAATTGTGTCTTCTTCTTACCTGACTTTTTCTCTTTAATCTTCACTTATGCCCTCTTGTAACTTCATTGTTTCTTTATAATTTACATTCTTTATGCTGCTTCTTACTTTATCCTCCCTTCATATCACCATGGTCTGGCAAGAATGCGACAGCGTGGAGTGACGAGGGGATCTGGCCGATGCTCGACGCTTAGAGGAAAGGTGAGATGCACATATAATCAAATTGCTACTGGTACTATTAGGGTTGGAACTCTTCGCTGGCTTCTGAGGATGGGAACGGGGTGCTTATGGGAATGCCCCGAATACTGTGATGTCAGTTCCTCAATCAATCAATCAATCAATCCTCCCTTCATTATTTATAACCTCCTTTCTGATTTATCTTGTTTCTTTCATCTTTCTTCCTTATCAATCTTCCAGTTTTTTTAATCTTCTTCTGACTTCTTTTCTGTGTGATTATCTTTTCCTGATTTCCTTTGTTTTTTCATTCTTCCTTTCTTTATCCCCCCCCCCCCCCTTTTTCATTTGTTCAAACTTTTTTTTTCTCCTATTTTTCTTTATTCTTTCTTTCTAAATTTATTTCTGTCTTCCTTCCTACCTAGCAACATTTATTTATTCATTTTTAGCAACTTGTATTTCTAGTTTATTCCTTCCTGGCTCATTTTCTTGGTCCTTCCTTATCCATTCACCTTGTTGCCTACTGTTTTTGTTGCCTCATCTATTCTTTCTTACCAGATCATTTTATTGTTCTATATTAATTTGTTGTCATGCCTTCTGCTTCTTTTTTCTGCATGGTTATTTAGATAGGCATGGTACAGATTCAAGTAGACTCAAGTCTGTTACTTTCTGTGACAATGTTATCTGCTGCTCTCTTTTCCTGTCATGTATTGTGTGTGGCCAGATTACATATTTTTGTTATTGGTTTCCTTTGTTTTTAGGGCAGAAGTGCCCACCGTAAACGCCATGAACAATATGATTCCGATGATGCAGCCAGTGAAACGTCCAGCGTGTGTTCTGAACGGTCGCACAGTTCTTACGGAGGACGTAACTCAGAGGTGAGTTCTGTCTTGGGACTTTTCTTACAGCTAGCTTCATTGTTTGTTGATTTCTTAGTACATGTTCGAGCCAGTACCTTAGGTGACACAACTGCAAGCTGGATAGAATTTTGTGTTTGTATTAAACCAAATCCTGCTGAAAAATATACTCAAGGATGGTTTCACTCAAATGCATAAACTCCGTAGCACTGGTGAAAATCTTGAGAAGAAAGGAAACTCCTGGTTTACATTCTGGCAAAAATAATTATGTGCAAGAGATGAAATTGTCCGTCATTTACATGAAAATGATGCGGTTACGAAAAATCACTATTGTCCGCTGCTATTTTGATTGGAAGAACATATGAAGTGGGATGACCAATTTCTGTTCCATCTGAGAAACCTCTCTCTAGGACCAATTTTATAAGGCTGGGTCAACACCAAAACTGTATGCCAGTGGTTCTTAACCTTTTTTGGCCCAGTGCCCCCTTCACCATATTTTCAGAACGTCATTCCCCCCCTTCCTATCAAAAATTTGGCCCGTGCCCCCCTTCACCGTATTTTCAGAACGTTATTCCCCCCCCCCCCCCTTTCATATTTCCTATCTAAAAATCCCCCCCCCCACCCCTACACAGTATACGTAAAAATGGAAGGTAAATTTCATAGCATATACTAAAACAAGTCTAGACATCCACATAAAACATGATTTGTGGGTCTACTTACTTTATAAAATGAATTTTAGAAGGATGAGACTGTACATAACTGTAAAATATGAAGGGAAAAACAATATCAAGTAATCGGTTCTTGTATTAACGTGATCTCGAAATGGTCTTCATTCACCCCCTGGAAACCCTAAAATTCCCCCCTGGGGGGAATTCCCCACCGGTTGAGAACCACTGCTGTATGCGTTTGGAAAAATACATACTTTCACCTTGGGATGGACCTTCTATAAAAGCTTCTTTCAGGTCAAAATGGATAAAAGACCACCTTGATCAAATGTACAATGATACTTGTCACAGACTTTCAAGGCAAGATCTGGTTATTATGTTTCTATTGTGAACAAGGTACAACTGACTGACATATCATCTACACCAGTGGTTCTCAACCTTTTTTTTGTTTTGGCCCATGCACCCCTTCAGCATATGTTCAGAATATCATTCCCCCCCACCCCTTTGTATTTCCTCCCTATAAATCCCTCCCCCTCCTCCTACACAGTATACATAAAAATGGAAGCTAAATTTAATAACACATACTAGATCAACTATAGATGTCTACATAAAATGTGATTTGCTGGTCTACTTACGTTATAAAACAAATTTCAGAAGGGCGAGAAGAACAAAACTGTAAAGTATGGAAGGAAAAACAATATCATGTAATCAGTTTTTGTATTAACGCGATCTTGAAATAATCTTAATTTCTCCCTTGGAAACCCTATAATTCCCCCCTGGAGAGAATTCCTCACCGATTGAGAACCACTGATCTATACCATAAGTTCAGGATTGGTTCATCAGATCTCTATGTCTCTGGCAATAGTCTCATCACGGTCAGGTACATACTACAGTCTTGCCAAACTTAAGAATGAGTGTCAACAATATGGCAACAGAAAACTTTCTTCCCGATAGTCTGCTGACAATCATGTGTGGTCATGTGTTTAAATCCCTGTCAAGGTTGGAATTTTAATACACATTGATCTAGGATCCCAGGTCAATGCAGCCTAAAATAGATACCAAGATGTGTTCTGGGAAGTGAAGGCGTGATAATGATCACATCACACACTGAGTGCCAGTTGGTCTATAAAACATTGTAGACTAGTACACCATGTACACATTATGTCTCAAGGTGTGGGAAAAGGTTCTTTTCTATTACAACTTCCTGACACCAGAAACTGTACACAGAAAAAGGTGAAAAATTGAGTTCTGACATGGGTGAAGTGCTGAGACATTCAATAAGTCTATGACATTTTAGTGATTCGGGGGACAGGAAAGTTGGTGAGGAAGAATGGAGTTGGTCATCTCACCCAGTAAATCTACTCTCTAGAATAAGTGCAGTTATTTCCATTTCACACATCCTCTTCCTCTCTCTCTCTCTCTCTCTCTCTCTCTCTCTCTCTCTCTCTCTCTCTCTCTCTCTCTCTCTCTCTCTCTCTCTCTCTCTCTCATCTCTCTCTCTCTCTCTCTCTTTCTGCCTCATTGGGGGCATGTAAGATGAGATGCATGAGTACAGCTTCACGTTTTGTTACTGTAAGCTCTTGTTATTGATAGAAAAAGAGCAAAGGGGGCAGTGGCTGTGAAGTAGAGAGCTTGTCACATCATTTCATAAAACTAACATAAATTACCTGAAACCCAAACCTTGTTTGGAACTACTTTCTCCTGCTCCTGTTAACTTGCATCTCATTTATCATGATGTTGACTTTCATTTCATTTATCATAATCTTGACTTTCATCTCATTTATCATGACGTTGACTTTCATCTAATTTATCAAGATCATGTTGAAGATAAATTGCAGTGAGCTTTTATGAGTGTATTTTGCCAGTACTTATGTGTTTCAATGTCCTTTACCCTGTTTAAAAACATGGAACTAAATATGTATTGTAGTCCTCTGAATTGGACCGAAAATACCAGGCACAGCGAAAGGTACCTAAACTTTCTTTTGTACGCTAAGTCAACTTTTTATGTACCCTAAAATCTCGCATATAGTGCACACACAATATATACTGCGTACATTGATGTGATTTAGCTCCACATTTTCTGATAAAATGGAAATCTGAGTATAATGCACATCATAATTTTTGAAGATATTTTTTTCATGAAGCATTTGTTAAAAGAATATCTGAAACATAAGAAAAACCTGGCACATTCAATTTCGTGCCATTGTCACTGTCACCACAAAATTCATAGACTTGCCTCCACAAAATTCACAGACTTGCCTCTATAGGTTACTTTTGATATTAAGAATGGCATATTTTTTTTAGTACTTGCATATATTATGCACTTGAGTTTTAGCTGGCACAAATGAGTCAGCATTGCGCATATTGTGTGCGAGATGTTATGGTATATAAATTCATCTCTTATTTGGTATATTGTCTATTATAATGTTGACAAGTATGCAGGGTTTAATGATTGTACACATTGATTGTTAGTATTTGCTTATTTGATAATTGTGCACAGCTTGCTGGACGTATTGTTTATACACATTTGTTGTTGGGTTTTGTTTATTTGATAAATTTGCACAGTTCGCTGGGTGTAATGTTGAAGCACACATTTTTTTTTTGGTGGTGTAAATTTAGAGTCATAATTGTGCACAGTTAATTGGGTTTAAAAGTTGATGCAACAGTACCGTATTTTACGGAGTATAAGACACACTTTTTTCTTCAAAAAATTGCCTCCAAAATTCAGGTGCGTCTTGTACTCAAAATTAATATAAAAATGGTAAAAATTTTATTTTTTTTAAAAATTGCTTAAAAATTAAGGTGTGTCTTATAGTCCGTAGTGTCTTATAGTCCGTAAAATACGGTAGTACATTTTCATGGGGTGTGAAATTTTAGGTTAAATTTCTTCATAGTTTGTTGGGTGTAATATTGATGCATAGTTGTATTGGGTCTATTATTTGATACCATAATTGTGCACAGTTAATTGGACTTAAAGGGTGATGTAACAGTAGTACAGTTTCATGAGTCATATGAGAACAGTCTAAAAAGAAACCAGAATTTTAAAGTAGCATCACAAGTAAATTGGTCTGCAAGCTAGATGCTAGACGTTTTGTACCAATGATATTTACCTTTAGTCTGATAATAAGGTGATCACAACCTGACAGTTAGTTGTTGATGTACTTTCATTCATGTGAAGGCATATAGTGCATGTGGCAATTTTTAAAACATTCAGCAAGAAAGGGTCTTGAAGTACATCAAATTTACACGAAGTTTTGTTTCGAGTTAGGTAAAAGTTTTACTCAAACTTTTCAAATGCTGCAACAGGCTCACTATAACTGTTTAAGTCATTCTCGATATGGTGAGTGGCACCAGCTTTTTAAATCAGAAAGGACTTGCATGTCAGATGATCACAAATCCAGACAAGCTTCCATATCCATGGATGTCAATCACATTGAGAAAGTAGTTCCAGGATGCATGTAAATCAATGCCCGACTGTTTGTGAAGTGTCTGAGAAAGTGTGAATCTGTAAAAGTTTGTCCCATATGATTTTAAAAGAAAAATTCAACATGCATCATGTTGGTGCAAACTTTGTACCAAATCTACTGACGGGATGTACAAAGAGATCTGACTCACGGTCAGTCAGGAACTGTTAGATCGAAGTGCTGGTGAAAATGTTCTGTAAATTGTCTAAAAGGTGATGAAATCTGGCTGTTTGCCTATGATGTTGAAACAAAAGGGAAGTCTTCACAGTGGGTCAGAACATTTTCACAACCAAAAAAGGCATGTCAGAGTCATTCAGATGTGAAGGTTTTGTTGACTGACTTTATTTTATTGGAAAGAAATAAATTATTTTGAGTTTATTCCTCACGGTCAGACAACCAGTAGAGAGTTCTTCTTGAATATAAAGAAGCATTTGAGAGAGGCAGTAGGCAAAAAAGGCCTGAAGTTTGGACAATCAAATCCTGGATCACCACAACATCTCACCACAAAATGTCTGCACACATCATTGCTTATTTGTAATTTTTTGGTAAAGCACAAGACGACAGTACAGACAATATAATTTTTGTCACCCCACTGTCTGGATTTGGCCCCTGGCAGATTTTTTTCTTGTTTCCAAAGTTGAAATCCACACCTAAAGATCACAAATTTCAGACATAAAATAGATCACAGAACATTTGCTGTGAGACATGCATGCTATCCTGGAAAATGAAATCCAAGATGTCTTACAACACAGGAAAATATATTGGTTGCGATGTATTGACAGTGATGGAACTATTTCAAAAAAAGAGACAAGACTGGCTAAATTGTAAATAAAGCCATAATATAATTTTTGTTAAGTCTGGTTTCTTTTTGGGTTGTCCTCTAAACTTTGATCAAGCACATTGTGCTGGGTACAATGCTGATGCACAGTTTTATTGGGTGTAGTGTTCTGCGTTGTGATTCATCATCTTATCTTGTTCTTTTTGTATCTTGCGGTGACGAGGTGAAACATAAACAGTGTGAGAGTGCCCATTTATGGGCTCCATATATAGAGATTCCCATCTGATTATGCATTGTTAATTGGGCTTAAATTTTGGTGCAGTGGTGGTACAGTTTCATAAGTTTGATTTTATAATTGAGTTTGTTTGGTATAAGGCTGATACACAGTTATTTTGGTTGTAATGTTTGATGTTGTAATTATTCATTATTTGCTTTGTATAAATGTTTGTGTAATAATTATGCACAGTTAGTTGGGTGTAACAGTTGATGTAACAACTGTGCAGTTACATACAAAGTGGGTAGCATTTAGTTACAAATTGTCATTTAATGTAGAATTGTATGTAACACGCGTACCCTCTTTTTAGTGTAATATTTTTTTAAATAAATGTGCACAATGTCATTGAGTGTAAAATTGTTTATTAGCAGTTTGCTGTCACAATATGGACAGTTTAATTATTTGTAAATTTTGATTTGCACAGCTGTTGATCATTGTGTGGGTGCCAAGAGATGGATGGGTGCTTACAAACAAAATTGGGCCAAGTGACTACAGCAATGCCCAATGTCCGACATCTTGGTATTTGTCTAGGTGTAATATTTATAATGGGCTCGTACAAAACACTTTACGACTCACAGATCTACTATGCACACAACTCACAAGTCCTTCGTGTCCTTAGATAACACAATCACCTTTATTGTTGAACAGTATCACACGTGGCTGTCAAACGCCGCCGGCTTCTTGCCGTTTCGCGTTATGTGTATGACCAGCACACCCACTGCCACAAATATACAATACATTGTTCATCTAATCGTCATAAGGAGCTTTAATTGATGCATCTGATCTATCTGATGATTGTATAGTACCTTATTAAATTGCTTAACGGCTGTAATACTACTCACGCATAACTTGTAACCACAAGTTCTGGTCACGGCGTGTCTCTGCCCGCCATTCTCGTTGAGGTGTTATCAAAACAGTGTCAGCTGTCTCGCCACCACAGGTCGGCGTTTGCGTTCATCAGGCGACAGCTTCAGTGTGTTGCTCCATCACTGCCAACATTCACAATAGCAACAGTCTGTACTTTGGACTGCGTCTCAGATGATTTCCATTCCTTTTGAATACTTTCAAACACTTTCAAAACTCCTTCAATCAACCTTCTCCTTTCACGTCTCCGTGCTGTCTACCAAACACACGTTTTCCTGTCTTTTCCTGGGCGCAGTCATGTGACCACATTAACCTCCGCCCACTCGTGCCCCGGTGTTTTCTTGATTTCTCGACTGTGTGTCTTAGTGACAGTCGTTTTACACACTTGTTCTGTTTCTCATATACCTCTCATGGCAATATGCTACCACCCCCCCCCCCCCCCCCCCCCTTATTTTTTTTAATGCTGTAAACATTTTTACTACCTTTACTCAGTCTTCTACTTCTTGACATGAGTTTGATAATTACACCATACAGTTTCTTTTGGTGGACTCTATGGTCGCACGCTTGGGTACTTATCAATACTCGCACATATCTGTACGCCAATTGTCATTACATATGAGCTTATCTATTCTATGATTCATTTAGACTCGTGACAAGTTTTCATCAATAAACAACATCACCAAAAAAAATATAATATATTATACGGACACGGTAACCCATCTACACCTATCAGTTCTGGGCCTGTAAACCCCCCTTTCTCACCAAGTGCTACAAAGTCTGCTAATGTAGACATGTTGTGGTTGCGTATCTGTCTACTATATATGTGTCAATAATCTGTAGTTGGAACCAATGTACAATAGCTGCAGATACTATCTGTATCAGTGTGTTGGGATACTAGTATCTGTGTTGATGATGGTAGAGAATCTCAACAGCAAGAATATATCTTAGCCAGTGTCGCTGCTGGTCTTGTTCTGGCGAAGCCGACTGTGATGAACTTGCTGTAATAATGCTGTTCAACAACAATGATAACAATACTGGACAACAATAACACCTATCAGAAGTTTTAGCTAAATGACATAACACATGTGGACAAAACAATTTTACATAATAGAGACATTAATGACGTTAAAGAACAACAAATAATGGACTAGGTTACGAAACAAGACAAAGTTCTCGCTAGCAGTTGAAAATTTACTTAAATTATCAAGTCAATTTCAAATGCTAACCGAACGGAACGTACTTTTTGGTGATGATGAAATACCACAAAAGTAGCCCTCCAACCTCCCGCTAATGATGAGGGTGAGTAAACATAGTAATGAATGGGTGCCTGTTGACTCTGGACTACTAAGCAGGACACATACAGAAATCAAATGGAAACAACTCAACCTGTGTATATTCAGCTCCGGTGTCCTTGGTGGCTTGGTCCAGATGCTTGGCTCCACTCCGGAATTGTTCAGAACTTGATATAAATCCGCATAGCTGCAATCTGGGTTGACTAGGAATCAGTCTAACTTGGATCCTCAAAATGCTGCTCCTCAAAAGTGGTGTCAAAAGTTCTTGCCTTACTATTGCTGGATCTTGAAAAGTGAATCTGGAAAAAAATTCTTGAATCTGACACTGTCATTAGTTCATTAGAGCACTATAGTGCATGAAGCACATGAAGACGGCTCTATAGTGTTGCTTGGTGTGGCTGAATGCATAATTTTTCTTGAAATCAATTTTGGAATTTTGATATTTTGCAACTGCACACTGATTTATTATGTTAGACAATCACGTAATGTGATGTTGGGCTGAGACGTGAGCTAATTTGTTCTAGTTGGTAGCCATATTTATCTGTTGACCTTGGTCAATGTCATTCTCTTTGACTTCATGAAACACAACTTTTCACTGTTAATTCTTTGTTCTGATGGCACTGTTCACTGTTAATTCACAAACTTTGCTGTTGAAGTATCATTCTTTGTTAATTTTGGGTTCAATATCAAACGGGCGCAACCCCCACGTGCCAAGAGACGGATGGGTGCTTACAAACACAATTGGGCCAAGTGACTACAGCAGTGCCCAATGTCCGACATCTTGGTATTTGTCTAGGTGTAATATTTATAATGGGCTCGTACAAAACACTTTACGACTCACAGATCTACTATGCACACAACTCACAAGTCCTTCGCGTCCTTAGATAACACAATCACCTTTATTGTTGAACAGTATCACACGTGGCTGTCATACGCCGCCGGCTTCTTGCCGTTTCGCATTCTGCGTATGACCAGCACACCCACTGCCACAAATATACAATGCATTGTTCATCTAATCGTCATAAGGAGCTTTAGTTGATGCATCTGATCTATCTGACGATTGTATAGTACCTTATTAAATTGCTTAACAGCTATAATACTACTCACGCATAACTTGTAACCACAAGTTCTGGTCACGGCGTGTCTCTGCCCGCCATTCTCGTTGAGGTGTTATCAAAACAGTGTCAGTTTGCGTTCATCAGGCGACAGCTTCAGTGTGTTGCTCCACCACAGACAACATTCACAATAACAACAATCTGTACTTTGGACTGCGTCTCAGATGATTTCCATTCCTTTTGAATACTTTCAAACACTGCAAACACTTTCAAAACTCCTTCAATCAACCTCCTCCTTTCACGTCTCCGCGCTGTCTACCAAACACACGTTTTCCTGTCTTTTCCTGGGCACAGTCATGTGACCACATTAACTCTGCCCACTCGTGCCCCAGTGTTCACTTGATTTCTCTACTGTGTGTCTTAGTGACATCGTTTTACACTTGCTCTGTTTCTCGTATCCATCTCATGGCAGTGGGCATGCAGTTTAATTATTTAATTATGCACAATATATTGTGAAACAATTTTATGTAATTGTGTAGTTTCCTTGGGTGAACAATTTTATGTTGTAATTTTAGACAAGGAAGTCGCAGTGGCACAGTAGCTAGCACACTTTCCTGCTGGCTCTGTGGTTTTGAATTCCAGTTTGCTTCTTAAGATTGACCAGGGCTTCCGTCTCAACCCAGCCGGAAATGGGTTCCAGGACATGTTCTGAGAAATAAAGACAAGCTGCGTGACACAGCCCTCAAGTGTTGATTAATCTATTACAACAGTGGTTCTCAACCGGTCAACCAGTGGGGAATTACCTAGGGTTGTTTTTTTTTTTTTTGGGGGGGGGGGGGGGGGGGGGGAGATTAAGATGATTTCAAGATCACGTTAATACAAGAACTGATTACTTGATATTGATTTTCCCTCCATACTTTACGGTTCTATACTTCCGCCCTTCTGAAATTCGTTTTATAACGTATGTAGACCTGCAAATTACTTTTTATGTGGACATCTAGACTTGTTCTAGTATCTGTTATTAACTTTAGCTTCCATTTTTACGTATACTGTGTAGGGGCGGGGGGAATTTATAGGGAGGAAATATAATGGGGGGGGGGGGGGGTGACATTCTGAGCATGGTGAAGGGGTGCATGGGCCAAAAAAGGTTGAGAACCACTGTATTAAAATATGGGACTACAACCATGTGCTCAAGATATGAAAACATGGACCTACAAAAATTGTGCACTATTTTCTTTTCATAAATAATGATGTAATAATTGTGCACAGTTTGATGGGTGTAACAGCTTGCAATGTTTTCTGGGAGTATGTTTGTTGCTTTGTCATTGGTGTTGATGGTGCAGCTGATTTAAAATTACAAGTGTTAAAGGTCCCCTAGGCAAAACATTGATAAGGGGGTGTGGTTATAATTGTAAATGGTTATTTACATAAAACATTGATTTGCTATGTATGGTTATAATTGTTTAGGGTTACTAACATAAAACATTGATTTGCTGTGTATGGTTATAATTGTTTAGTGTTACTAACATAAAACATTGATATGTGAGGTATGGTTATAATTGTTTGGGGTAACTAACATAAAGCATTGACATGTGAGATGTGGTTATAATTGTTTAGGGTTACTTACATAAAACATTGATAAATGGCGTTGGGTTATAATTAATTAGTTAGTTAGTTAGTCGACAGATCATCCTCATTGCACATCGAACCATTCAGTCCATAAGTGCTCGGATCCCCTCCTCAGCAAATCCCGCAACGTGTAGCGGCTAACGACGCCAGTTCTGTGTTGGTTTATCAATCTTCTTTGGCTTCCTGCGTAGTGTTCTTGTTTGGCCACCCCTCTTTTAATTTGCTGCTCTCGCAGTCTGGCCATTGTTGTAGATTCACAGTCATCACTTGGTTCTCGCAAAAGTCTTACTTCTCGTAGAGCATTCAGAATGTCGGCCTGGTCCATGGCGCGTCCGCCCTCCACAGTAGCCTCACCTGCGAGCTTGTCAGCCCGCTCATTTCCTTGTACTCCCGCATGCCCTGGCACGAAGATGAAACTAATCTTTGCCAGTCGAGACCGCTCCAGAGGCAGCAACCATTCTCTTCGGATCGACCCCTCCTCTATCCTCTTGATCATGTTCATTGAGTCGCTAAGGAAACAAGCCCTAGTGAAGTCTGTGTCTCGAGCCATGTTATTGCTTTACTTACTGCCATGACTTCCATGGTCAGGCTACTTGTGGTTTCAGTGAAAGCACCAGAGTCCTCCTTCACAATTCTCCCTCCGGCCCGAGCTGTAAAGGCCCATGAGCTTCTCACATGTCGGACGACCGACCCATCTGTGTAGATGACCGCGTCACCGTCTATCGAATTCTCGAAAATCAACGCTTGTACTTCAGCCTCAACAGCAGCCGGATTTTCTTGTCTGCATTTTCTATCTAGTTGGATGCAAACTGAAAAGGATGTGCAGAAGTCTGTTGGCACTTGCACCCACTCCTCGCCAGGTTCTAAGTCCTCAAGTGAACACACCTGTTGAAGAATGTCTTCGGCTTGACCCATCCACGACCGTCCTCTTTTTAACCTGCTGCCCTTCACCTTCCTAATTTCACTATGCAGTGGATGTGTGTGTTTGCGTTAATTCTGAGGTAGGCGCGTGCCCTGCAACCTTGTATTCTCTCTTCAATGGTTGGAAACTCAAGAAGGTAGCGCATCGCCCTGCATGCTGTATCTCTTGTACATCCAAGAATAATGCGCATAGCTTCATTCTGTATCCTTTCCATCCTTTCTATCTGCTTATGGCTGAGAGTCAGGATTGCCATTGCATACTCCAAAACAGACATGACCAGCCCCTCGTACAGAAGACATAGATGGCGCTGCTCACAGTTTGCTGCCGCCATCACCCGCATCGCTGCCAAACCCCGCTTGGCCTTTGTTATCACCTGGTCTATGTGCACATTATAAGCAAGGCTTCGATCAAACCATATCCCCAGGTAATTCATTGCCTGCGTTCTTTCCACCGTCTCTGAACACAGCATTACAGTTGGTGTTGGAGTGTTGACAATATGATTATTCAACGAGAACCAAGTCACTGTTGCCTTTGTTGGGTTGACCATTGCCCCAGCTTCATCACACCAAGTACTTATGCGATTGAGTTCGGTTTGTAGTTCCACAGCAACCTCCTCTCTATCCTTACCCTGATGATACACTAAAACATCATCGGCATATGACAATGTCCTGCCAGGTCCAGTGATCTGCTCACTGGTGATTCTCACTGTGTAGGCGTTGAACAGTACCGGAGATAATGGTGATCCCTGTGGTAGGCCAGGATATATTGTTGTTGGTTCCGAAGTCCAACTGCCACATCTAAAAACTACTTTCCGTTGGAAGAGGGCTGCAGCGATCCAACTAAGGAGGAATGGACTTACGTTTAGTTCGAGAAGCTGAAACATTAAAAAATCCAGTGGTACTCTGTTGTATGTGTCCTCAAGATCAATCGCTGCAGCAACGGTTTCAGTGCCTGATTGGAAACCTTCATAGACATCCTGGGCAAAGACTGCTGCATTGGTCCAGGTTTCTCTTTTTGGACCGTACCCACCCAGGGTAGGTGGGAAAACACCTTGCCTCTCTAGTTGGCTTGATATTTTCCTGGCAATTACCTTCTCCAGCAGCTTACCTATTGTATTCTGCATGGTTATAATTCGATATCCCTGAATTGTTTTGTGGTCTTTGTCAGGCTTCAGCAAGGGAATCAGATAGCTGTGTAACCATTCCTCCTTGATGCTAGCACTCCCTATACTGTTGTTGTACATGTCTGCTAGTTTCTTTAGCTCATTGTCGGTACACCTATTTATGTCGTCGTATCTTATGCCATCAGGACCTGGAGCACTGTTTTTTGATCGTCGAAGCACAGCCTTGATTTCTTTCATTGTCACTGTGTCTTCATCCGAAGTGTTCTGGGCCTTGCATCTGTCTGAGGTGACCTCCTTGGCCAGATTTCGGCCTCCCATGTCTGTCTGGTTGCTCTGCTCAAGGTAGCGTTCACAGAGGGCTTTGCCCTTGTCCTCGTCAGTCCTCTGCCAGATGAGGTCAGCACCTTGGAAGTCAGAAATGCTCTTATTCTTGACTACACCACTCATGCTGTTATGTAGCCGCCAGAACAATTTCAGTGACTTGTCTGTGCTTACTCTTTGACACACCTCTGCCCATTTTTCGCTTTTAACAACCTTGACCAGTTTTTTGAAGTAGCTTACTTTTGTGTGCATCTCTCTTTCTAAGTGCAAGCAGGGACTATGATGACCAGCTCTGTTCTTCTTGGCATTTTGCCATCTCCTTACAGCACTACGCTTATCCACCCAAGCCTTCTCCACCTCGAAACTCCACCACGGTGGCTGCTCCCAGCTTTTTTTCCTGCCCTGAAATGTTCTGCGCTTGTCACATCTTATTTTACTCACCACATCTTGCCCTGTACTTTCATACTGGAACGTCTTTACCTTTAGCTTGTGCTGCCTGGTTCTGCCTTTCTCCACCAGTATGCTGCAAGGGTGGTGGTCGCTGCCATGGTGTCCTAGGACACCCCATCTACACACTGTAGTGAGTGAAGGTGAAACTAGCGCCAGATCAATAGCACTGTCCTCATCGCCCGGACGGCTTGCTGTCCTGGTGACACAGCCACTGTTGATACAAACCAGGTCGATGGTTTCCAGTGCAGTCTCGAGCTCCTCCCCCTGTGTATTGGAGGAAGTGTTTCCCCATGATCTGCCTTTAGCGTTGAAGTCTCATCTCATCTCATCATGTTCCTCTTGTACCTTGCGGTGTCGAGGTGAAGTATAAACTTCGTGAGAGTGCCCGGTTATGGGCTTCGTATATCGACATTCCCATGGATTCTGTTATTCCCTCCGTCCAACGTTTACGTGGTCGGCCTCTTCCTCTGTTTCCATCTGGTCTGTACATCATTGCTTGTTGTGGCATGCTGTTGACTGGTAACCTACTTGCATGGCCAAACCATGTGACTTGCTGCTTTCTAATAAAATCTAGAGCAGCTTTAACCCCCACTTTAGTCCTGATTTCTTCATTTCTGATCTTATCTCTTCTTGATACGTTGAGTATTCTTCTCAGGAACCTCATTTCTGTTGTTGTGATTTTTCTTTTCTCTTTTTCTGTCATTGTCCAGGTTTGGCATTGGTAGCACAGAGTTGGTAGGAAGATTGTGTTGTAAAGTGCTTTCTTAGTAGTTATTGATACATGTTTGTTCTTTAGTATTGGTGCCATTTGTCCAATGAGTTGATTTGCCTTATTGCACCTATTTTCGATCTCGTCTTCTGATCTGCCATTTGATGATATTATACTTCCTAGGTACTTGAAGCTCTTTACTTGTTTCAAGGGATGTTCGTTTAGGTGAATTGTTGCTGTTTGTTCTTCTTTAGTTATAGTCATTACCTCTGTTTTGCTTGTGCTAATTTTCATGTTATGTTCCCTACACATTTCGTTTAGACTATTCATGCGGTCTTGTAATTCAGCTTCTGATTTTGCTATTAGTGCTTGGTCGTCCGCAAACAGGAGTTCTCTAATGGTTAGATTTGCAGATGGTTCTTCTTCTGTGTTCTCGTCATGCGGTATTCTTGCTGTCTCTGCTTGGCTGGTTTCTTTACATATGTTGTCTATATATGTTATGAACAAGAGAGGGGACAGAACACAACCTTGTCGTACTCAAGATCTTATGGTGAAGGGTTCTGAGTGTCCTCCAGTTGCTCTCACTATGCATTCACTGTTGTTGTATAAACTTCTACATAGGTTTGTTAGATGTGTACTCACTCCATATTGTTTAAGGATTTCCCACAGCTTGTTTCTATCTACCCTATCAAATGCCTTTTCTTGGCTAAGTAGAGTGTTTCATTGAATTCAATTGATTTTTCTATAAGTTGTCTAAGAGCAAAAATGGCGTCTGTGCATCCTTTGTTTTTCCTAAATCCAAGCTGCGTTTCGCTTAGCTGGGGTTCTAAAGTAGTTCGTAATCTTTTTTCAAGAATTTTGCAAAATATTTTCCCAGTATGACTCAACAGTGAAATGCCTCTGTAGTTGTGTGCAATCTCTTTTGCTGCCTTTATTTTTCCACATTGGGATAATTATGGCGTTTCCCCAGTCTCGTGGTGTCTGTTGTTCTACCCAAACATGGTTGAATAGTCTATGTAGCCAAGCTGTTCCTACTTCTCTTGCTGCTTTAATTAGTTCATTTGGTATTTCATCCTGTCCTGGTGATTTGTTCAATGGGGCTAATCTGATGGCTTCTATAATTTCTTCTTTTAGTATGTCTGGTTCTAGTTCTTCGGTGACATCTGTGTAGGTCTCTTGAATTCCTGTGACATCTGATGGGATGTTGAGAAGTTGTTCGAAATACTGCTTCCATCTTATCAGGATCTGTTTTTGTTCACTTATTGGTTCTCCATTTTCGCTGTTAATTATTTCAGTTGGGTCAAAGGGTTCTCCTGTCACCACAGAAAATAACATTTCTCTCGTGGCCTAATATGCCACTTAAGCACTGCCACTTCTGGGTGTCCACACTGGCATTGCGGGCATAAACATTAACCAACACGAATGGTATACTGGAATGAACTCTCAACGCCTGTATTTGTATATCGTCACTGTCCCAACTGGACATGTCTAGCTCTGACGCCACCATGCTGTCGCGAACGAGAATTGCCATTCCCAGATGTCGTTTGTTGTAGAAACATTTGAAGCCGGCAATTTGGAGTAGCTGATCGCCCAGTCTTGTCTCCTGGAGTGCTACAATGTTGTTCCTGTAAACTAGGGTTTCTAAAATAGAGCCCCGTTGTTTTACACTGGCACAGTTCCAATATAGAATACTGATATTCCTGAGTCCTAGACGGTGACACTTGAGTCTAAAACGCCTCAAACCACCACGCTTACCTTGCTTCTTTCTCCCTGCGCGGCTACCACGCCGCTTCGGTATGTTGACTGCTGACCGCTCGAAGAACACACGTTGTTCCGCCATGTTGAAAAAACGTAAACACAGACTGAGAAAAACCATACACGCTGCTGAAAATTCACTCAAGGATGGCTTCGCTCGATGCACGAACTCCGTAGCACCCGCGCAGATCTTGAGTAGAAACTCCTGGTTTTACATCCTGGCACACCAATTACACGCAAGAGATGAATAAATCCATCCCCTACGCGAAAAAGTAACGAACACAAAACAACACGACCGTCCGTCGCCATCTTGAAACCGGAAGTTATATGTTATATATATAACCGGAAGTTATTATAATGGGTTATAATTGCTTAGGGTCACTTAAATGAAGCATTGATATGTGGGCTGTGGTTATAATTATTAGGGGTCACTTAAGTGAAGCATTGATAAATAGCGTAAGCCTGTTTATTTTATATTAGTGCAGCAGTTGTTCTCAACCTTTTTTGGCCCTTGCACTCCTTCACCATGTGTTCAGAACGTCATTTCCTTCCCCCCCCCCTTTTTTTTAAATTTTTTTTTGTACTTCTTCCCTATAAATTCCCTCACCCCTACACAATATACGTAAAAATGGAAGCTACATTTAATAACACGTACTAGAACAAGTCTAGACGTCTACATTAAATGTGATTATCGGGTCCACTTACATTATAAATGAATTTCAGAAGGGTGAGAAGTAGAGAACTGTAAAGTAAGAAGGGAAAAATAATATCAAGTAATCGGTTCTTGTATTAAAGTGATCTTGAAATAATCTCAATTTCAATTATTCTTAATGCTCTGTAAGGTGGTAGAGGAAAGGAATGTTCCAGATCAGTGCTCTCATTCTACACTTTAAGAAGTAACATTTCTTTGTGTCACACATTTGCTGTAGATAAGAATAAACTTCAGTAAAACAGCAGTAGCAGCTAAGTTGTCAGCAGTACTTCATGCATAACTTATAATACTCGTTATATGATCAGAAGACATCCAGAAAATATAAAGCAACACAGCTACAGAATTATATTATTCTTTCACAAAATATACACATTCTGGAAGATGAGATTATTTCTAGTTATCTTTAGTTAGAATTGAAATTTGTTTTCCATTAAATATAATATTAATAAATAGTTTAGAAACTTTTGGAAAACTAGAGGTTTCTGTGAATGTAGTTACTATTTTGTATCACAATAAATCACTGTAAATGGAGTAAATAGGACAGTGATTCCCAAATGCATTTCTGGTGTGTTGCTTCTAAATGATTGATTCGCTGTATGTATTTTGGTGTGTGTTTGGTCCCTAATATTGAATTGGAAATTAGGTAATGAATGTCATACATTTTACTGAGTAAGAGATAGTGAGAGCGGAAGAAAGAGAGAGATAATGAAAGAAGAAGGGAGAGAGAATTTGAAGAAGTTGGGAAAGGGATAGTAAGAGAGGGAAAGAGAAAGGAGAAGCTGGAGGAGTGAGATAGGAGAAATTGGTAGAGAGAGAGAGAGAGCACGAGTAGAAGATGGAAGAGAGATTGTGAGAGAGAAAGGAAGAGAGAGAAATAGAGAATTGGGCTTTTGTGCATTACTGTTATTGAAGACTACTACATTAATGTAAAGCCTAGGGTTTTGTGAATGTACTTGTAGTTTTCCTGAAATGTTCTTCTCTTGTCTTTTGGAACGCTGCTACCATCTCCAGTCAAGGGGAAGGAGCAGAACATACTCTTCGGGATATGGAGTCACAGAGGTGATGCAGCTTTTCACTAAAGATAAATTATTTGGTTGAATGTTGTATATAACAAGAATTTTGTTCTCACACTTATTTTTCATGTACAGGATTTGTTTTGATGTTGGATTTTCTATGCACAGGTTTTGTGTTCAATTTGAATTTTGTATGAGATGTTTATGCATTTTTTATGCACATGTTTTGTGTCTGTGTTGAATTTTAATGTGCTTGCCGTTAAACTTCAAGTACCCTGACAGCGAGCGAGGTAATGGGACCATTCTCTGCTTCTGTCAGTTGGGCTTTGACTTTCACTTCCCATTTGGAGGCAATGGCAAACTACTGAATGTAAAATTTCCTAGTAAATCCCTGGGGTTGGTGTTGATTGCATCGTCCTGCAAAGGACATGCACCATTTAATTTGAGTTATGTCTGTTAATTGGTTGAAATATACAGAGTAGTTGGAAGCAACAGAGATGTGGTTTCTAAGACGAATGTTTCAAATTCCTTGGACTGCCAGAGTAACTAACAACAATTGCCTGAAACAGGCTAATGAAACTAGAAATTATATGCAACAATAAGACAGAAACAAACAGCTTTATTTGGTCATGTGATGAGAATAGAGGCATTGGAGAACATCGTGAAGACTGGAAAGATCGAGGGGAAGAGAGGCAGAGGCCAACGAAGAGAAATGATGCGGGATGGATTGAGACGTTGGCATGGAGGAATATCAGCAGCAGAGTTGATCTAGAACACCAAAGACCGAGATCTGTGGAGAGTCATGAACGCCTACGCCAGCTGGTAGGGCACTTGATGATAAGGAGTTTAATCATCCTGAGAAAGTTCTCTCTCTCTCTCTCTCTCTCTCTCTCTCTCTCTCTCTCTCTCTCTCTCTCTCTCTCTCTCTCTCTCTCTCTCTCTCTCTCTCTCCCTCTCTCTCTCTCTCTCTCTCTCTCTCCTCTCTCTCTCTCTCTCTCTCTCTCTCTCTCTCTCTCTCTCTCTCTCTCTATCTCTCTCTCTCTCTCTCTCTCTCTCTCTCTCTCTCTCTCTCTCTCTCAGGGTGGGTGGGTGGGGGGGAGAGGTCTTTTTTGCTATGCATGTATCATGCTAGTAATCTATCTTGTGTGTGCTTGTTGTGGAAAGAAGACTCTGTTGTGTAATCCTAGCAAACAATAAATAAAATGTTTGCATATCCTTTACAGGACATCGCTGTCAACATCAACATCTTTCAGCTGATTATTGATTTCTATGGGAAGATTACGCTCAGTAGTTTGCCATTGCTTCTGAGCGGCCGGCTCACATACCCTGTAAGTTACCGACGCAATTCGAACCACTGCTGATTCTCACTGTTGTCACGTTACTTACGAGATAGCAAACAATATACAAATTTAAAAAGTCTTAAAAGTCAAGAGGATCGACTTCGTTGCTCCGGGTTTTATCCCATATAGATCGGGTTTCTTTCACAAAGCACAAACTCCATAACTCCAGCAACGACCCCCAGGAGTCTCCTAGAAAAATGCACTTGTGAACTAAAAGACATAGCCCAGAATCGATAAAACAGTAAAATAATACAAAGTAATGCAGCTTTACAGAACACAATTATGGAATACCAGGATGTTTCGGCAACTAGCCTTCATCAGCAATCAAATATATTCACTAAACACGACATAAAATCGTGGAGAAGACACTAAAGTGACTACATTAAGACATAAGAGTGGAATGAGAAGAATGAAAAGATGAACAAATTAGAACAATGAAGAGAAGATGAACAATTTAATTTTTTATTTGCTACTTATCTCAGAACCCCAGGCTGTGATAATCTTACTAAACATGATACATTACTGCAAAAATTCACTACAGTGCACATTGTTTTGTGTACAATGTTGAAGTTGTCACCTAGTCGTAATCACTACTGTTGTGTGTCTTGCAGGACATCAATGCGATTATTGCGGAACTTGGCAGCTCATCACATCTGGATAGAAAAGATGGACTCTTATCCTTGCAGCATTTACTACGTAGCAATAGATGTCTGAAGTAAGTTTGCTCTTTCTTTGGAGAATTTTGTTTTAAAATGTTATACTTAACAATAGTTCCACAATCCTAACATATCGGGTTTGATTGTAGCGACAATGATTTGGGAGCATCTTGTTTTGGTTGTTTTTCACAATGGTATGAGCATTGGCCATTCAGAAAGCAATGGCAGACTACCAAACGTTTAATTGCCTAGAAAATGTCAAACAGCAAGTGAAAACTGGGTTTGATTGCAAAGTTCTGTAAAGAACATGCAACTTACGGCTTACAATATTTTCTTTTAGTTCACATAAATAGGGTCAATTATTGGTATATACAAAGACACAAACATGTCAGAAATATCAGTGAAATTATGTTTTTGTGTGCTTTTAGTACCTGTAATCTTTTTCTTCACCAATTTGTTACCAGGGCCCAGAAGGGAAGCAAAGAATAGTCACAGTGTGACCCACCATGCATGTCATGAGAGGCAATTAAGGAGGGTTGGCATGAGGCTGGCTACCTCATCTGATAGAAAACTTTAGCTGAAAAATCCAACCACTCATGAACATGTCTGCAAAGAGCTGGGCTGGAGCTGGTTGAGGACCTATACTAGAATTGGAGATGGAAGGCAGAAGGAGAATATTTTTCTTGTTATTGACTTAATGTTGAAAGTCATAAACAAGTTTGCGCAGTCATCTGTGAATTTGTGAAATTCTTATTTCTTTTCATTGATGTCAATTTCAAGCTGTTAGTTTGGTAATAGTATGAGCAGTAATCTTTTTAATTTACATACATCTTGATAGCATGTCTTGAGTAGACGCATCGGCAGTTATGCGTAGCATCGGCAGTTATATGTAGGCACATCGGCAGTTGTGCGTAAGCACATCGGCAGTTATGTGTAGGCACATCACAGCTGTTTGTGTAGGCACATCAGCAGTTATGTGAAGGCACATCAGCAGTTATGTGTAGGCACATCAGCAGTTATGTGTAGACACATCAACAGTTATGCGTAGGGACATCAGCAGTTATGGTACGTATTACTGTCAGTTGTAGATTGAGGCCTCAGACCTGCCTTATGCTATGGAGATGAGGGAATAGTGCCCTGGCTGTGGTCAAGATTCTGGGTCTGTTATTATGTGACATAAAAAAGTTTGTTTCCTCTAAAGTACAGAGATACTAAAGAAAAGACAGTGTAAGATTGTTAAAATGTTAAATTAGCCAACCTGTTTTATATTTATTATATTTATTTTTGTTTTCTTGTTCTTCTACAGTCGGGCTGAACTGAAGAAGATTACCGAGATGTTTACTAGAATGTTCCATGACCCACACAGTAAAGTGAGTATGTTGTCTTAAAAACGTCTCTGTTGCTCACGAGTCTTCCCTGAACACTCGTCTCATATATGAAATGTCCTTGTTTCCCCAACCGACAAATGAATTTTATTCTTTCATTCATCTCATGTGAAATGTTCTTATCTATTCAGCCGTACAGGAAGGGGTCCATATTCCCTACATCATCTGTATTAATGTTTTAATTACTTATCATATATTGAAATCCCCCTCTGCTGTGTGTCCACCGTGACGAGGTAGAGGGGCTTGTGCGTCCCAATGACCCCAAGAGCTATGCCGACGGTAGCACAGCTACTGGTAGGGCCACCCATGTCGGACAGGTCAAGGGAGAGGGACCAGACGAAGAGACACACAAACCTGCTGCCTTGTAGGTAGACTGGGGACAGTCAAAGGCTAGGGAAAGCACCCCAAATACATGCTTGTCGAAATCGGATGTACTGAGCCACAGGCTTGACAAAGCAGTGCAACGTGAAACCTGCTGCCTTGTAGGTAGACTGGGGACAGTCAAAGGCTAGGGAAAGCATCCCGAATAAATGCTTGTCGAAATCGGATGTACTGAGCCACAGGCTTGACAAAGCAGTGCAACGTAACTTAATTCATGATGTCACAAATCAAAATTAATCGATATGGTGCTAATCCCGTGAAGTCCCATCAGGCGGTGATAGTGCCGGGCCCCCTGCCTCGAGGGGGTCCACCCATGACTACTGGTGGTCACCTTCCCCTGTGCTGTGGAGTCAAGGCACAGAGGAGTAGGTTAAGAGCTATTGACCAAATACCCCGGACACTCAACATACTACAGTGGAATGCCGAAGGAGTTTACAAGAAGAAAGACTCCCTAACACAGCGTCTTCATAAAGATAGAATAGATGTGGCATGCATTCAAGAGACACACCTCAACGCCAATCACAAATTCTCAGTCAGAGGATATCAGGCCACACGTTTCGACCGCGAAGGACACAAAGGAGGAGTTCTAATACTTACACGAAATACAATACCTTGCAGCGAAGTATCTGTGATCTCTAACAACCAAACGGAAATTATAGGTGTTGATATAATGATAAAGGACGTGAAAATAAGAATCTACAATCTGTATAGCCCAGCAGATAAGGACCTTACACTCTCAAACATGAAAATAACTGACACAAACTGCATTATTGTCGGAGACTTTAATAGCCGTTCAGAAAGATGGGGATACCCAGATACTGACAAAAGAGGAGATGAATTGGAGGACTGGGAAATAGACTAAAATCTCCATCTACTCAACAAAGCGGATGACACACCGAGCTTCTACTCCAGAAGATGGCTTACCACTTCTACTCCAGACTTAGCTTTCTGCACAGGAGACATCCTCCACAAAATCGATCGCCATGTGCTGGACCAATTAGCAGGTAGTGACCACAGACCAATCAAGCTTGAAATGAATATGGAGTATGTTCCACAGGAGCAAAAGCCCTTGCCCCGCTGGAATTACAAACGAGCAGATTGGGACAGATTTGCCATACTAACAGACAAATATTGTGAAAACATAAATACACGATATGGCAACATAAAGCAAATGGTGGAAAGTCTAAACAGAGCGATAATACAGGCAGCCACTGAGTCCATTCCAAGAGGAGCGAGGAAAAATTACAAACCATACTGGACTGAAGAACTACAAAGTTTGGAGGACAAAGTTGAAGATGCCAGGAAGACAGCAGAGAGAGAACAAACAATTGAAGCAAACATCTCTCTCAAAGCCATCTCAGCAAAATATAAAAGAACAGTAAATCAAACAACAAGAGATTGTTGGAGGGAAAAAACAGAAAACCTGAATTTTGACAGGGATGGAAACAAACTATGGAAACTAGTGAAAGCCATGAACAATGAAGGACCTAGAAACAAACAAATAACAATTAAACAAGGAAATGCCTTGCTTACAGGCAAAAAGGCTGCAAATGCACTAATGGAACACTATGCAAATGCAAACCACATTGATATTACAACCGAACAGAAGAAAGCAATCAAAGACAAACAGATACATCATAGAAATAAAGAGACAGCAGCAGAATATATGATGGCAAATCTAACAATGGAAGAAATGGAACAGGCAATGAATACCCTAAAAAAGAAGAAATCACCAGGAAAGGATGGAATCACAAATGAAATGCTAATAGGACTAGGCACCAAGGCAAAGAAGAAACTACTAGCAGTCCTAAATAACAGCTGGAAGAGAGGAATAGTCCCACAGGCATGGAAGGAAGCTATACTAATACCAGTCCCAAAGAAAGGAAAAGACCTGGAAGAACCAAATGGCTATCGACCTATCAGTCTACTTAGCTGTGTAGGAAAATTAATGGAACGCATTATCAATGGCAGGCTAACATGGCATCTGGAAGAAAACAAACTCTTAACACCACACCAAGCAGGATTCAGAAAATACAGATCCACTGAAGATCAAATAACCTATATAGCTCAGGAAATAGAGGATGCCTTCCAAGAGAAAAAGCACACACTAGCAGTCTGGATAGATTTAGAAAAAGCATTTGATAAAGTATGGAAGGAAGGACTGAAAGTAAAACTGCAAAACATGCATGTTTGTGGAAAAATGTATAAATGGATCAGCCACTACCTTGAGAACAGAACTGCCAGGACAAAAGTACAAGGACAAACAAGCAAAATGATGCTGCTGGAGCAAGGTGTCCCCCAAGGAGGAGTTCTTTCACCAACATTATTCCTAGCATATATAAATGACATCACAGAAAATTTTCCAGCCAGAGTACACACATCCTCCTTTGCAGATGACCTAGCCATATGGACATCTGAAGAATATATTAGTACAGCTAACAGCAGAATACAGCAAGCCTTATTAGCGCTAGAGGACTGGTCAAAATCATGGCTAGTGAAGATAAGTGAGGAGAAAACAACATGCACAGTGTTCTCCCTCTCAAATAAAACTCAGCAACCTAAGCTGGTATTGAATGGAAAAATATTGCGCCATGAAGAAAATCCAAACTATCTAGGAGTCACCTTTGATCGTCGCCTGACATGGAAGACACAGGTTGAGAAAAATCGAACAAGAGCAAGGCAGAGAATGGCAATCATGAAAAAGCTTGCTGGTACAACGTGGGGAGCAGATGAGAAAGTTCTCAAGAAGTTATATACTGGACGGGTGAGGCCAGTACTGGAATATGGCATTGCAGCTTGGGCAACAGCAGCTAAGTCAAAACTTTAAACAAAATAAGTAGAGTCCAAAACCAAGGAATGCGAATCATAACTGGAAGCCTGAAGACAACGCCTATTAATGAACTAGAAAAGATCACTTGTTTACAACCAATGCAGGATAGAAGAGATAGCAGAGCCCAGCAACAAGCAGAAAAATTTAGAAGATTGACAGACCACCCTATGTACAACAGATTTAATGGTTTTGGAAAGGGAAGACTGAAGCGTAGCAACTTTGTAGAAACTGCAAAACGAAGGATTAGGGCAGATCCTATACTTAACATATCAACAGTCAAGCCCATACACAATGCACACAAGTTCCCAGCTTGGAGACAGCAGCAACTGCCTGAGATGATAGAAAACATTCCTGGTATTGAGAAAAAGAACACTCAGCATGAAACCGAAAGAAGAGAAATAACCCTAAACTACATAAAAGAACATTACCCAAGCAGGAATTGGACCCATGCATATACAGATGGATCAGCCAAAAATTCAATAGAGAATGGAGGAGGAGGAATTCTCCTAAATTTAAAAAATGGAGTGAAAAAAACACATTCAATGGCAACTGGAAAATTTTCAAGTAACTTCAAAGCGGAGGTAGAGGCTTTGAAAACTGCAGCAGAAATGCTCTTGATGGAGGAAAATAAAGAGAAGCAAATAGCTATCTTCACAGATGCAAAGTCAGCTGTCTCAATACTCAAGAGCAATAACAGCACAGAACTAACTGACCTAAGAGCAGCACTCTATGGTCTATGCCAGAAATCCAAAAAAGTTGTAATACAGTGGATCCCATCACATTGCAGTATACCTGGAAACGAAGAGGCTGACAGACTGGCAAAAGAGGGCGGACGACTACCACAGCCTCACATAGACATAACCTATAATGAGGCAAAGAGGTTGATAAAAAGCACTTATAGAACCAAATGGGAATCTGAGCATCCAGGCCATCAGAAGGATGATGCATATTACAAACTCGACCGAAGAGAACAAGTAGCAATCTTCAGACTCCGCACAGGACATAACAGGCTGAAATACCACTTGTTCAATAAACTAAAGATAGGAGATACCGATGAATGTAATTGTAGAACTGGAAAAATGACAGCAAAACATTTGCTGCAGGATTGCCCAACGTATGCAGAACAGAGAAAGATATTTTGGCCCACACCTGCTTCATTTGAGGACAAGCTCTATGGAGATATCAACAAGCTCAAGTTGACTGCAGCTTACTTTAACTACATACAGGTTGACATTTAAAGGTGCATGAAGACCCAGAGGCATGAAATGGAATATTGCTTGGATAGCAAATCCATTATGTGGAAAGTCCAAATCGAAAGCTCGCGGTGTGGGCTTCATAAAAGGTGGAAAAGTGTCCTAGTGGCACGAAATGGAATATTGCTTGGATAGCAAATCCATTACGTGGAAAGTCCGAATCAAAAGCCCATTGTGTGGGCTTCATAAAAGGTGGAAAAGTGTCCTAGTGGCATGAAATGGAATATTGCTTGGATAGCAAATCCATTACGTGGAAAGTCCGTATCTAAAGCCCACGGTGTGGACTTCATAAAAGGTGGAAAAGTGTCCTAGTGGCACGAAATGGAATATTGCTTGGATAGCAAATCCATTACATGGAAAGTCCGAATCGAAAGCTCACTGTGTGGATGTCATCTGCAGACTGCATACTTCTGGTTTCCGGAAGAACAGCCTATGGTGAACGGAAGGCCCAATATACGGAAGTGAGGCTAAGCAGCCATGTGCAGGACGTGACGATTCCTTGGGTGAGCCCAGTACCAGAGCGCTATGTATCGGCTCTGCAATTATGGAAGCCTCCTTGGATGGCGGGGAATGCCCATGGTCTGCCCCTGCCTTCCCTTGAGGGCTGACCAGGATCTTTGGCTGTTCTATATGGACCAGCTGGGATGGGGGATAACACCACAACAGTGAGAGTCAAACGTCCTAAGAAACCCCCGGGAAGGTTAACCCGGTCAACAAATGCCCGCAGAAGTCGGATGTGTCGGCCTAACGGCGCAAGAACGCAGCTCTGCTGTAAACAGGCACAACGCAATCACATCCGAAAAAAAACTCCGGATGAACGAAGAAGAAGATATATTGAAATCTGTTTTCTTTTCTTGCTCATCTCATATGAAATGTCCATGTCCCTGCTTCCCATACAAGAATCTTCCTTGACTTCTCTCCAGTCCTCTCTTTTCCCTCAAGACCTTGTAGGATTTAATTGATTGATTGATTAACCAGAATTGACATAATGTCAATTCTGATGCCACATGTACTCTATTTCTCTCAGCAGATGTCAGGGTGTAAGATGTTGATTGCTTTTGTAGCGCACAGATTATGAATGCAGCTATGTTGTCCCAGCATGTGATCACACCTGCTTCTGCCACAAATGACAGAAGTCTCAATCAGGTTGATTCATTACCCTCTATTTTAGCTTGCAGCAACTTGTCTTCCTGGGCATTCTAAGTACCTACCTTGTCTCTCAAACTAGCCTATGAATCTGCCTTGCTTCCCTAGTCAGTGTAAAAAATAAACCCCTTTATCCCTAGTCAGTCCAATAATTTACTTTCTTTTCTAACCAGCCAAAGAAGTTTGATGTTCCCCTGACCAGCCTAAGAGTGTACCTCTATCCTGTATATTAATGTTCCTTGTTCCCCTAAATAGTCTAAGAATTTACCTTTATTCTGTTTATGAATGTTGTTCACCTAACATTCTCAGAATGTACATCGATCTTGTGTCTGACTGTTCCTTGTTTCCCTAATCAGTCTAAGAATATACGTTATTCCTGTATATGAATGTTCCTTGTTCCCTTAATTAATCTAAGAATATTCCTTACTTTTTAATATTAATGTTCCCCTAATTAATCTAAGAATTAATCTTTGTTCCTGTATGTAAATGTTACTTGTTCCTCAAATTAGTCTGAGAATGTACCTCAACCTTGTATATAAGTTCCTTGTTCTCCTAATTAGTCTTAGAATATACCTTGTTCTTGTATATGAATGTTACCCTAATTAGTCATGAATGTTCCCCTAAATTAGTCTTAGAATGTACCTTGTTCCTGTATATGAATGTTCCCCTAAATTAGTCTTAGAATGTACCTTGTTCCTGTATATGAATATTCCCCTAAATTAGTCTTAGAATGTACCTTGTTCCTGTATATGAATGTTCCCCTAAATTAGTCTAAGAATATACCTTGTTCTTGTAAATGAATGTTCTCCTAATTAGTCATGAATGTTCCCCTAAATTAGTATTAGAATGTACCTTGTTCTTGTATATGAATGTTCCCATAAATTAGTCTTAGAATATACCTTGTTCTTGTATATGTATGCTCCCCTAATTAGTCTAAGAATGTACCTCAATACAGTATATGAATGTACCTGGTTCCCCTAACCAGTCTCAGGTTGTTCCTCGTTCCCATAACCAGTCTCAGCATGTGAACTATTCCTGCAGGTGTTCACAGTGTTCCTGGACACTCTGGTAGAGCTGGTGTACCTACAGAGTGTGGACATGACTGACTGGTTGCACATATTATTGCCCAGGCTGCTCACTAAAGCAGGGGGTGAGATGCTGGCTTCCGTAGCCAACAGAGTGCAGAAAGCTTTAGATGTTGTACGGTAGGTTTACTTTCTTCTTGTGTCTCTTGTTTATTATGCCTGGATGTAATGTGAAAGGTTGACTCTTCCTTGTTGTCTATTGTGTTTAGACAAAGTACAGCAGGCTCTTTATTTCTTATTGTATATGTGTAGATTTAATGTGGTAAGTTCTTGCTGTCTGTTGTATAATATCTAGATTTGTGCTACAGGATCTTTCTTTCTTATTGATTTTTATATATCTTGATGGAGTGCAGGTGGTTTCTTTCTTACTAATTGCCTTTCAGTTTGGCAAGTTCTTTCTTGCGTCTGCTGTATAATATATCTAGCTGCATGTGGTAAACTCTTTCTTTCTTGTTGCCTGTTGTATTTTTAGATGCAATGTGGTAAGTTCTGTCTTTCTTGTTGCCTCATGTATAATATGTTATGTAGTTAGGTTTTCCTGTTGTCATATTGTATAATGTTTAAATATAAGTTCTTTCTTCCTTATTATCTGCTGTATACTATGTCTGTGCCGGCTCCGTGGCGAAGGGGTTGCAGACGCAGTTCGTAATCCTACATACCCATGTTCAAAACACAGCTGCAGTCAATTTGGCAGCAAACTGTCTTGCGTTGGTGTTTTACAAAATGTTATGGGTGCCGATCGTTCAGAAATCAATGGCTAACTACTGAACGTAAAGTTGCCAAGAGATCACAACAGCAAAATATGCTGGTGTTGACTGCGACATCCTGTGAAGGATATGCAACTAACTTTTAACTATGTCTGTTCCATTACTCTGTGATGTTTTACCTATATGCTGTAGCACCAAAATCATCATCACTACCATTACTGGCAACACCATCAGCATCATAACCACCACTGCCATCATCATCATCATCATTATGACTGCCAATACCATCATCATCGTTATCATAACTACCACCGCCATCATCATTATCATAACTACCACTGCCATCATCATCATCATCATTATGACCGCCAATACCATCATCATTGTCATCATAACCACCACTGCCATCATCATCATCATCATTATGACCGCCAATACCATCATCATCATAACCACCACCGCCATCATCATTATCATCATCATTATGACCGCCACTACCATCATCATAATCATCATTGTCAACATGAAGTTGTTCCTACATTCCACAGAGATTGTTTCCCATTTGACCAACAATTCAGCACCGTGTCCAAGTTTGTAGTGGATCAAGCACAGGGGCCCAATTTAAGGGTTTGTGTTTTTCTCCTACTTTTTTGCTAGCACAGAGATGCCTTAATATAAAAGATCTGAATCATTCAAGACACCTAAGACAGATGATAACATGTTACGGATAGGCACTCAAAGAGAAACTACTAAGAGGAATTAACTTTTTAGTAAAAAGTGTCACACTTTAAGTAGCTAAAAGATTGCTTCATGTTTACCAAACTTCAGCCAGAGTGGCTCCAGTGGGTGATATTCCACAAGTCCAGATTAAGTAAAATATGTGGCTCAAGAAGAGAGAAAATCAGAAATGATGAAATCAGGACTAAAGTGGGGGTTAAAGCAGCGCTAGATTTTATTAGAAAACAACTTAAATGGTTCGGTCATTCAACTAGGCTACCAACTGACAGTATACCACAACAAGCAATGATATACAAACCAAATGGAACCAGAAGAAGAGGCCAACCATGTAAGCAATGGGAGGGAATAACTGAGTCCATGTGAATCTCGATATATGAAGTCCATAAATGGGCACTCTCTCGCTATTTATACTTCACCTTGACACCGCAAGGTACAAGAGGAACAGATGGGATGAGATGAGATGTGGCTTGTATTCAATTCCAGTATTTTGACACATCATTTCTGGCAATCTGTGTGTTGACCTGATGTGGTATTATCAGTTAACATATTGAGCTGAAGCTGCGAGCTTTAAATCTCCATTATTAATCAGAAATTTACTTTAAAAATGAACTTGTAAAAAGATAGTTTTTCGGTGTGTGTACATTAAAGTGAGTAAAAGAAAAGGTCCCTAATACAGGCCTAAGGTACATTGAGCAATTGAGCCAGACCCATATTTATATAGACCACGGGGCAATTAGTGGGTGATGGGGTAGATATCATGCCATGTGCCTTTACCTCCCAAGACATTTCCTAGTGCCAAGTTTAGGCTGGGTCAACCTGGGAGCCTAGACCAGCTGGACTTGCTCTAGGCATGCACCTAACAAGCCACAGTTATGTGATCAGGGCATTTCATCTAGGTTAATGCTTTCTGAACGATCGGCACTCATACCATTGTGTGGAATCCTGTTCAAGGCAATCTGCTTCCAAATTGCCCGCAGCTGTGTTTCAGCCTCGGTATGCGGGATTACGAATTGCATTCGTAACACCTTCACCACATAGGAGTCTAGATTAATATAATTAACTTTCAAAACAATGTTTTCCCGTAGTGAATTTGAATAACGAAGACACAAACAATAGATTGCACGATTTATTGCCTGGCATATTTTGCTGCATCTCGTCAGGTACATACTGCAGAAATCACACAACTTACGTGAAATTAACTAGATAAATCCTTCAAGTTGAAATATACACAATTTTGCACAGTAATGTCGATTGTCTACCACGGTAATTTTAAGCTGACTAACATGTCTTTCTGTTTACACAATTCTGGCTTGCGTTGATAGATCATAATTGCTTCTGCAAATTTTAACAAGCGAGTATTTTGTGTTCTAAACAACACGCGAAATGCAGTGTCTCTGGACACAACATGGCGACTGGCGACAATGTGCCTGCCGATTGAAGACGCCGGGAGCTTCCGGTGTATCGGCTCCTTATGGCTAGCATCTCCTGTGTGTTGTATCTTGTTGACCCATTGAGGTATGTGTTCTGACACCCGTTTGTTAAGCTGTCTCTCCGTTCGACCAATGTAAACGGCCTGGCATCTACATGTGAATTGGTAAATACAATTGTTTGTGGCGTACAGAGGAACAGGCTCTTTGACTGTTGGTGTAGGAATGGGTACGGTTTTACATCTAATGACTGGAGTTGCCGCACAGAATGTTCGACCTACTGCTGTAGTAAGCCGGTCTTGTAGACGTTGCATTACGTCATCCCCTCGAAAGGTTAGCTGGATGAATACCTTGAGTTTAGGGACTGTAGTTACGTCTGCTTTGGGTTTGGGCTGTTGGCAATGGCGCTTTATAAATCCTGTGGAGTACCCATTCAGGTTTAAGACATTCTTCAGAGTTTCAAATTCCTCTGTCAGTGTGTCCTGGGTGCATATCTTTCTAGCACGGTCAAACAAGGTCCGTACTAAGCCCCGTTTGTACTGGACAGGTGTGAAGCTCTGAAAATTTAGGTATTGGCCAGTCCATGTTTCTTTGCGATACACCGATCTTTGAATTGTGCCGTCTGCTCTACGTCTCATTAGAATATCTAGGAAAGGTAACGCTTCGTTGTGTTCGTGTTCCATAGATAGAGAGATGTTTTTATGCGTCTTGTTCATTGTGGCCTGAAACGATGTTGCTTGTAGCTCGTCTGTGGTGATAATTAGTATATCGTCCACATAACGCCGGTAAAAGGCCAAGTTGTTGATGTCTGAGGATCTCTTTTCTTCTAAGTGTGCCATGAAGATGTCCGCTAGAATAGGACCAAGAGGACTCCCCATGGCCACTCCGTCAATTTGGCGGTATGACTTAGTTAGAAAATTGAATTGGATGTTGGCGGTACATAGTAGTAGTAGCCTCTCCAGAATAGGTGTTGGTATTAATTAATTAACTTTAAGGTTTTCATCTAGGTTAATATATATATATATATATATATATATATATATATATATATATATATATATATATATATATATAATTAACTGTAAAGTGGTCATTGGTATTAATATATGTACATTTAGCAGTGCATGTATAATGTTCATTAATGTATATATACTTTACTGTACAGCTTTACACTAGATTATACATAATTAACTGTACAAATGAAGTATACATTTAATTATCCTACACACGTCAGTTTGGATTTCAGTGTTGACTTCTATTCGGAACGCAATGGTAAACTACTGAACATAAACTGGCCTATGAAATCAACCGAGTGCTGGGGTTTATTGCAATGTTCTGCAAAAGACATGCAATTTTTCTATTTTGGTAGTACCACATTCCTGTTTCCACTACATCCTATAGGTCAGGGTGTCCACATTGACCTACTTACAAAGCCTCATTCTCAGCATGGACCCGTCAGATTTTGTGAACACAATGGAGGCACGTCTAGCTGTTTCCAAAATCATCAGCTGGACTATTGAACCCAGGAACGCTGATGTCAGAAAGGTAGGAGGTAGCTTGTAATGCTGTTGAGGGAAATAATACAGATAGGTAGGAGATTGTTGATTGCTTGTAATGCTGTTGAGGTAACAATACAGATAGGTAGGAGATAATTGTAATGCTGTTGAGGAAAAAATACAGAAAGGTAGGAGATTGCTTGTAATGCTGTTGAGGTAAAAATATAATGGAAATTGTTTTAGACGCATTTATTGTTAAGCTTTGTGTCATCAACCGATGTCACAGGCATTCCGGGATAACTTCTCTCGCACCACACAAAAAGACTTGTTAGTCGTACGAGAGGAATTGATTACACATTTTATTGCCACTGGCTCTTTGCATCATATCAATGTACAACAAACAGTCGCTAACAAATCACACACGAATAAATACACAGAATTGCCTATCACTAGTCGTTTCCTATCCCTATTGCTAATCTATCTACTCGGTTAACGAAATAAGCATCGACGCTAGGCGATGCGTTCACTACGAAGTCTGTGTCCCGTCTGATCATTCCTCCCGTGCTGTTTACACAGTACGCGGAAGGACTTGGGGCGCACTACGGCTTTTGCGTGCGGCATCATTCAGCACGCTAGAGTAGTGGCCTCTCTTGAGTTTCAGTTTAGTTCTCCGTGTCTATCACGTTGGCGTGATTCATGCCGTGACCAGAGTGCTTACTCTCTGGTTGACACCTCCGTGTCCCATGAGAGAACTATTTAATAGTTCCCCTTCTTATTTATTCCCTACACCTACCCTGCCCTCATGTAGGGGCACTGGGTTACCTCTATTCTACTTGAGGTAGACCACTCTTTCAGGGTGGTCTTCATTCCTATATAACTGAGTCTTTGACACACACCCTCCCCTCCTGTGTTGCGTTACAAACTTTGACTCATGGTTGTGACGCAAGAGGTTTCTAAAAAATTAGTGTATCTAATTTTTGTCAAAGACTACTGATAACTTGGTTCTGGGTACCTCAATAGACTTCTACTGACTATTGTCACAGTGTAGTATCACTTTACTTGGCTACTGGTGATCGCCACAAACTTGTCTGGTTGGCGTGAGCCCTCTTCTCAATCGCAATATTATATTATTTAGAGGTTTGTCTGAACCGGACCATTGTCTTATAAGACCTGCCCTCAAATAGTAAATTAACTCACTACCCATACAAAGTTGACTTTTTTAGGGTCAACACATGAATTGCTTCATGTCCCCCATATAATATTAAACAACCCTTGCACAAGCTGTGTGCGACAGGCTTTACCTATCTCGCTTCCGCGTGTAAAGTTATCTTCCACTGTTAAGTTAGTGTTTCGTTGTCTATTGTGTCCCCTGACCCGGAGTTATATCCCTTTGTTCTAAAAAATGTATGTGCTTTACATGTGTGTTTTCCTGGTTGTTTGCGTGTTTGAATCTACCTAATAATATAATTTAACTTCTAACATGTGTGTCTGTCTATCCATATGTATGTAAGTTAGTTTTCAAGTGCCATAATTCGGTTAAATGTGGCCACAAACAAGTGTATAACACTAATTCGTGACTACGTTTCCGTCTTATGAGACTTAAAATACTTTCTCTAAGGTTTACTCTAAACTACACACAATACATTTGAGACAGCACATTTCAACATTGAAAGCAAACGCTTGACGCAGACAAATAATAAAAAGTCGCGCTGAGCGGCAGAAAAAATCCGCTGGCTGCCTTCACTCTCCATTGTATATTTACCATTTTCTCTCACTTTCACACTTCTGTCACACATCTTTTATTCTCACAATTATTTAAAAACCTTGAAGTGACACTGTACAAGTTTAGGCTCAGTTTGAAAAGAGTTGAGCTTCATGACTGTGCGTAACTTACTGCACGAGTCATGTATTTACAAAATATTTACATGGATGAAATAGGGTTGATAGATTTGTACCCTGATATTATTAAACACTATATTCTATTGAAATACTAATACTAATTCTCTAACTATCTATATTCTATTTTGTTGTACAAAATTAACCTAATTTAAGGGAAGTAATCTAACTATCTACAAAAATGAAAATGATGTGAGATGAGTTATGTATCTTTATGAAATGGGTAATGTGAAATGTAACAAAAATTCTAAATAATGTTTTTAATGTTTAAATGAAAAAATATAATGGATATTTTTAATCTACATGGTATAAATGATGTATGTTCATGTGTATAATCCTTTTATCCTATAAAGTATAACCTAATTTTAGTCCTAAATGATGAGGTTGTTAAAGTGTTCATAAAGATGGAATGAAATAAAATGAAATTAAATGACTACATGGTGTTGTTCCTATCTTAAGCTTTTTATACTAATCTTTAATTCGCTGTTATTAAGTTTAAAGTACTATCCTAATCTACTTTTATGCTAAGTAAGTGGGTAAATTAATGATTTATCTAAACTACAAAAAAAAATCTATTATATTCCCTAAATCTAATCTAACTCTTTATTAAAGTAACTAATCTAACTATAATTTACCACTATCTTAAAACCGTTATATTACATATCACAATAAATATATATATACATGGTATTTATTTACCTCAGGTTAGTGGTTGCCATAACGTATAGAAATTGCTTTCGTTGGCATAGTTTATATATACACACTTATCCTGGGTATACTAACTACACTACACAGTCATACTTGTGTCTTATGGGTATTCTTCCACTCGTCGAGTCCGCTGGTGTCGTAGACAAGTATCTTCGTGTCTGTTATTTTACAATGTTCTGACACTGTTCTTATGTGATTAACACAGGTGATTCACCGGAACACAAATGGAGCATAGTAAGTAACGAGCTGTCTATGTACACACGGTGATTCCCTTGTTCTTGGCGCACAGTTCTTATTCTGCTGTCTACGGACACATGGTAGTTCACTGTTCTTAGCACACAGTCCTGATCCTGATGTCTATGTATTCAATAGTATATTCTACACAGGATATTTTAAGTGTACTAAATTAACATTTCTTACACTACCTATTCATGTGGAATATCAGGTATTTCTACCTCAGATGGTCGACTAAGGGTATCAGCAAGAATGTTGTCCCTACCCTTAATATGCTCTATACTAAAAGTATAATTCTGTAATATTAATGACCACCTGTAGATGCGGTCATTGCGATGTACCCCACTTTGTATGACCGTGATTGGGGAGTTGTCAGTCTGGACTACGAAGTGATTACCCGCCAGAAATCGATGCAACTTCCTCACCGAATAGATGACGCTTAGGGCTTCCAACTCTGATATGGAATATCTGGACTCAGCCGGTGTGATCTTGCGGCTCACGTAGCAAATTGGATGGAAGATGCCATCATAAAACTGGCCTAGTACTGCAGCGATGGAAATCCTGCTGGCATCTGTCCTAAGATAATAAACGAGCCTAGGATTAGGCAAACGGAGGATTGGTACATTACTAAATAGGATTTTCAATTTTGACAATGCAGAAATTAATAATGCATCTTTGACATCTAATTTTACTGATGCTTTCAAAACATTTGAAAATACACTTGTGATTTCAGCTAAGTTCGGTATGAACTTGCTATAATAATTTACTAAACCCAAAAGGCTCCTGACCTGCTTCTTTGTTGTAGGCATGGTCAGGTTCATAATTTTAGTAATAATTCTATTGTCAGTTTTCAGTTGTCCTTGTGAAATGACATGACCCAAAAAATCAATTTCTTGTAGGCCCAATTCGACTTTGCTCGGTTTGACAGTGAGACCGAAGAGTCGCAACCTATCGAAGACATGTCTGAGTTTCAGTAAGTGTGTTGTCCAGTCATCTGTATGGACACAAATATCATCTATATATGTCACCGTATTCGTCACTCCATGTAGTAAATCTCTAGTTAAGCGTACGAAAGTGGCAGGAGCATTACGAAGTCCGAAAGGAAGAAATCGCCACTCGTAAAGACCTAGAGGTGTTGAGAATGCAGTAAGATGGATAGATTGAGTCTGCATAGGGACCTGCCAATATCCCTTAGTAAGGTCTAATTTAGAGAAGATTTTGGAGGTGGACATATCCAGAATAAGATCTTCGCAGGAAGGAATTGGTTCTGCGTCGATCTTAGTGACATTGTTGAGTTTTCTATAGTCCACACAAAGACGAATTGTGGAGTCTTTTTTCTTGACCAGGACGATTGGAAAGGAGTACTCAGATGTAGATTTTTGAATGATTCCACTAGCTTCTAAATTAAGAATTTCCTTATTTAGACTTTCTCTATAGCTAAGTGGGATAGAGTACGGCCTGCATTTGATAGGCTTCGAGTCCGAAAGAAGGATGGAGTGCTCGATCCTGTCCGTCCTACCTGGAATGTCGGAAAATATGTCCTTATATTCAGTCACTAATTCTATTATCTGTCGTCGTTGTTCTTCTGTCAGTCCCGTTTCTAATCGTATACAATCTAATGTAGCAGTCTTGTCTACAATTGGAACAGGTAGTTCCATCCCGTCGTCGTCTACCTGATTCAGTACGGTTGTGGTGCTAAGTGCGTTTTCTGTAAACTCACTAAGTGTATGCATCTCGTCGGCTTTGCCAGTCTCGCTAACTAGTGTAGTTGCGTTGTGTACGTCTGTCGTCTCATCCATGGGTGTGGGTGCATTGTGTTCGTCTGTCTCTAATTCTGTCTCTTGTCGTGAAAAGTAGGGTTTCAACATGTTGATATGAAATATCTTTAAGTGTCCGTTTATCGATATTTCATAATCGACATCCGAAATTTTTCGTACCACTTTGAATGGCCCTTGCCATGAGGTCAATAATAGATTCCGTTTGTCTGGAAGTAAAAGCAGTATGTCTTGATCTGGTTCAAGATTAATAGTTCTCGCACCTTTGTTTGCGTATTGGCGGTAGATTTGACCCTTCCTCTCCAAAGCTGCCTTAGCTATGATACACGATTTCATGATTTTATCTCGTGTTTCTGTTACCATTTCATAAGGTGTTTTTGGGGTTGGAATTTCAATCGAATTAGTTACTACCTGATGATAAATTGTTAGGGGTCCACGTGGGTTAGCCCCGTATACTAATTCAAACGGTGAGAAACCCGTGCTTGAATGGGGAATCTCCCGATAGGCGAACAGCACTGTTGGTAACAGTGTATCCCAATCAGCTGGGTTTTCTGCTGTCACCTTAGCCAGCATATGCTTAAGGTCTCCGTTAATTTTCTCTACTATTCCATTGCTGGCTGGATGATAAGCTGTTGTAAAATGCTGTTTAATCCCTAACATTTTCGTAAGGGCTTGCGTTGCAGCCGATATGAATTGAGTTCCACGATCGGATAAGATGGTACGTGGGAATCCGAATCGTGAGAACAAATGTAGAAATACATTGGCAACGTCTTTGGAGGTGATGTATTTCAAAGCTCCTGCCTCAACCCACCTTGAACATAGGTCTACCATCGTTAAGATGAAGCGATTTCCTTTGCTGGACACCTGGTTCAGGGGTCCAACAATATCTACCGCCACACTCTCAAATGGCCTAGAGGCCAGTGTTGAAGGTTGCACTTCAGCTGTAGGATGTTTACCCTTACGTACTAGTTGTTGACAGACATTACATGAACGACAAAATTGTTTTATGTCATTACAAAAACCTGGCCAATAAAAATGAGCCTGAATTCTGGCCCTGGTTTTGTCGTATGCAAGGTGACCAGCAAACGGTGACTCATGTGCAATCTTTAGCACAGTTTGGCGGTGTTGTACAGGTAACACCGTTTGCTGAATCTCATGGTTACCAGTTGTATAATACCGAGTAAGAATACCATTATTAAGTCTAAAGAACCATGATGCGTTTTTTGTCACTTTGGCTTTTTCTTTCAATAGCTTTAGATATGGAGACACACTAGGATCAGCTTTTTGCTGGTCTATGAATTTTTGTCTGGTGGTATCATCCGTGCTAGTTGGTGATAGCAACAGTAGTCTCTCATCTTGTAGTGTGTCTTGGTGTTTCATAGTATCTGCTCTGGTTGTTGCATTAGCTGCATTTAATTTTTCCCATGCAGCTATTTCTTCGTTAGTGCAATGTTTCAATTGGGGTAAGCATCCCAAAATTAAATCAGTACAAGGGTTATCTAAAATCGCACATGTAAAGGTACCAGAAAGGAAAGGAGTGTTAATACGGGCTTTAGCCAAAGGGTAAATTTCAATATTACCCGAAAAGGTTCGGCATTTGACTGAGTCACCTGTATAATCATTTGGATTCACCAGTTCCTTTCTAAGACCAATAAGGGTGCTGCCGCTGTCCAGCAAACATTGGCATGGTCTGTCGTTGACCATTGCATTGTGGAACACCAAATTGCCTCTGGAGGCTAATGCTGCATTTACACTCTCAGTTGAGAATGGTACTGTATGTCCACATTCTAATTTTCCGTCTGCATGAAATTGGTGACATCGCTTCACAACTGTCAAAGCTTAATATATCGTTTACACAACAAACATCTTCAGATTGGTTAACAGGTAATTCATTCTCGACCTCACACTCAGTCTCACTACCACTATCAGAGGATGTATCAATCAAAATTGCATTGTTGGCCTTCATTCTTTGGCGGCCTAGGCACTTATTGGAATAGTGCCCGTAGCTTGAACAGAAGAAGCATTTGACTGCACGCCTGTATGCAGTTCTTTTGTTTTGTTGTTTCTTAATGACCATCTCAAGATGTGTCGGATAGTTTGGTGATTTATCACACATAGAATAAGTATCATGAAAAAGTTGGCAATAGACACATTTCGACACTTTTTTATCTTTCTTGTCGACTCTATGAAATGGTTTTTTATTGCTCTGATAGCTTTTAGGTTGGTCCTTAACAAAAGAGACTATTTCAGAGTCGCTATTTGATGTCTTAAAAATATCTCTATTTGAGGAAAAATATGCAGAGCCTTTCTTTTCAAATTGTTCTATGGTCTCGATGTCTGACTGCTGCAGGAATTTAGCGAAAGGAGATGGTATTGTGGATATGACTTTATCCATGGCTATTAAATTTTTAAGTTTTTCAAAATCCTTTCCTATTTTTGCTGCACTAAGCCATCTATTTAGTACGCTTTGGACATTTGAGACATAATCGATAAAGGTCTCGCTTGGCTTTGGTTTTAAATTGGAAAACTGTACTTGATACCCAGGGGCATCAAGTAAGAAATGTTGCATTATCCTATCGTGGATGTACTGATAGTTAGATCTAAGATCAGTTGGTATTGATTCTATCACTTTAAGGGGCTCCCCACTGAGGTTCTTCATGTAGATCATGGCCCACATATCGATTGGTACTTGGTGGTATTTCAGTTGATACTTCGACATTTTCTGTCCAGGCTGATATGGAATCTTCTTTACAGAATGGCTTAATAATATTTTTGTACTTATTAAATTTATTCTCTTCTTGCTGACTTTTTAGTTTTGTAGCGGAGATCTCTAAGTGTGAATCTACATCCATACCTTTCATCTTTAACTGTGTCTCTGATTCAACTTGTATTTGTTTTTCTTTACTCTTGCCATTTCATCTATCTCTCTTTGCTTTAATTCTCTCTCTGATCTAATTGTTTTTGCTTTAATTCCTAATTCTTTTTGTTTAATTCCTTATCATGTTCTAATTGTTTTTTGTTAATCTTCATTATCTTGTGCTAATTGTTGTGTTTAAGCTCTAATTCCTTTGTTTTGTATTCTCAGCTAGTTCTATCAATCTCCTTTTGATGTTCTTTCTCGTGCACGTTCATCTCTCTCAGCATCTTTTGCTTCCTAAATTTTTGATCAGCATATTGCTCTAAGTCCTTTCCTGTGTATTCTAATTCCTTGCCTGCTTTATGAAATCAGCTAATGTTGCCATGTTGTTGGGTAATTAGCTAGAGTTGATAGGCACTCAAATATTTACTCACTTATTTATATTAGATATGTTAGGTTTTTAAATCCCTGAGTACAAAAAATATACTCTTAGATTATAACCTGAAAAACAGATCACAAAAAATATGCTAATACATCACACGCTGAAAAAGAGATGCATTATTAATCATATTGCATGCAAAATCATTTGGGTATACTCATCTTAACATTCCAGATCAATCATGTACACTCGTTTGGCACCTCAAGTCCAATCGTCTGGCAATACCACACACAGCTTGCGTTATGCTTATGACCAGCTGTTGTTCTCCCTGGTTATCAAGAGCATCAACAATTAACCACTTGTAAACGATATATAATTCTAGACAATTTTGTACAATTACATGCCCCAGGACAATACAATGTGGTTTAATTAATAATAAATGTCACTGTCCTGTCTTCGTTCTAACGTCTTCTGCCTTCCCTAACTCTAGCTGTTTAATCTATGGAAGTGTTGTGCAGACTGCGTCTTATTTGCATAGCAAAAGTAGTGCCATCGCGACGGTAAGAAATAGAAAAAGTATATAAATAATTAAATAAATGCTTTGAAATAAATATAAAGGTAATAATAATGTTCAAATAAATAAATATATTCAATAATTAAGTATATAAACAAATAATATTTGATATAAGTCAACGATTCAGGCGAGCAGCCGCTTTGCGATTTGTCAACAATCAGTCGCTGATTGCAAATGGCGTAACGCAGCTGTTTGTCAGTCGCGATACGTCACCGGCGCAGCGCTATTTTTAGATTGGAAAAATCGATATTGTTCTCGGCTCATTTTTGTGTATCGCTCCGCCGTGAATCATATTTGACAAATACTAGTAAATAAATAAGTAATTGTAGAAATAAATGATACAAAACTATAATAATAATACTTACAAATCAGAAGAAAACATGTTCATAAGCACAAAACAATTCAATAAGCATAAATAAACATAACTTGGTCACGATGGGCACAGCTCGCACTTTGTTCTGTCTGCACACGCCATTATCACTAACATAAATTAAACCCTGTGATTATCTAGCCGTAATACTATTTTAGAGCCGTGGGTGAGTGTTTTAGCTTGAACAATTGTCCAAGCTACACTTCTGACACCACTTTATCCTAGCCTGTCATCAACCGATGTCACAGGCATTCCGGGATAACTTCTCTCGCACCACACAAAAAGACTTGTTAGTCGTACGAGAGGAATTGATTACACATTTTATTGCCACTGGCTCTTTGCATCACATCAATGTACAACAAACAGTCGCTAACAAATCACACAAGAATAAATGCACAGAATTGCCTATCACTAGTCGTTTCCTAACCCTATTGCTAATCTATCTACTCGGTTAACGAAATAAGCATCGACGCTAGGCGATGCGTTCACTACGAAGTCTGTGTCCCGTCTGATCTTTCCTCCCGTGCTGTTTACACAGTACGCGGAAGGACTTGGGGCGCACTACGGCTTTTGCGTGCGGCATCATTCAGCACGCTAGAGTAGTGGCCTCTCTTGAGTTTCGTTTAGTTCTCCGTGTCTATCACATTGGCGTGATCATGCCGTGACCAGAGTGCTTACTCTCTGGTTGACACCTCCGTGTCCCATGAGAGAACTATTTAATAGTTCCCCTTCTTATTTATTCCCTACACGTACCCTGCCCTCATGTAGGGGCACTGGGTTACCTCTATTCTACTTGAGGTAGACCACTCTTTCAGGGTGGTCTTCATTCCTATATAACTGAGTCTTTGACACTTTGTGTATTTGTTTTTACATACATTCATAATCACAAACACTCTCTCTCTCTCTCTCTCTCTCTCTCTCTCTCTCTCTCTCTCTCTCTCTCTCTCTCTCTCTCTCTCTCTCTCTCTCTCTCTCTCTCTCTCTCTCTCTCTCTCTCTCTCATATGCCCATATAAGTGCTTATTCATGTTTAAAGCCCTGCAAACGCACACACTTCACGCAATCCCTCTCACTAACATACACATTCTCTCGCCCACATAATATGCTTTGACAACTGACATAAGCATCCACACAAAAATGGGAAACAATATGTTATGATACATATAAATGTGTACATCTTAAAGTATGTAAATGCCAATGCATTATGATGAACCAGCAATAGCCTCAGTCAAAGAGGTTTGTTGATAAAGACTGGTCAAAATGATCACTTGAATTCATTGTTTTTTTCTTTTGTCATGCTTGTTAGTTATATTTTATTTTCATTTGGATTCCCGTTTCATTGTGACTGAATAAGCCCAAATTTTCCAGAACATGTGTGTTTGTAAAACAAATAATACTCGCGGAGGAAACCAAGACCCCACACTTGTCGGCAGTATTTGTGTTTATCATTACTGCATGTGGACCACTGCTGGTGTGTGCACCAGAATATCAGGAGAGGTTTTTTTTTCAGAATGATGAATAGAGACTTTGTATGTATGCTAAGATTGTTTTAAAACCCCTGAGACTTACCAAGGATGGAATTACTAGTCATATGATATGCGACGTGGACATTCTGACTACCTTGGCCAACTACTTCTCAGTACTGAAATACTGGGAAAGGGCCTGGCCATGTTACTTACTCACGCGACTTCTGATTGAAGATAGAGGAAGTAATGGAAGACTGACTGAAGATAGAAGTAATAATGGAATCCTTTGACTGAAGATAGTAGTCGGGGAAAGTTTGAATGAAGATAAGAGTAGTGGATAACTGTGACTGAAGATAGAGGAAGCGGTGGAACACTTTGACTTATAACAGAAAGAGTGGTGGAAAACTTTAGACTGAAGACAGAGGACGCAGTGGAAGACTATGACTGAAAATAGAGAGAGCAGTGACAGATTTTGAAGACAGATGGAACATAAAGACTTTGACTATGAATGCATCCATCATGATGACCCAAAGATGGAGATATGGGCTAGAAGAAGATGATCAACCTGATCATTGAAAATGTAGGTCATGTGGTATTTTAAGAATCATCTGTTTGCCTCCACAGTTATCTCAGTCAGCTTTGATAGCAATGTTCAACCTGAACCCGGCAGAGTTCTCAGTCTTGTTGTCCGAACTACCAAAAACATTCCAGGTAAGTCAGCTAGAGCAAGATCTCCAGTGATCCTGCTCCAGTGATTTGACTACTGTTTTTGTTCTCAGCTTAGTTAAGTATGGATTGTCCTCATTGAATACCGGATTTGTGCTCAAAATGCCTGTGTTAGGTGCTCAAATCACCTGTGTAATAAATATAACAGTATTGCGGGCAACTGTGGCAGCCTGATATTGACATACTGAGCGTTCTCACCTGCTTTGCATGCTGCTCTTTCCTGGGCGCCTCGATCTTGCAATCCAAACGCTTGTATTCTGACTTTTTGATGCTGATTAATTTAGTTGAAAGTTCTTACTTTGGCCGGGATCTCTAAAGGCGCTCATATCAGCTTAATTCATTGGTTGATCCTCTGATATATTGACAGTGCCAGCCAGCCTATCCCCTCTTACAGTACCCACAATATCCTGGCATGAAGATGAATTTAGTTCTATGAATTGTGGGTAAATGTGGCAAGGAATTTATATGGCCGCCCCAGCCTCATTATGCCATGACCTAGAATATGTGTGTATACATTGCTTGCATGCCAGCCTGGTGGTTGTGTATTTGAATCCCCAGTGACGCGTATTTTTTAATTTGACCGTAGGTCCGCATGGCCGAATGGGTAAGAACGCGTGTTATTAAACATCCGCTGTGCTGATGCCAAGGCTAGGGGTTCAACACCTACACTGGACAGCTAGACTAAAGTGTTGACCTGATGTCCTCGACTTGGGGGGCGTAAATTACAAGTACCTCTGATGTCAGAGTGGGTTTGCCTGATAGCGAGGGACACTGTTAATAGGGAAAGCTAATCCACACACAAAATTCAGTCCATCGCTACTGTAAATAGTGTGTATGGACTACGCTTGAGTTCAAAGTGAGCGAGTGAAAAAAATTTTTTTACCTTGATCACCACCCTCCACCCACCCACCCACCCAGGTCGACCCAGCCTAAATTGGGTGCCAGGAAATGTCATCAGATGTAAAGACAGCAGGTGTGGTATTGACCACATGACTCATTCAGTACCGATTGGTCTATACAGACATAAGGGACTGGCACCATATACCCACTGTGCCTCAAGGCATGTAAAAGGGTCCTGTACTTACTTATTTACTAGAACATGTAAAGACCCAACACTTGGCACTAAAACATCAGCAGATGGGTTGAGACTACCTCTTTATACTAAATGCTCTCGTATTGATGCTTTCTGGGAAAGTGGTTGCTAGAAACGTATCTTCAAAGGGAAGGAGGCAAAGGAGAAATTTAATCATCCTCACCTCATAACACTGTAGCAAGGTATCTTCCTACACTGAGATTACCTGATGGGAGTAATTACTAAAAAATGGGGGGACTGCGTGGCCTCGAGTGCTGGAGGTCCCGGGTTCAAGCCCCGGTGAGGACCGGGATTTTTTCACGTGGACTTCTAGTAATAAAATTTCCCCTGGTCTCTGAGTAGTGAGATTGGACGCCCGTGTGTATTGTTGCACACATAAAATAACGTAAAAATCCCTTGGCAGTTGGAAATCGAAAAAGAGTAGTCTAATGGTGCTGCCCGGGCAAAATTTCTTGTTAAAAAAATCTACCCAAAGTATTTCAGGATCCTCGCCGGTGCTGCGGAGTTCATGCACTGAGCTGAGTTTTTCCAGACTCAGGTTTAAGTTAGGAGAAGAACAGAGCACTTATGGGTTACACCCATGTGCCATGATGTTGATCCTTCGACTAAACTAAACTAAACTAAACATTACTAGAAAGTCCTGTTTCTGTAATCACTGGGCAAACAAAACAGGGGGAGACCTAAAAACACATAGAGAAGGAATTAGTGGCAGAGATGAATAATACAGAGAGAACATGTAGGGATAGCAAAACATATAATGGCTTGGCATGTTTTGGTTGAGCTCTTAGCTTCATTGGGCAATAGAGGGCAACAGATAGTGTATTCCTATCATTGCATGAAAGTGAGCAAGAGTTATAAGACCTAGTGGAACAAGTAAACAGGCACAGTATAGAATGTGGCTTAGATATTAACATCCAAAATACAAAAATTATGATAATTAACAGTGAAAAGTAAAGGTCATCAATGAACATCACAGTAAACGGGGAGATACTAGAACAAGTAACAAGTTTCTCTTATCTTGGACATATAATAACAGATGATGGCAGAAGTGAAATAGAAGGCAAAAAGAGAATAGGAATGGCCAAAAATGCTTTCAACGGCAGAAAATCGGTATTAACATCTAGAGAGATTCATAACGCATTAAAAATGAGAATTGTCAAATGCTATGTATATTCAACGCTACTGTATTGCGCAGAAGCCTGGACATTGAACAAGCAACTAGAAAGTCGCGTAGAAGCCCTGGAGATGTGCATATACAGAAGAATATGTCGTATTTCATGGAAACAAAAACAATCGAATGCAGAGGTTCTAGAAAAACTAGGAATGGGGAGAGAGTTGATGAAAGAAATAAAGAGGAGACAAGTGAAATATTTCGGCCACATTAAAAGATATGATACTCTTATAAAAACCATACTGGAGGGCAAGGTTGAGGGCAAGCGAGCAAGAGGTAGACACAGATACAAGTGGGAAGATAACATCAAGAGATGGACGAACATCAGCCTGACAGAATGTACAGTCAGGGCGAGAGACAGACAGTGTTGGAGATCCATTGCAGCCAACCTTCATTGTGGAGACGGCACCTGATTGATTGATTGATTGACTGATTGATGGATCACTGCATTCTTCCAGAGCAGTCTTCTCCCTGTCATAGGGGATTACTTTTACAATTTGGTATCAACGAGCCAGCCTCTCATATCACTTAAGACAAATTAATCTATTACGGTTATTAAACAAATTAATCCAGCTCACACTGTACATTGTGACAGCAAAGATGAGAGGCCCTTCTGTTACAGTACACAAATTCATTTGATGGACACCAATGGTGGTGTAGAAAATAATATATGTTTTTCTTTTATATTATCTACAGGATGGTGCTACACGAATTCTCCACAGCCATATTAAGTCGACACACGAGGGGACATCTGATGTCCTGGCACCTCGAAATGTGGCCAGTCCCCCAGGTCAAAATAGGTCAAGGCCACCTTCAAGGTGAATCTTAAGAGTTTTTATTTTATGTTGTTTAAAACAGCATTGTTGTAATGTTCTTGCTGTTTAGCGGGTGCGTTGGTGGAATGGTTAGGCAGTTGCATTGACAATGGCATGAGTGAGGTTAGACCAGGGTTCAGTACTTGAGCTTGCCGCTCGCTATGGGAGGGAAAGAATAGCCACCTATTCTGTATGCACTCAGGCCTTTAAAAATGTGATTGTCTTGTTATGGCCCTTTTTTTTTTGTGTGCTGTCGTACAAAAATTATCCTTTCGGTGTTAGAGATATAAAGATTGATGCTATTCATTTTAGTCTTAAGATTTTTCTTCATGAATCCTATACTTTGATTTTTCTTCACATATCACTGATGCAGAGCCACAAACTGTGTCTAGATAGTTTTGTGATATTTCGGGAATCTCAAATGAGAGACTTCCTCACAGGAACATGGGATTAGAAACTTCTGTTTTGGTCTTGTTTTATTTTTCATATCCTAAATGTGCAACTTTCACAGTATACCAGTTACATGGAGTCTAAACCAGTCATTGTTAGTTTTGTAGCTTTTCAAAAGTCAGACACAGTGTTGGAAACTGTCCTGCTAGATTTATGGTACACACCCATTAGTTAGTTAGTCGCAGTTCCAACTTCACAGCAACGGGTCGTCCCCATTATGCTCCATTCCTGTGCCAGTGAATATCACACAAAACGCTCCCCACTGCCCAATGTGAAAAGTGGGAAAGACAGGAGTCTCGACAAACAACAGCCCGCACAGATGCACTGTGCATAATGCCGCCGCCAGAATGTCAACACACCAGTCCCCCATGAAACACCCAATTCATCTCTGATGGAATCGGCAGTCATTTTCCTATCTGGATGTTTCCTAGATGTTCACCTACACAGTCCACGAACATACAGTTCATCACCGACGGCAGTGGCAGTCAACCAGAAGCCCAGCAGCCACGCATTTCTGCATAAGGCAAAATCTGGTCAACTCTGGGACATAGCCACCTGCCATCGCTTCAAACATGCAGTCACGTTCCAAAAATAAAACCTTGGGCAGATTCAAACGCATTTCACACGAAACTCACAGCTCACAGTGTCACGCCACGCACTCATTCAGTAGCAGGGCAGCGGAACCATCAAGCCTCCTTAGTCGCTTCTTACGACATGCGTGGTAGGCTACAGTGTTGCTATTCTTTGCTTCCCTTATGGGCCCCGGCAACACACAGGGGTACACACCCATTAACAATGCATGTGCGCACATGCGCTTGAATGCATGCACAAATGCAGGGTACTTTAAGAGTCTTGTTTTTAATGTTTGATATCTTGATAGATATCTTGTGGTTCGGCCACCTAGTGAGAATGAACCCAATGTCTCCAGCAGCAAGAGCATGCAACATGAAAATGGAAACATCAAGAGTCATGGGAAGACCACAAAAAAGATGGATTGGCGGAGTCAACAACACCTTAAAAACCCACATCTCAGCAGAGAAAGCGACCGAGTGCGCCCTAGTTCAGAAACCAATTATTAAACAAGCCTGTGATGCTTAGCGGCATAGGATAGTGAAGGACAAAAGAAAAAGAATAATTGCATGTGCACTGTTGTGACTTATCTGACCAAGAGGGGATTTTCAAGGCAAGAGGATCGTCTGCATTGTATTGGATCTTTATCTCATATAGCTCGGCCTCTGTCCATGGGGCAGCTAACAGCCTGCCAGAAGTGTCGCACAGAGCCTGAACTCTGTAGCGCTGGCAACGACCACCAGCAGTCTCTGAAAAAAATTGAACTTGAGAACCGAATGATGGAGTCTGAATATGAACCCATGACCTTCTGAGCACGAGGCAGGTGGCTTAACTAACCACTTCACCATGGATACAACCTTGCTCAACCAAGAATAGGAGATATCTTGTGTATGGTCATTCTTGGATCTCTCTTGTTGATAGGTTGATGTGCTGCCACTCTGCCATACAGGTGGAGAGAGTCCACACCCAACATATTATGCACTCAGGCTCTCTCTCTCTCTCTCTCTCTCTCTCTCTCTCTCTCTCTCTCTCTCTCTCTCTCTCTCTCTCTCTCTCTCTCTCTCTCTCTCTCTCTCTCTCTCTCTCTCTCTCTCACACACACACACACACACACACACAAACACACAACTCCCTCAACTGTCCTGCTGCACAAATTCACATGTACTTCTTCACTGCCATGAACAGATCCAGTCTTGGCATTGCTGACAACTTTGAGACAGAAAACCTCAATCCTGAAGACATCTTCAATTCAATCAAGAAGACAACGGCGGACATACAGAGCCTGAGCATCAGCAGCAAGCTGGAGCCCTATGAGGACATCAAGAAGAAGCACGACTTCACCTCACAGGACTCGGGCATTCAGGATGTCCGGATGGACAGTCCAGATGGGACAGATCACAAGAGGGGCTTTAGCTTCCCCCAGGTAAATGGACATGCTTTGTTATATGTACAAGGGGTACTCAATAAGTAATGCCTCGTAATTTTTAATTTCATTCAATAGGCAAAAAAAAAAAAAAAAAGATAATTCACATTGAAATGAAGCCCTAAGTCTGTACTTCAAAAATTTACTTCTCATGTTAGTCTCCGTTTTTCGTTATAGTTTTTGTCCATCTTCTCACAAGGGCATGTATCCCCGCACGATAAAATGTGTGTCCTTTTTCCTAAACCACCAGCGTACGGCACGTTTAAGGTTCTAGGTGTCCTCTGCGATGTCCGCAAAGATCTTCTTTCAATGGTCCAAACAGATGGAAATCTGAAGGTGCTAAATCAGGATTGTAAAGGGGATGTGGTCCAGCCAAATTCTGCTATTGTAACAATGGTGCGTTTAGTGGTGTGTGGTTTTCTTTTCTTTTTTATGTTTGTCAACAATCTGGGCACTCACCATGCACAAACCTTTGAATAACCCAGGTCTTTAATAATGGAGCCGGCTTCCTGGCCTAAAGGTTAGCGACTTTTCTCCGTAATCTCGTATACTCTCGTAAGTAACGTGATGACAGTGAGAATCAGCAGTGGTGCGAAACGCATCAGTAACTTACAGGGTATGTGAGCCGGCCGCTTTGAAAGCAATGGCAAAATACTGAGCGTAATCTTACCACGAAATCAACAATCAGCTGAAAGATGCTGATGTTGACAGCAATGTCCTGTAAAGGATATGCAAACATTTATTTATTCATTTATTTATTTAATAATGGTCTGGGCACTGCCTTTACTAATGGACAACATGGAACACAGTTCATCCAGTGTTACCCGACGGTCCTACGAATGATGTCATCAACTCAGTGGATGTTTTGTGGAGTCAATGCGGTTGACGGACGGGCAGTCTGATTTGTGTCAGCCAGTGAAGATTGACCTACTTCAGCTTCATCACAGCGATGTACCCACCATCGGACAGTGCTAACATCCATTGTTGAATCTCCATAAACAATACTCAAACATTCGTCGATGCAAATCGGGGTCTCACCTTCAGCATTTAGGAATTCTTTGACATTACGTTGCTTTAATCGAACTTCTTTGGTGGCCATTTTTAAACCGTTACTGTTGCGCAACCTATGACTGAAACAGGTTGGTAATGATACACAGTGCAGAAAAGTGTTTGAGGAATCCCACCGAATTAATATGTTGCACACAGATAAAGTATTTACATAGATAAAAAAAATAGGAGGCATTACGTATTGACTGTCCCTCGTACATGGTAAATACAATCATAAGGGTTGATTGGTTCTCATAAGGGAATAAATGGAAGTTGTGAGCAGTGGGGCATACTAGACAATGGAAAAACCTCAAGCTCTAGGCACACCTTGAACATATTGTGCAGAATACACATGCCTTTGCAATTAGAAATTATAAAAAACAGACTGTTGCATTGGCAAAATGTCCAAGTTAGAAAACATTCCCACATAGGAGTATATATAGTCAATTTAGATTCTGCTATGCACACATTGGAGTCATCATAATGTGTCCTGCTAAATGATAGGTGCATGTATCTCCACACATCTCGGCCCTTGAGGTTCTGGATCAATTATGTGGATGTTAAAGCTCCATGTCACTGACTCAGACCATCCAGCATCATTTCTCTATCTGCCTCTTGTGCTGCTGATACCCCCAGTCATGATGTTTTCCCAGCTTGTTTTCTCATGACCTTGAACCTAAGAACCTTGTCTCTTTCTTATAGTTGTATATAATGTTCTACTTACATTAGACTTTTCCAGTTAGTTACTCTGACATTCCATGTATCTTACAGTTGTATATAATGTTCTACTTACATTAGCCTTTTCCAGTTAGTTACTCTGACATTCCATGTATCTTACAGTTGTATATAATGTTCTACTTACATTAGCCTTTTCCAGTTAGTTACTCTGACATTACATGTATCTTACAGTTGTATATAATGTTCTTCTTACATTAGCCTTTTCCAGTTAGTTACTCTGACATTACATGTATCTTACAGTTGTATATAATGTTCTTCTTACATTAGCCTTTTCCAGTTAGTTACTCTGACATTACATGTATCTTACAGTTGTATATAATGTTCTACTTACATTAGCCTTTTCCAGTTAGTTACTCTGACATTACATGTATCTTACAGTTGTATATAATGTTCTACTTACATTAGCCTTTTCCAGTTAGTTACTCTGACATTACATGTATCTTACAGTTGTATATAATGTTCTACTTACATTAGCCTTTTCCAGTTAGTTACTCTGACATTACATGTATCTTACAGTTGTATATAATGTTCTACTTACATTAGCCTTTTCCAGTTAGTTACTCTGACATTACATGTATCTTACAGTTGTATATAATGTTCTACTTACATTAGCCTTTTCCAGTTAGTTACTCTGACATTACATGTATCTTACAGTTGTATATAATGTTCTACTTACATTAGCCTTTTCCAGTTAGTTAATCTGACATTACATGTATCTTACAGTTGTATATAATGTTCTACTTACATTAGCCTTTTCCAGTTAGTTACTCTGACATTACATGTATCTTACAGTTGTATATAATGTTCTACTTACATTAGCCTTTTCCAGTTAGTTACTCTGACATTACATGTATCTTACAGTTGTATATAATGTTCTACTTACATTAGCCTTTTCCAGTTAGTTACTCTGACATTCCATGTATCTTACAGTTGTATATAATGTTCTACTTACATTAGCCTTTTCCAGTTAGTTACTCTGACATTCCATGTATCTTACAGTTGTATATAATGTTCTACTTACATTAGCCTTTTCCAGTTAGTTACTCTGACATTACATGTATCTTACAGTTGTATATAATGTTCTACTTACATTAGCCTTTTCCAGTTAGTTACTCTGACATTACATGTATCTTACAGTTGTATATAATGTTCTACTTACATTAGCCTTTTCCAGTTAGTTACTCTGACATTCCATGTATCTTACAGTTGTATATAATGTTCTACTTACATTAGCCTTTTTCCAGTTAGTTACTCTGACATTCCATGTATCTTACAGTTGTATATAATGTTCTACTTACATTAGCCTTTTCCTGTTAGTTACTCTGACATGCTATGTATCTTACAGTTGTATATAATGTTCTACTTACATTAGCCTTTTTCCAGTTAGTTACTCTGACATTACATGTATCTTACAGTTGTATATCTGTCTCTTATACACATCAATGTTCTACTTACATTAGCCTTTTTCCAGTTAGTTACTCTGACATTACATGTATCTTACAGTTGTATATAATGTTCTACTTACATTAGCCTTTTTCCAGTTAGTTACTCTGACATTACATGTATCTTACAGTTGTATATAATGTTCTACTTACATTATCCTTTTCCAGTTAGTTACTCTGGCATTCCATGTTTCTTACAGTTGTATATAATGTTCTACTTACATTATCCTTTTCCAGTTAGTTACTCTGGCATTCCATGTTTCTTACAGTTGTATATAATGTTCTACTTACATTATCCTTTCCAGTTTGTTACTCTGGCATTCCATGTTTCTTACAGTTGTATATAATGTTCTACTTACATTATCCTTTTCCAGTTAGTTACTCTGGCATTCCATGTTTCTTACAGTTGTATATAATGTTCTACTTACATTATCCTTTTCCAGTTAGTTACTCTGGCATTCCATGTTTCTTACAGTTGTATATAATGTTCTACTTACATTATCCTTTTCCAGTTAGTTACTCTGGCATTCCATGTATCTTACAGTTGTATATAATGTTCTACTTACATTAACCTTTTCCAGTTAGTTACTCTGACATTCCATGTTTCTTACAGTTGTATATAATGTTCTACTTACATTAGCTTTTCCAGTTTGAGTTATCCTCGCAGTCCATGGTGCTTACAATATTTGTCTCAGAAACCACATCTCTGTTACAATTACAGTACTGGTTGCTCTGAGCTGAGATTCAGCTAGCATGTTCTGAAGGAGACATTTGGGATAGCATTGGACAGTTTGACAGTGCGGTGAAGGTCGATCTTGAGTTCACTTAGTCCAGTTGATGCTGTGATCTGGAATTGCACAGTTCTGGCTGGTTGGGGATATGCTGTGCAAGGTGTTTTTCGTGGTTGGTTTCTACAGTAACAGGCACTAGTTTATATCTTGTCATGCTGAGCAGGACAAAAGCTTGTTCTCCAATGAAATGTTACTTCTACTAGCAGTTTTTTTAAACATTAAAGTCTTAGAATTTCTCTCATTAAAAAGGTCCTGTACAGGCGAAAACATCTATAGAAGCCTTGGAGACGTGGTTTTATAGAAGAAAACCAGCACTCTGTGTTAATTGCATGACCAGCATTATTTTATGAATTCTTGGTTTCACAATCGACATCATTGCACTAAGGACATTCTCTGCCATGCTCAGTCTCAAAAACCACTGAAGAGTTCTTATGGTTGTTCCAGTAGCAGTTTGATTAAACGCTCTCCTGGCTTTTCCTCTATGAGTTGTGTGTCATCCAAAGCCTCCACTCGCTCCCTTCTGGAACTGTCCCTCAAGACATGGATGCTCTGTTCAGTTACACTCTCCACCTGGAGAGGTTATAAAGAGCAGACTGCATCATAGGCATCATTTTCTCATTAGAAAACTTGTCTATTCTGTGCCTAATGCCCTGGCTTGTTCAACACCATCAGTATCGTCATAATCTTAATACATCATTCTCACCGCTGTTGCAAAAGTCAAACCTCTAGTGGGGGATGAGAGCGTAAGTGTCCACCTCAGACTCATAAGGTACAGGGTTCATTCCCAGCACTGGGTTGGGAATTTTTCCAATAACCATGGGTATAAAATTACTTTTTGGGTAGTGAAATTGGCTACATGGCCTTCCCAGAAAAGGGCGGAAAACTGTATAGAGCAAGCAATAAGGCTGATGCCCTGGCAAAATTTATTGGATAGAAAACCTGCGCATAGATGAAATATTGTCTAGAGGAACCTTTAAGGGCAAAACTAGATGTGACACTTTCCCCTCTATAGAGAAACGAAGAAGGGGAAGACGTGTTAGTAGTGCCTGCAGTTTTTTTTTTTTTTTTTTTTTTTTTTTTTTTTTTTTTTTTGTAAAGTGATCATAGAACTTTTCCCCCAACCTGTGTCTCATGTTGTGTTTTCTCATCAATATCAGGATCGTTGAAATCTTACACGTCATTCTCTCGACTGTTGCGAAAATCAGAACTCTAGTAATTGGTCTGCCCAAACATTTAGCAAAGACAGTAAATTATTATTGCTGACAGATATCATTTCTGTTATTGATTTTAAGAAATCTTGTTTAAAAATACATTGTCTGTAGAAATCTGGAGGTCCAACTGGCAACATGGGGATGCCAGGATTTTTCAGCAAGAAAGATGCAAACATGTCGCCTGAAGATGTTGGTAAGGCTCTGTGCGATGTCCTCGAGGAACTGTCCAATCACAATGAGAGGTGAGTAGGGGCACCATTTCCACAGACATGATTTTCCTTGACAGGTTATCATTTGGTTATCTTTTGTTGCTTTCATTTCATTTCATGTTTCACTAACTTTGTACTTTCTATTGATTATTGCAATAGCTTCTCATCAGGAAACTGTTACTTCAATTTTGGTAGTAACAGAAAAAGTACTTTAAAATTAATTCTAATTACAACACATAATACCAGTAAAGAAAGTTGTCATGTTCAGGAAAATTCCGACTTCTGAAAAACTTGTAATTTATGTCCCCATGTCAAGGACGAGAATTAAATGTTTTAGTCCAGCTGACGGGGTTGAACCCGCTACCTGGGCATCAGCACAAGGAAGTTTAAGAGCAAATGCTCTGTTTCATTCGGTCATGCAGACCACCAACTTTTATATTTGTTACATTTGTAAAGTTAGATACCTGTGTTATATGTTTTACAGCAAGGATGACTTGTTATATTTGAAATGTGTCTCTCAGAGTCGAGCAGAGGAAAAGTGCCATGCAGTTTCTGCAGAGCTTGACAGAGAAGAGCTTCATCACGCAAGACTTGCTGGAGGAGCACTTCAAGTCCTTGCTGCTGATTCTTCTGGAAACACTTGGGGATACAAATGTAAGCTGTTCTTGACTCTACATTATCTGCTGGTTTGTTGTCTTCAAACTCTCCCTCGTTCCCTTCCTGTTTGATGTCATATGATGTACTGTTTGACTCACACGACTGGCTGTTTGGTTCGTATGACTGACTGATTGACACATATGACTGGCTTACATATATACCATCTAACTCAGATCAGATGACTGACTGTTTGGCTCATGTGGTTGACTGTTTTATTCAATGATTGACATGTGACTGACTGTTTGACTCACATGACTCATCATATAACCCATGCAACTGACTGTTTACAACAGTGTCGCTCAGTGACTGACTGTGGCTACAGTGGCTAACTGTTTACCTCACCTGTCTATTTATTTGACTTTGTTGACTGTATGCCTTAAATGACAGTATGGCTTATATAAATGTTTGGTTTGTATATTAGAGTGGCATATATGACTTTTTGGTTTATGTAATGTGTGTCTTATGTAACAGTTTGACTGACTTAAGTAAATAAATGATTTTGTAAATGTGTGGCTTTCATGACAGTTTAGCTTCTATGACTGTTTGGTTTATGTAACTGCATGACATATACAACTGTTTATCTAATCTGACTTTTTTGACTTATGTAACTGCAGCTTATGTGACTATATGGCATGTGTAACTGAGTATCTCATGTTATGTATAGTTTTTGGTTTTATATGACCATGTGACTTGTGGACTGCATCTTGTATGTCTATTTCCTTAGGGAATTTTGCAGAACATTTTCGTTACCCTTACTGTGTCAGGGTTTAGTCAGATATGACTGAACTACCATATGACTGTAGACGGTACTATCTGCTTTCTGTTAACGCTGAATGTTGGGCTGCAATCACCAAACCCGTCACCGCACTATACTAATCAACCTTCGTAAGCCGTCCTTGTGCAAGCAGAAAGACATGTTAGTCAGTTTAAAATTACCGTGGTAGACTATCGACATTACTGTGCGAACATGTGTATATTTCAGTTTGAAGGATTTATCTAATTAATTCACGTAAGTTGTGTGATTTCTGCAGTATGTACCTGACAAGAAATATGGCAGGCAATAAATCATGCAATCTATTGTTTGTGTCTTCGTTATTCAAACCCCACATTGTGCCAACGGATTCAGGCGGAAGAGTGCAATTGGGAGGGTACTAGTGTGAGAAAATGCAACCTAAAGACTAAATGTCATGGCAGGGCAGACCAGTCCCTAAGCCTTGGTTGGCAACTGGTCTAGGATGGAAGCTCTGACAGCCAGATAGTTAGAGTATTGCTTTGCTTATCCAGCAGCTTGTCTTGTTCCAGATGTATTGGTGTTACCTTTCCTCTGGAGTAAACTAGACAGGCCGAGAGAGGGATCATACTGCATGGGCAACCCATGGTCTCTAAATTCAGCCCAGGCTTTGTGTTATGGAGAGGTATAACTCCATTTTACAAACTATCGTCTATCAAGACAGCAAGGTGCCAGTCAGCTTTTACCCTTATGAAACAACTTTTTGAATAAATCATGCTTTCAAACATCATAAAGAAGCTCTGCAGACGTCTTCAGCAATCCCTAGTTGACTCTGGCGATGCCGGAAACAGCTATCGAGGGCCTACAGCTTCTTAATAATACATTGGAATGACAGTTGACAACTGAGTGGCACTGGGATAAAATTAACTGATTCAGTGTCGGAGGATAATATATGGCCAAATTTGGCCTCCCGTTTGGACAGAAGGATGATATATCACAATAATAAGGTCATTATATTATTTGTTTTGTTTTATGGTAACCTCAGTAAATTTAATGCTTAGTGAATGGAAATTGACATTATATTAATGTGATTGTGTACCATGTTTGGTACAAACCTTTTTTTTTTTGGGGGGGGGGGGGTGGGGGGGGGGCAACGGAATCAGTTAATAAATAAACAAGATTATCTGACCCGGTTTTACTGACTGCTAGTTTGGCTAATATAATACTCTTTTATATTTTTATTATAATGATTTTATGAGTGGTTGTTTATATTGTTTGTTTTTTTCTCTCTCTGACTGATTAGGGAGACGTCAAAGTACTGGCTCTGAAGTGCCTGCAGAAAATGTTGCAGAAATTTCCGAAACATTTTGAGAACTTTGCCGAACTGACGATTCTGAAGGTGTTGGAGCTCCATAAGGATGACACGTATAGAGATGTAAGTATCTTGAATTACGTAGACAGATACAGCTGCTAGAATCCAGACCCGTTCTAAAGAGGTGTAAGTATCAAGGTGACAGTATTTGAATATACAAAGCTTGTAAGTATCTAGTTAACATTAATAAAGATATATCGAGTATCCAAGCATGTTTTAAGGTGAAAGTATCCAGGTATATATATCTGTAAGCACCTAGACAGGGATATCAGTTTTATATTTATATATATATATATATATATATATATATATATATATATATATATATATATGTCAGTATCCAATTTGCAAAACTATCTTTATAGTATCTGAATCTGCAGACACAGATATTTAGAGGAATTGACACACATTGTCACTGGTACCACTACTTTTAAGGGCAAGTCAAATGGGTATTTGATTTCCTAAAAGAAAATGACTAACGTGATGGCACACTGGCTCATGAAGGTGTCTAAATGGGCAATTTAATGACGGTGCCAACAATAATGATCAAGTGTACAACAGTACACTCACTTAAACCTGTAAATAAAGTACAAGCCCCTTGTCTACAACTTGAGGTGTATTATGTTTATGGTGCTAGCCCCATATTTTTGTCTAATTGGCACTTGATGACTGATGTAGTCTGTACCATGTCAGGTGCCTTTATTTCCCAGAACAATTCCTGATTCCATTTTTTACATGGAGACCAGTTCAATTTTAACAAAACAATCCCTCCCCGATGGGGATTTCAACAAATGACCAGCGGAAAAGCCATTGTCCAGCCTTGGCTCCTCCTTATTTAAGCCTGTAGCTTAATCCATGTTCTTCCCACTCACTATTTTTTTCCTTCAGTTGCTTTATTGCCAGTTTGCATTTTTTTTTAGCTAATACCACCATTTTGCAAATTTTTTTTGTAGATTTCCTGACCTGTATTTTCTAGTTTGTGTCTGCTTTTTTTGCTACTTTGTGGCATAGATTTGTTCTCCCTGCTCTGTAAGCTTTAATTTAATTTTCAAGTAGCTGTTTTTATGTTCATTTGGGGGATTTTCCACCTCTTGTTGACCGTACCCAATTTTCTATTCCATTTTGTTTTTCTGTTAATATTCTAAAAAGTTTCCGTCATTGTGTTATTTTATGTTCCTTGTTTAATAAATATTTTAATAGTTTGCTTTCCTCGTTTTTATTATTGTAATATTCTGCTGTCACTGTACAACCTTCTTGAAGTGTATAGGGAGGGAGTCCTGTAGCAGTAATATGTTGTGGGTATGTGATGTGTTGGGACCATCACGTTCTGTAGGCCTGAGTGCATGGAGAATTATTGGTCAGTCTTTCCACTCCTGTAGCGGACAGTGAGTGCATCCAGGCATATGCTTGATCTGTAAATAATTTTGAATACAGCCATATGGCATTTTCAGGTTGAATAGAAACATGGAAGTATTGAACAATTTGGCATTGATAAAAACACACGCAGTACTAATATGTGATATTCAGTGGCACAGAAAAGGAGTTTAATGGGAACGACCTGTTGCTGTGAAGTTAGAACCGCGAATAACTAACTAACACACAGTACTTGATTTGCCAAGGAAAAATTTCTGATACCCATTCTTGGCTGTGTCCACGTGGGAGCCCAGTTCACTTAAAAAATGCCCTGCCACAAATGGGGTTTGAACACATAACCACCAGCAAGTGTGCTACCCACTGCGCCACCCTGGCTTCCTGGTCTACCACTGAGTCAGTATATATTTGAATGTTATTCTTTGTTTATTTTATTTCCTTCAAATATGTTGTCAGATGGTACTTGATGCTGGATCGGTACATACATTTTAAAAGTTGTACAGTGAAATTATATATTTTATTTATGTGAGGGGTGTCCCACTTTGCCCAGGGCCGCATCCAGTTTGATCATGTGCATCAAAACTTGTACCAGATTTTTCCCAGCACATGTGGTCCCCCAAACTGGACATTATATTCTTATTCTCAAGTAAAACAACTCTGTTTACATGCCATTAAGGTGTATTGGGGATATAACATTTGACCTGTATATCGAAACCTTCTGGCACATGAGCTGTGATGTGGTCAGTATTACACTGGCTGCCTTAACTTTTCCATGAGATAGTTGTGGTACCAATTATATTGGGCTCAGCCAACTTCCGGGCAGTACTGGTCAAGTATCAAAGCTTTCCTCTGATGGGAGGTATTCCCCACTCATTGTGGTTAGAAGCCACAGTGCTAAAGGATTATGTTCCTGTGCCTCTTCACCTCCAGCACCTTGATAAATTCAGCAGATAATGTTGTATGTCCTTTAAGGGTGTTCTGATTAACCACAGGTTGGATTTTCAAGCCAATTTTATGTTCGGTAGTTTGCCATTGCTTTCAGAATGAGAAGTCATTGTTTAAGTCCACACATATACCTTGTTTAACCCCACACGTATACCTTGTGTCCACACATATACCTTATTTAACCCCACACATATACCTTGTTTAACCCCACACATACACCTTGTTTCAACTCCACACATATAACTTGTTTAACCCCACACATATACCTTGTTTAAGTCCACACATATACCTTGTTTAACCCCACAAATATACCTTGTTTAACCCCACACATATACCTTGTTTAACCCCACACATATACCTTGTTTAACCCCACACATATACCTTGTTTAACCCCACACATATACCTTGTTTAACCCCACACATATACCTTGTTTAACCCCACACATATACCTTGTGTCCACACATATACCTTGTTTAACCCCACACATATACCTTGTTTAACCCCACACATATACCTTGTTTAACCCCACACATATACCTTGTTTAACTCCACACATATACCTTGTTTAACTCCACACATATACCTTGTGTCCACACATATACCTTGTGTCCACACATATACCTTGTTTAACCCCACACATATACCTTGTTTAACCCCACACATATACCTTGTGTCCACACATATACCTTGTGTCCACACATATACCTTGTGTCCACACATATACCTTGTTTAACCCCACACATATACCTTGTTTAACCACACATATACCTTGTTTAACTCCACACATATACCTTGTGTCCACACATATACCTTGTTTAACCCGACACATATACCTTGTTGAACCCCACACATATACCTTGTTTAACCCCACACATATACCTTGTGTCCACACATATACCTTGTTTAAGTCCACACATATACCTTGTTTAAGTCCACACATATACCTTGTGTCCACACATATACCTTGTTTAACCCCACACATATACCTTGTTTAACTCCACACATATACCTTGTTTAACCCCACACATATACCTTGTGTCCACACATATACCTTGTGTCCACACATATACCTTGTTTAACCCCACACATATACCTTGTGTCCACACATATACCTTGTTTATCCCCACACATATACCTTGTGTCCACACATATACCTTGTTTAACCCCACACATATACCTTGTTTAACCCCACACATACACCTTGTTTCAACTCCACACATATAACTTGTTTAACTCCACACATATACCTTGTGTCCACACATATACCTTGTTTAACCCCACACATATACCTTGTTTAACCCCACACATATACCTTGTGTCCACACATATACCTTGTTTAACCCCACACATATACCTTGTATCCACACATATACCTTGTTTAACCCCACACATATACCTTGTTTAACCCCACACATATACCTTGTGTCCACACATATACCTGTGTCCACACACTATACCTTGTTTAACCCCACACATATACCTTGTTTAACTCCACACATATACCTGTTTAACTCCACACATATACCTTGTGTCCACACATATACCTTGTTTAACCCCACACATATACCTTGTTTAACCCCACACATATACCTTGTTTAACCCCACACATATACCTTGTGTCCACACATATACCTTGTTTAAGTCCACACATATACCTTGTGTCCACACATATACCTTGTTTAAGTCCACACATATACCTTGTGTCCACACATATACCTTGTTTAACTCCACACATATACCTTGTTTAACCCCACACATATACCTTGTGTCCACACATATACCTTGTGTCCACACATATACCTTGTGTCCACACATATACCTTGTTTAACCCCACACATATACCTTGTGTCCACACATATACCTTGTTTAACCCCACACATATACCTTGTGTCCACACATATACCTTGTTTAACCCCACACATATACCTTGTTTAACCCACACATACACCTTGTTTCAACTCCACACATATAACTTGTTTAACTCCACACATATACCTTGTGTCCACACATATACCTTGTTTAACCCCACACATATACCTTGTTTAACCCCACACATATACCTTGTTTTACCCCACACATATACCTTGTTTAACCCCACACATATACCTTGTGTCCACACATATACCTTGTTTAACCCCACACATATACCTTGTTTACCCCACACATATACCTTGTGTCCACACATATACCTTGTTTAACTCCACACATATACCTTGTTTAACCCCACACATATACCTTGTGTCCACACTATACCTTGTTTAACCTCACACATATACCTTGTTTAACCCCACACATATACCTTGTTTAACCCCACACATATACCTTGTGTCCACACATATACCTTGTTTAACCCCACACATATACCTTGTGTCCACACATATACCTTGTTTAACCCCACACATATACCTTGTTTGACCCCACACATATACCTTGTTTAACCCCACACATATACCTTGTTTAACCCCACACATATACCTTGTGTCCACACATATACCTTGTTTAACTCCACACATATACCTTGTTTAACCCCACACATATACCTTGTGTCCACACATATACCTTGTTTAGCCCCACACATATACCTTGTTTAACCCCACACATATACCTTGTGTCCACACATATACCTTGTTTAACTCCACACATATACCTTGTTTAACCCCACACATATACCCTGTTTTAAGTCCACACATATACCTTGTTTAAGTCCGCCCATATACCTTTTGTCCACACATATACCTTGTTTAACCCCACACATATACCTTGTTTAACTCCACACATATACCTTGATTAACCCCACACATATACCTTGTGTCCACACATATACCTTGTTTACCCCACACATATACCTTGTGTCCACACATATACCTTGTGTCCACACATATACCTTGTTTAACCCCACACATATACCTTGTTTAACCCCACACATATACCTTGTTTAACCCCACACATATACCTTGTTTAACTCCACACATATACCTTGTTTAACTCCACACATATACCTTGTTTAACCCCACACATATACCTTGTTTAACCACACATATACCTTGTTTAAACTCCACACATATACCTTGTGTAACTCCACACATATACCTTGTTTAAGCTCCACACATATACCTTGTTTAATCCTCACACCATATACCTTGTGTACTCACACATATACCTTGTTTAACTCCAACATATACCTTGTTTAACTCCACACGGCATATACCTTGTTTAAGCTCCACACATATACCTTGATTAACCTCACACATAGTACTTGTGTAACCACACATGTACCTTGTTTAACCCACACATATACCTTGTTTAACTCCACACATATACCTTGTTTAACTCCCACACATATACCTTGTTTAACCCACACATAGTACCTTGTTTAACCTCCACACATATACCTTGTTTTAACTCCACACATATACCTTGTTTAAACTCCCACACATATACCGTTGTTTAACCCCACACATATACCTTGTTTAAATCCACACATATACCTTGTTAACTCCACAGGCATATACCCTTGTTTACTCCCACACATATACCGTGTTTAAACTCCACACATATACCTTGTTTAACTCCACACATATACCTTGTTTAACTCCCAGCAGCATATACCTTGTTTAACTCACAGCATATACCTTGTTTACTCCACACATATACCTTGTTTAAACTCCACAGGCATATACTTGTTTAACTCCACAAGGATATACCTTGTTTAATCCCACACATATACCGTGGTTTAACGCCACCATATACCTTGTTTAACCTCCACACATATACCGTTGTTACTCCACAGCATATACCTTGTGTAACTCCCAGGCCATATACCTTTGTTAACCCCACACATATACCTTGTGTAACTCCACAGGCAGGATACCTTGACTTAACCTCACACATGTACCTTGTTTAACCTCCACACAGATACCTTGTTTAACTCACACATATACCTTGTTTAAACCCACACATATACCTTGTTTACTCCCCAGGCATATACCCTTGACTTTAACCCCAGCATATACCTTGTTTAACCCACACATATACCTTGTTTACCCCACACATATACCTTGTGTCCACACATATACCTTGTTTAACCCCACACATATACCTTGTTTAACCCCACACATATACCTTGTTTAACCCCACACATATACCTTGTGTCCACACATATACCTTGTTTAACCCCACACATATACCTTGTTTAACCCCACACATATACCTTGTTTAACCCCACACATATACCTTGTGTCCACACATATACCTTGTTTAAGTCCACACATATACCTTGTTTAACCCCACACATATACCTTGTTTAACCCCACACATATACCTTGTTTAACTCCACACATATACCTTGTGTCCACACATATACCTTGTTTAAGTCCACACATATACCTTGTTTAACTCCACACATATACCTTGTTTCCACACATATACCTTGTTTAAGTCCACACATATATCTTGTTTAACTCCACACATATACCTTGTGTCCACACATATACCTTGTTTAACTCCACACATATACCTTGTGTCCACACATATACCTTGTTTAACTCCACACATATATCTTGTTTAACTCCACACATATACCTTGTTTAAGTCCACACATATAACTTGTTTAACTCCACACATATACCTTGTGTCCACACATATACCTTGTTTAACTCCACACATATATCTTGTTTAACTCCACACATATACCTTGTGTCCACACATATACCTTGTTTAACTCCACACATATACCTTGTGTCCACACATATACCTTGTTTAACTCCACATATATACCTTGTGTCCACACATATACCTTGTTTAACTCCACACATATATCTTGTTTAACTCCACACATATACCTTGTGTCCACACATATACCTTGTTTAACTCCACACATATACCTTGTGTCCACACATATACCTTGTTTAACTCCACACATATACCTTGTGTCCACACATATACCTTGGTTAAGTCCACACATATACCTTGTTTAACCCCACACATATACCTTGTTTAACCCCACACATATACCTTGTTTAACCCCACACATATACCTTGTTTAACTCCACACATATACCTTGTGTCCACACATATACCTTGTTTAACCCCACACATATACCTTGTGGTCCACACCATATACCTTGTTTACTCCACACATATACCTTGTGTCCACAACATATACCTTGTTTACTCCACACATATACCTTGTGTCCACACATATACCTTGTTTAACTCCACACATATACCTTGTGTCCACACATATACCTTGTTTAACTCCACGCATATACCTTGTTTAACCCCACACATATACCTTGTGTCCACACATATACCTTGTTTAACTCCACACATATACCTTGTGTCCACACATATACCTTGTTTAACTCCACACATATACCTTGTTTAACTCCACACATATACCTTGTGTCCACACATATACCTTGTTTAACTCACACATATACCTTGTTTACTCCAACACTATACCTTGTGTCCACACATATACCTTGTTTAACTCCACACATATACCTTGTGTCCACACATATACCTTGTTTAACTCCACACATATACCTTGTGTCCACACATATACCTTGTTTAACTCCACACATATACCTTGTTTAACCCCACACATATACCTTGTGTCCACACATATACCTTGTTTAAGTCCACACATATACCTTGTGTCCACACATATACCTTGTTTAAGTCCACACATATACCTTGTTTAAGTCCACACATATACCTTGTTTAACTCCACACATATACCTTGTGTCCACACATATACCTTGTTTAAGTCCACACATATACCTTGTGTCCACACATATACCTTGTTTAAGTCCACACATATACCTTGTTTAACCCCACACATATACCTTGTTTAAGTCCACACATATACCTTGTTTAAGTCCACACATATACATTGTTTAAGTCCACACATATACCTTGTTTAAGTCCACACATATACCTTGTTTAAGTCCACACATATACCTTGTTTAAGTCCACACATATACCTTGTTTACGTCCACTCATATACCTTGTTTAAGTCCACACATATACCTTGTTTAACCCCACACATATACCTTGTTTAACCCCACACATATACCTTGTTTAACCACACACATATACCTTGTTTAACCACACACATATACCTTGTTTAACCCCACACATATACCTTGTTTAACCCCACACATATACCTTGTGTCCACACATATACCTTGTTTAACCCCACACATATACCTTGTTTAACCCCACAACATATACCTTGTTTAACCCCACACATATACCTTGTTTACCCCACACTATACCTTGTTTAAACCCCACACATATACCTTGTTTAACCCCACACATATACCTTGTTTTACCCCACACATATACCCTTGTTTAACCCCACACATATACCTTGTTTAACCCCACACATATACCTTGTTTAACCCCACACATATACCTTGTTTAACCCCACACATATACCTTGTGCCCACACATATACCTTGTTTAACCCCACACATATACCTTGTTTAACCCACACATATACCTTGTGTCCACACATATACCTTGTTTAACCCACACATATACCTTGTTTAAACCCCACACATATACCTTGTGTCCACACATATACCTTGTTTAACCCCACACATATACCTTGTTTAACCCCACACATATACCTTGTTTAACCCCACACATATACCTTGTGTCCACACATAAACCTTGTTTAGCCCCACACATATACCTTGTTTAACCCCACACATATACCTTGTTTAACCCCACACATATACCTTGTTTAACTCCACACATATACCTTGTTTAACCCCACACATATACCTTGTGTCCACACATATACCTTGTTTAACTCCACACATATACCTTGTGTCCACTCATATACCTTGTTTAACTCCACACATATACCTTGTTTAACCCCACACATATACCTTGTTTAACTCCACACATATACCTTGTTTAACCCCACACATATACCTTGTTAACTCCAAACATATACCTAGTTTAACCCCACACATATACCTTGTGTCCACACATATACCTTGTTTAGCCCCACACATATACCTTGTGTCCACACATATACCTTGTGTCCACACATATACCTTGTTTACCCCACACATATACCTTGTTTAACCCCACACATATACCGTGTTTAACCCCACACATATACCTTGTTTAACCCCACACATATACCTTGTTTAACCCCACACATATACCTTGTTTAACCCCACACATATACCTTGTGTCCACACATATACCTTGTTTAACTCTACACATATACCTTGTGTCCACACATATACCTTGTTTAACCCCACACATATACCTTGTGTCCACACATATACCTTGTGTCCACACATATACCTTGTTTAACCCCACACATATACCTTGTTTAACCCCACACATATACCTTGTGTCCACACATATACCTTGTTTAACTCCACACATATACCTTGTGTCCACACATATACCTTGTTTAAGTCCACACATATACCTTGTTTAAGTCCACACATATACCTTGTTTAAGTCCACACATATACCTTGTGTCCACACATATACCTTGTTTAACCCCACACATATACCTTGTGTCCACACATATACCTTGTTTAACTCCACACATATACCTTGTGTCCACACATATACCTTGTGTCCACACATATACCTTGTGTCCACACATATACCTTGTGTCCACACATATACCTTGTTTAACCCCACACATATACCTTGTTTAACCCCACACATATACCTTGTTTAACCCCACACATATAACTTGTTTCAACCCCACACATATAACTTGTTTAACCCCAGGCATATACCTTGTTTAACCCCACACATACACCTTGTTTAACCCCACACATATACCTTGTTTAACCCCACACATATACCTTGTTTAACCCCACACATATACCTTGTGTCCACACATATACCTTGTTTAAACCCCACACATATACCTTGTGTCCACACATAATCCTTATTTGACTCTACACATATACCTTGTTTAACCCCACACATATACCTTGTTTAACCCCACACATATACCTTGTTTAACCCCAGACATATACCTTGTTTAACCCCAGACATATACCTTGTTTAACCCCAGACATATACCTTGTTTAACCCCAGACATATACCTTGTTTAACCCCAGACATATACCTTGTTTAACCCCAGACATATACCTTGTGTCCACACATATACCTTGTTTAACCCCACACATATACCTTGTTTAACCCCAGACATATACCTTGTGTCCACACATATACCTTGTTTATTCCCACACATATATCTTGTTTAACCCCACACATATACCTTGTTTAACCCCACACATATACCTTGTTTAACCCCACACATATACCTTGTTTAACCCCACACATATACCTTGTTTAACCCCACACATATACCTTGTGTCCACACATATACCTTGTTTAACCCCACACATACATCTTGTTTAACCCCAGACATATACCTTGTTTAACCCCAGACATATACCTTGTGTCCACACATATACCTTGTTTAACCCCACACATATACCTTGTTTATCCCCAGACATATACCTTGTGTCCACACATATACCTTGTTTATTCCCACACATATACCTTGTTTAACCCCACACATATACCTTGTTTAACCCCACACATATACCTTGTTTAACCCCACACATATACCTTGTTTAACCCCACACATATACCTTGTTTAACCCCACACATATACCTTGTTTAACCCCACACATATACCTTGTTTAACCCCACACATATACCTTGTGTCCACACATATACCTTGTTTAACTCCACACATATACCTTGTGTCCACACATATACCTTGTTTAACACCACACATATACCTTGTTTAACCCCACACATATACCTTGTGTCCACACATAAACCTTGTTTGACTCAACACATACCTTGTTTAACCCCACACATATACCTTGTTTAACCCCACACATATACCTTGTTTAAGTCCACACATATACCTTGTTTAAGTCCACACATATACCTTGTTTACCCCCACACATACACCTTGTTTAACCCCACACATATACCTTGTTTAACTCCACACATATACCTTGTTTAACCCCACACATATACCTTGTTTAACCCCACACATATACCTTGTGTCCACACATATACCTTGTGTCCACACATATACCTTGTGTCCACACATATACCTTGTGTCCACACATATACCTTGTTTAACCCCACACATAAACCTTGTTTAACCCCACTCATATACCTTGTTTAACCCAAGGCATATACCTTGTTTAACCCCACACATATACCTTGTTTAACCCCACACATATACCTTGTTTAACCCCACACATATACCTTGTTTAAGTCCACACATATACCTTGTTTAAGTCCACACATATACCTTGTTTAACCCCACACATACATCTTGTTTAATCCCACACATATAACTTGTTTTAACTCCACACATATAACTTGTTTTAACTCCACACATACACCCTGTTTAACTCCACACATATAACTTATAAGTCCACACATATACCTTGTTTAACTCCACACATATAAATTGTTTTAACTCCACACATATAACTTGTTTAACTCCCACATATACCTTGATGGAGTTGTGATGGCATAGTGGTTAGTGCGCTTGCCCACCAATACAGTTGTCCAGGTTCAATCCCCAGCAGAGGCAGAACTGTTTGTTCCGACCAGTACAGCTCTGGGGTTACCTCAGTTAAAATAGGTTCCGGGCAATGTTCAGAATATTCCGTGAAATATCTGGAAGGGAAAGGTGAAGAGAAAGGAAATTGCCCACTCTACCCCATTATGCCACGGCCTAGAATCATAGAAGGTCTGACACTACACATCCCAGTGGCAGTTATCTGATATGGGGCTACTAGTTCTGCCACTTGATAAAATTAGCATGTATATAATAATTCTGCCAAGAAAGGTGGGCCTGCACTATGTTGTGTGATGGGTTCCCAGCCCAGTTATTGGACGCCCTTTATTGTATAACTTTGCTAAATGAAACATTGCTGCTCGTGTTGAAATAAGACATTACATCCACAATGTCTGCAACATACTGCTGTGTTCCTGTATTTAGTATATGTGTATTGAACTCTCTCTTTCTGTCGCAGCCATGGCTGAGCATTGCCGTAAGCTGAACCCCAAACACATATCAATCATCCAGTTATCCTTCGTACCACACATATTGCATTCTCCATTATTGTTATTATTACAGTTATGACACCTACAGCATTATCTATCTGCCTTAATTTATTTTCATAATCAACAGAGATCTTTTGTAAAAAAGATATAATTTATTAGTTTGGTAAAATTCTGAGGCAGTTACTTAGTCATTTTTACATTGTGCTAATTACTCATCCAAGTAGTTTATATGTGTTGCATGCACATGGAGTTTAGGCAGTTCATTTTTCTGATTTATAAACCCATTTATAAACCCAAGTGTTGTTTATGTTACTTCAGTCAGTCTCTCTTTTTTTTTTTTTTTTGCTGCTTTTTTTTTTTATAAGTTCAAACTTCACAGCTGCTAAAGAAGAGAATTGAGGTATTTGAGCTTGAATGTCACAGAAAAGTTCTTAGATCATAGTGGACCAAGAAGAAAAATAATTCTGACATTCTTTAAGATCTGAACCTCGAAGAAAACTCTCATAAACTGTATCGTTTCTCAGAAACAGAAATACTGTGGCTGAAATAAGTCTCACATTGGATTTAAAAGCACAGTGATGGAAGGCAGAGAAGTTAATATCTGGATGGCTTGACCACATAGCATTGTCGAGACAAGAACACAGAGCTGATCCACATTGATAATGTGAGATGGATAAACATGACCGCCCACACTTATGGGCATGGCACATGATGATGATGGAAGGGGTGGTTCCTGAGCACGAAGATAGACACAGGACATTGCAGATAGCTTGAGGGTTTATGTGGCAGGAGCAATGGCAAGAGACAACGAGACTTTTTGGTGGGCCGTGATGAGAGGGATGTTAAATGCTACAGTGATAATGAGTTGTCAGACTGCATCTCCATATGGTTGAGGACTGGTAATTGCCATAGGCGAGATCCCGTGATTGCATGATTTGTCGAAGGGGGTTTATTTCCATGATCGAATTATAGTATGAATGTCACTTCAGAGATCATGTGCAGCGGAATCAATACTGGCTCGTTAACTATACTAAATATTGATCTACAAAGGTTAGACCACAAAATGATACTGTTATTTAGCGCTACAACACATCTACGAACTTCAATCACAACAGGAGACTGATGTAATTCATTTCTATAATTTCACCATTGCGCACACATTCACAACATGAAATGCGCAATCACAATTATACACATTTATCAGTCATGCCAAAATACCTAACATTATGGGCAGCACAATCACTGGCCATTGCCCATTTTACACTGTGACGTGTCCAAACCTGAACCGCAACCACAGAACACCTGTCACCGATTGATCCAGTCCAGTCACCTTCACGGACCTTATTTCCGTTCCGGTGACTCTCGGCATGCGCCACGTGGATCATGATCCACGACTGTTACGTACTTCAGCGTGACTATATTTTAACATGCCATGAGCCGTAAACTGCATCATGGCAGTAATGCACTGGGGGGCTGAGAGTCTACCGGTATAAGTGGGCAACTCTGCAACTGAGCCTCCATATGGTTGAGGTTTGGTAATGCACTGGGAGGTTGAGAGTCTGCCAGTATAAGTGGGCAACTCTGCGACTCAGTTGTTACAATCAGGAATTGCTGTCAAAGGCAGAGATGACATATTACTGTTTGGATGTGGAAGTCAAAGGGAAACCATCGCATTATCTTTCCATGTTTTTATGAATCAAAGCAGGATCTATACTCAACTAGCATAAAGAGACAGTGTTCTTTGGATGTCCGTTGAGAAGGAAGTCACTGGAGAACATTGTGATGATTGAAAAGATTGGTGGTAGAAGGGGTGAAGACAGACCAAAAGAAATGATGCTAGATGGTCTAAGACAGAAACATGTAGGAATGTCATCAATAAGATTGGTCCAAAACACCAAGCATTGAGATCTGTGGAGAGATATAAGAACTTATACCATTTGGTAAAGCACGTGATGATGCTGATAAGTTGTTGGTATATTTTAGTGGGTTTTTTTAAATTATTAGATTCATAAAACGTAATGTTTCAATTAAATTTTCCCCCCAAATTATCAAATAAATTTTTATTTTTTATTCTTTTATATTAATTCATATGAGCAGTCCACAGTTTTTATTCAGTTTATATACAACTTACATATTCGTAAAAGATTTACAATCATGTTTTGGTTTATTTTGTGTTTTACCTCAGTAAATATATTTAGATATACTGTTAATGTTTACATGTATGTTTGTGTGCGTGTGTTTCTCCATAACACTCTTATTTCAGTTTTTCTGGTTCATGCATTTATACTGATTTTATTGTTTTGCTTTATCTCAATATATATTTTGTTTTGTTAAATTCAAATATACAATCCAAATGTTAACTCTTATTTTTGCAATTCCTCAGTCAGCTTTGCCTTTTTATTTGCTTCTGTTTTGTGTTTCAGATTCAGAATTTATTTGTTTATTGTTTTTTTCATTGTAATTACTCTAGTCAAATCATTTCTCAGATTTGCAAATGAGTTCTTCTATAAAATTTTGACAGTATTTTCCTGTAAAGAATTTATTTTCCAGACATAGCAGTGCAGATACTAAGTCATCTCTTACAATCGTTTACATCAGAAAGTAAATGTTTAGTCTGGTCATAAACTAAACATCCTGTTTCCCAGCCATTTATTTAGTCAGCATTTTAATATGTGGGCTAAATATTTAAGTGGTAAATTAGTTTAGTAAAGTTTTATATTTGTAACTACAGAACGTAACTTGCCAAGAGATCACAAACAGCCAGAAAGGTTGGAGTCGACTGCGACGTTCTGTAAAGTATATGCAACTAACTTAACTTTATATTTGTAGACTAAATATTTCAGTGGTAAATTAATTTAGTAAAGATTTGTAATTCTAGGCTACCAGGAGTTTTGACTAGGATATTGAAAAATAAAATCAATCAATCAATTTGTAGGCTAAATATTTCAGTGTTAAATTAATCTGGTAAAAGTTTAACATTTGATCCCTTGTTCTATGAAAGGTACTATAGGCATTAATGACGACAGTCAGTCATTTTTTGTAGACTAAATATTTCAGCAAATATTAACATGTATGCAGTTTGTATAGTTTGGGCTCTGCATTTTTAGTTAATTAGTTTCAATAACACACCACATTTATTAGAAAGACTGATTTATTTAACTTCATTGAGTTAGTTCTCATATCTTTATACAAAATATTTTAATGTTCTATTTGTATCTCAGCTACAGTAATAAACTGAGTAAATCTCCATCCATCCATCATGTGCCATGCCGGTAAGCGTAGGCGGTCATGTTCTGCCATCTCACTCGATCAACAGAGTCGTGGATCAGTTCCGTGTTTCTGTCTCGACCATGCCACAAGGCCAAGCCATCCAGATACTTGTTTCTAGGTCTTCCCCTTGGTCTGTTCCCCTCGATCTTTCCAGTTGTCACCAAGTTCTCCAAATCATTTCTTCTCATAACATGCCCAAAAAATTGTGACTGTCTACGTCTAATGTCTCTGATCAGTTTACGATCTTCATTTGTTTCTTGAAGGACTTGTTCATTGGTCTTTCTGGCTGTCCATGGTATTCTTTGCATTTTCCTCAGAAACCACATTTCTACAGCCATCAGATGTTTTTCAGCTGGACTGCTCATTGTCCAAGCTTCACATCCATATAAAAGTACAGGTTCTATGTAGCATCTCAACACTCTTTTTCTCGTTTCAATTGACATCTTTTTATTGGTCAGTATGTTTTTCATCTTGCTAAAGGCTACTTTTGCCATGGCGATTCTTGTTCTAATCTCTTCAAGGCATCTCCCATCAGATGTTATTACTGTTCCGAGATAATTGTACCTATTCACTTGTTGAAGAATATTCCCATTTACTTGTATATTACATTGTGGTATTTCGTTCTTCCTAGTGACGACCATAATCTGTGTCTTTTACAATTTAATTCTAACCCTCGTTGTTCACTGTGTGTAACAACCGCATCTACTAAATGTTGCAGATCCTGTTCATTGTCTGCAATCAAGACTGTATCATCTGCATATCTAATGTTATTGATGCATCGTCCCCCAATGTTGATTCCTTCCATATCTTCAATATTTCTGAAAATACTTTCACTATACAGGGAAAACAGATCTGGAGACATTACACATCCTGTCTCACACCTCTCTTAATAGGCTGATATTGGCTTACTTCATTATCAACTCTTATGGCAGCTTGTTGTTTCCAATATATGTTTTTTACAAGTCTAAGGTCTTTCCCATCAATTTGTAGATCTTCAAGCATCCTTATCATGTCGACATGTCTCACTTTATCGAAAGCTTTGTGTAGTCAATAAAGCAAAGGTGTAGATCTTTGTTTACTTCTATAGATCGTTCGATTACGGTTCTCAGTAAATACACAGCATTTACTGTACCCTTCCTTCTACAAACCCACATTGTTCTTCTCCTATTTCAGGTTGTATTTTCCTCCTAATTCTTTGCATGATAATTCTTAGCAAAATCTTCGTGATGTGACTCATTATACTAATTGTTCGATGTTGATCACATTCCAAGGCTCCTGATTTCTTTGGGATTGCAATAAATACAGAATTACATAATTCATGAGGTATATTTCCAGTATCATATATTGTATTAAGCAGACTGGTAACTTTATCTATTCCATATTCTTCTAAAGCATTAATCATTTCTGTTGTGACGCTGTCTGAACCGGGGGTCTTGCCAGATTTCATATGGTTAAGAGCATTCTGAACCTCCATCTTCAAAATTGCTGGTCCTTCATTATTATTTTGAACATATTAGTGTTCGTCTCTGTTGTCGTCATAAAGGTTTTTCACTGTAATCTGACCATACATGTAAGATCTGATCTTTTTCTATTATGACTCTTCCATCTTTTGTCTTTAGGCAGCCTGCTGATGTACGTGTTCTTTGATTAGTAAGCTCCTGGAATTCTTTTGTGCATTAGTTTCGCATTGTTACTGTTGTGTTGTTTTTCAATTTCTCTGCAATTTTTCTCAAGCCATGTTTCTTTTGCCTCCCTACATAAGGTTCTGACTTTTCTGTGAATTTCTTCATATTTGGCAGGATTATTTTTGTTCTGTCTTCTTGTTTCCATTAGTTGTAAAATTTCTTCAGTCATCCATGTCTTACGGCCCACTTTCTTTAATTTTGGAATAGTTTTTTCTGCTGCACAACTGATTGAATTCTTCAGCATTTCCCATTGATCATCTACATCTTGAAATAGGATCTCTAGATCTGACAATAAATCAAATTTGTTCTTTACTTCTATGTTAAAATTATCTTGTATTTCTTTGTCAGTTTTCATTTTGCACAAGTCATATTTAGGGTTCCCTGCTATATACTTGACTTTCTTTAACTTTACCCTCAATGTGCCTGTAATTAATCTGTGATCACTGTAACTGTCTGCATTTGGAACTGTTTTTACTACTGTTAATGCATTTCGAACCCTTCTGTTAATCAGGATGTAATATATCTGGTTTCTAATCCTGCTGTCTGGACTCCTCCATGTCCATAATCTTCTAGGATGCTGTTTAAACCAGGTGTTTCCTACAACCATTTCTTGTTCTTTTGCCCATTCTACAAGTCTGTGTCCTCTTTCATTTCTCTCTCCCAAACTATGGTTGCCTACACTGCATCCATCGCCTTGCTTTCCTATTTTTGCGTTGAAATCACCCATTATGATATTTATTTCTGATTTGTTGCAGTTCTTCAAAGCAGATTCCATGTCATTATAAAATTCCTCTATGCTTTCTTCACTGCATTCACGTGTAGGGGCATATACTTGAATAATATTTATTTTAAAAGGTCTTCCGTTTAATTTTACTAACAGAACTCTGTCTGACACAGCTCGATATCCTTTGACAGAATTTGATGTTTGCTTATCTAATATTCTTATCTAAGATTCTTAATTCTTTCTAAGAAACATACATGTATCAAAAAGCATCCATTCGCACCCAAGTTCGTATTAAAATATGTCTGTTGTTTTCCCTCCCGGAGAACTCTGCATTTCATATTTCATATTGCCTTTATTAAGTTAACTGATTAAATGCCATGGGATGATTAATCATATCTCGTATCTGCCATGGGCTTACATATCGCCGAAATGTTGTCATTACGTTACAACACAGCATTGTCTTCTACCATATTAACAACTTTTAAGTCATAACTGTGACACATCTTTACGTCATCTATTTTTGTTTAGTCCAATTGCCATATGCTTCACTGTCAGTGGTACCATATTAGTTTTGCAGGGACCACCGTGTGTGTGTGTGTATGTGTGTGTGTTATTGAGTGATTCAAACGTCAGGTAAGCAAATAAAACGCTTAAGTCGTCTCTCTTAGGCGGTGATTAGTGCGCATTGTTTTATACCTGGTGTTTGTAAAGTCTCACTACACTTTGTATGTAGAACACATTTGAAAAATTAAGTACTTGATATCAACAAACATGTGCTCTGCAGTTCAACATCAAGCATATGCAGCGAATGGCTGTCGTTTGGTGGAGTAACTCTTTGCACTTCAAACAAAATGATGTTATCAAAAGAAGAAAGCATGTTTGTTTTCAGATTTGTTCTACATAAAAAGTGTAGTGAGACTTTACACACACCTGGTATGAGTTGTTGGTGTCAATTACTACTTCCAATCATGTCTGTGGTGTATGTAGGTGCAATGATTTGTTGGTGTCTAATAATGCAAGTCACGTCTGTGGTTTATATAAATATGATGATGTGTTGGTGTTTATTACTACTGCTAGGCACGTCTGTGGTTTATGTAAGTGCAATGCTCGTCACCTCTTTGGTTTATATAAATGCGATGATTTTTTTGGTGTCTTTTACTACTGCCGGCCTCCCTGGTTTATGGGGTTAATGTCTTTCTCCGTAATTCCGTATATTTTCGTGAGTAACGTAACCTGCGCGAAACTCGGTAGTGGTTCTCGCCGCGTTGGTAACTTACGGGGTATGTGAGCCGGTCGCTCAGAAAGCAATGGCAAACCACTGAGCGTAATCTTGCCTAGTACATCAACAGCAGCTTGAAATATGCTGATGTTGACTGCAACGTCCTGCAAGAGTTATGCAACAAAAAAATTATTACTGTTAGGCACGTCTATGGTTTATGTAAGTGCAATGATTTTTTGGTGTCTATTACTCCTGATAGTCACGTCTGTGGTTTCTATGAATTCGATGATTTGTTAGTTTATATTACTACTGCTAGTCACATAAGTGATGATATATAAGTGTAGCGAGGCAAGACAAAGGGAGACAATCAGTAAAGACTGACGCTTCCTTCACTACGGTGCTAAGAGGTTGAGAGTAGTTCTGACTTCGTTACGGCCAAAGAAGAAAAGTAGTTAAAGAGCGAGAACCTCACACCACCCTCAACTGACAAAAAAAAGTACATAGTAATTAGATAAGAAGATGTACGAGATCTCGGGCAGGGGCCTCAACTCTGGACAATAACTGTCATATTTGAGACCCAGACATTTGATTAATGTGTTAGATTTTGGTAGAAGTAGTGGCTGTAAAAGCTAAAAGAGACTAAACAAACAAATCAAAAACAGTACAAAAATAGCTCTTTATTTATCAACTGCTACAAATTTTGGTGACAATTTGTGTTCGAACACATTGAATAAAGCATTCAATAAGGGATGTTCAATTACAGATACAACAGACAACTATATATATCAAACAACAACAGTGGGTAACCCCCAACCAATCAACATCACTTAAGACAACAGGGTACACCAAGTACCACAACGCAGGTGCTCTAAGCAATAGCTGGTTAGACTGACACAATAAAGAACCTTGACACAAGCAACACTGCACAGACAATAAGGCACTACAAAAACATAGGTTACACAACACTAAACCCCAAGACACGACATAAACAAAGAGTTTTGACACAATTACTATCCTACCAAGAACCCAGGCCCTGCTGACACTAACTAGCCAGCCGCTCAGTTTTACCTAAGGCATGTCGTTGACTACAGGTCTCTTCGCGGAATTGTTCCACATCTCAATACAATCAGAACAGCACTTCTGTTCCTATCAACAAGCCGGGCCAACAACTCTCATCAGCACAAACCGAGGTGGCTCGCTACTAACACAAAACTGACTTATCATTCCTTTGTCTACCTGAGTTCCGGTAGTGGCCAGGGTCCATACGGCTTTCACAGACCAAACCAAGTGCGTCGGTTTTGGCGCTGTGATATATATATATATATATATATATATATATATATATATATATATATATATATATATATATATATATATATATATACACACACATATACATACATACAATAAAACACCTAGGTATGTGTGGATCCTGCAAGAAAGAGAGAGACAACAAAACACGGACACCTTACAGAGAACTCAATCCTAGTGAACTTAAATCACAGTGGTGACATCATCATCATCATCATCTTCATCATGTGCCATGCTGATAAGCATGATTGGTCATGTTTCGTCATTTTTATGGATATTACCATCTAACTCACGTTTTGCACTATACCTGTTTATTTGCTCCACTATGTTTAGCAACTCTTGCTCGCTTTCTGCTAGTATCATTAGCATACCTATGTTTGTTTATATTTCTGCCATTGATGCTAACTCCAGGCGATCAGTGTTATAATATCTTTACGGTATCTCCCATCGAATGTTATGACGGTTCTAGGATAGTTTTACCGGTTCACTTGTTTAAGAATATTCTTATTTACCCATATATTGCATTGAAATATTTCTTTCTATCTAGTGACTTCAATAATAGTGTTCTTCTAGTGTCTTCTTACAGTGTAAATCTAACCCTCGTTGTTCACTGTGTACAGTCACTCTTCTACTAGTTTTAGGTTTAGTTTTAGTCGATAGATCAACATCAAGCCACACGGGTGCAACCCATATGTGCTCAATTCTCTTCCTAACTTAAACCTGAGTCTGGAGAAACTCAGCTCTGTGCACGAACTCCGTAGCACCAGCGAGGATCCTGAAATACTTTGGGTAGATTTTTAACTCGAAATTTTGCCCGGGCAGCGCCGTTAGGCTACTCTTTTTCGATTTTCAACTGCCAAGGGATTTTTTTTTACTGAATGTTGATGATCCCTTATTTTGTATCGACAGGGTCCAGATAGACAGGCGGTTGCCAATGATATACAGCGCGAACTAGATCGAATTTCCTCATGGTGTGTTGGTGCCGCTGCCCTTGTCAACCCTGCAAAGGCATCAGTTACATGGTTCTCCCTAAACAACCATATTGTGAACACAGACATGCCGGCAGTAAGAATGGATGGGAGCATTTTGAGTAGAACCCAGTCAATGACATATCTTGGCGTGAGGCTTGATCGTAGCCTGTCCTTCAGAGATCATGTCGATTATGTCATAACAAAAGCTCGAAAAGGTTTGTCAGCAATGAGAGTCATGGCGACTGCCAATATCGAGCAAAGACTGCTAATACTTCTGTTCCAAGGACTGGTGCTTTCACGCATCGAGTATGCCCTGGCCACCCTCACTGTCAGCCCTACACAGATTGGAAGACTTGAAAAGGTACAAAACGAAGCCATGCGCATCATTTTGAGCTGCACGAGAGACACCAGCTGTGTAGCAATGAGATACCTCCTTGACTTCCCGACAATGGAACACAAAATCAAGATCTGGAAAGCTCATGCATACTTAAAAATAAGTGCAGATGAGCAGTACCCTCTGCATGACGCTATATTCAGAGAAAAGGGTGACAGGCTAAAGAGGGGCAAATCATGGATTGGTCGGGCGGAACATGTCGTCAGACAGGTCTGCAGTCTTACCAGTATCAACTCCGGCAAGGAATGGGTGCCAGTGCCTCCAGCTTTTAAGTGCACTTTCTCCTGCATTATCACACTCGACAGACGGTGCAGAGAGCAGAACTTTGCGGCTGTCAATGCAGAGGTTAACGCGCTCATCTATGAACACTCAGATAGCCCCAAAGTGCTCATCTATACAGATGGATCTGTTGTAAAGCAGCAGTGAAGTGCGTGGGCATTTACAGCCCGTTCAGCGGGCCGAACCGTTCAAGAATCCAGTGGTGCCCACTCTATGACCACGAGCAGCATGACGATGGAGGTGATGGCAGTTACACAGGCTTTCATATGGCTGGAATCACAGCATTATACCAACGTGTGTGTACTAAGTGATTCAATGAGCATGATTCAGAAGGTCGAAGCTGGATCTGTACGTAGACAGTGGACTGAGTCGCTGCGGAAGTCTGTTGTCCGTAAAGTCACCTTCATCTTCGTCCCGGGACATGCGGAAGTCGAGGGACATGAACGATCTGATAAACTGGCTGGCTCTGCACCCCCTGTAAATGGCCAGCCCATGGATCATGCCGATGTTATTAACGTCCTCAAAGATATGGCGAGAACAGGGGAATTTGACGTCAGTGAATCCACATCGCTGTCCAGGATGAAAGACTTGGGAGTAAGAATCGGCACAGCCAGACGCGAGAGGTACATCGGGAAAAACAAGGCGCCTCGTCAACCAACACAGAACTGGCACTATTAGCCACCGGACGCTGATGCATATGCTTGGGGGGGGGGGGGGGGAGGAATCTGAGCACCTATGGACATGTTCGGAGTGCAATGAAGATACCCCAACTGATAACTGAACTGATCCCTTATTTATACTTTGTCCGTGTATTCTCTCTCTCTCTCCTCTCTCTCTCTCTCTCTCTCTCTCTCTCTCTCTCTCTCTCTCTCTCTCTCTCTCTCTCTCTCTCTCTCTCTCTCTCTCTCTCTCTCGCAGGGGCATCATATACCTGTTTCCTATTACATTGACAAATTCTACTGCAGTCTTGATTTATCTTACTGTCTAGGATTACCAGATCACCTTTACAAACACCTTCCTCCGTTAATTACTATGAAATGTATTTGCATATCAAATGATTCTGTAAGAAAAAGTTCAAACATGGGACATGCATCATTGATCGCATAAACCTTCAGAGGCTAAAGAGTTTCAATTTCCACCATCCCTTAGGCTATCTAGAGAATGATCAAACAGTCCTTGTTATTGATCTCTGCATCCGCCCAGTTTGTGGTCTTTTATTTAAATACTGGGGAATATATTTATTCGCTTCTGAGACCTGAGATAGTAATTGCAGTTTAAGGACAATTTGTCTTTTGGATACTGTTTTCTGAGCTGAAATAAGTCTGAGGAGGACGAGACACAACGATATATCTTTCCTGTAAGTAACGGTTTGAGAAATTGTGAATAAATAAAACAGTACGTTAGAAAACATTAGATTTGCACCCATTCATGGAGTAACAAGTTGAGAATTTGTAGATAAATCATGCAGTAGTAAGAAACATTTAACTTTGCATCCATTATTTGGGTATCTAACAACCTGAGAATCAGTAGATGAATTAAATAGTTGTAGATAACGTTATATATTACTTCAATTACTTTAGTAAGGGTTACAATCGTTTCTGTTTTAAGTACCAGTAGGAATAGAAAGGTTACTTGCATGTCATTTACAGGACCTCAACAACACCATCATTTATTTTACTGTTTCTGATTTACTGGGCACATTTAAGTCAACAGTATACTATGAACGGTCGTCTCTCATGCCATTGAAATCAACGTAACGCCGGGTGCTTCCTAGTGGCCAGTGGCTGATTTCGAACCCATAAACCACAGACGTGACTAGCAGTGGTTATAGAAAACAGCAAATCATCGCACTTATATACAGCACAGACGTGACTAGCAGTAGTAACAGACACCAATAAATCATCGCACTTATATACAGCACAGACGTGATTAGCAGTAGTAACAGACACCAACAAATCATCGCACTTATATACAGCACAGACGTGATTAGCAGTAGTAACAGACACCAACAAATCATCGCACTTATATACAGCACAGACGTGACTAGCAGTAGTAACAGACACCAACAAATCATCGCAATTATATACAGCACAGACGTGACTAGCAGTAGTAACAGACACCAACAAATCATCGCACTTATATACAGCACAGACGTGACTAGCAATAGTAACAGACACCAACAAATCATCGCACTTATATACAGCACAGACGTGACGAGCAGTAGTAACAGACACCAACAAATCATCGCACTTATATACAGCACAGACGTGACTAGCAATAGTAACAGACACCAATAAATCATCGCACTTATATAAAGCACAGACGTGATCACCAGTAGTAATAGACGCCAACAAATCTTCGTATTTATATAAACCACAGACGTGACTAGCAGTAGTAACAGACACCAACAGATCATAGTACTTATATACATCACTTATGTGACTAGTAGTTGTAATAGACACCAACAGATCATAGTACTTATATACATCACTTATGTGACTAGTAGTTGTAATAGACACCAACAGATCATAGTACTTATATACATCACTTATGTGACTAGTAGTTGTAATAGACACCAACAGATCATAGTACTTATATACATCACTTATGTGACTAGTAGTAGTAATAGACACCCAACAGATCATCGTACTTATATACATCACTTATGTGACTAGTAGTAGTAACAGACACCAACAGATTATAGTACTTATATACATCACTTATGTGACTAGTAGTAGTAATAGACACCCAACAGATCATAGTACTTATATACATCACTTATGTGACTAGTAGTTGTAATAGACACCAACAGATCATAGTACTTATATACATCACTTATGTGACTAGTAGTAGTAACAGACACCAACAGATCATAGTACTTATATACATCACTTATGTGACTAGTAGTAGTAATAGACACCCAACAGATCATCGTACTTATATACATCACTTATGTGACTAGCAGTAGTAATAGACACCAACAGATCATAGTACTTATATACATCACTTATGTGACTAGTAGTAGTAATAGACACCCAACAGATCATAGTACTTATATACATCACTTATGTGACTAGTAGTTGTAATAGACACCAACAGATCATAGTACTTATATACATCACTTATGTGACTAGTAGTTGTAATAGACACCAACAGATCATAGTACTTATATACATCACTTATGTGACTAGTAGTAGTAATAGACACCCAACAGATCATCGTACTTATATACATCACTTATGTGACTAGTAGTAGTAATAGACACCCAACAGATCATCGTACTTATATACATCACTTATGTGACTAGTAGTAGTAATAGACACCCAACAGATCATAGTACTTATATACATCACTTATGTGACTAGCAGTAGTAACAGACACCAACAGATCATAGTACTTATATACATCACTTATGTGACTAGTAGTAGTAATAGACACCCAACAGATCATAGTACTTATATACATCACTTATGTGACTAGCAGTAGTAACAGACACCAACAGATCATAGTACTTATATACATCACTTATGTGACTAGTAGTAGTAACAGACACCAACAGATCATAGTACTTATATACATCACTTATGTGACTAGTAGTAGTAATAGACACCCAACAGATCATCGTACTTATATACATCACTTATGTGACTAGCAGTAGTAATAGACACCAACAGATCATAGTACTTATATACATCACTTATGTGACTAGTAGTAGTAATAGACACCCAACAGATCATAGTACTTATATACATCACTTATGTGACTAGTAGTTGTAATAGACACCAACAGATCATAGTACTTATATACATCACTTATGTGACTAGTAGTTGTAATAGACACCAACAGATCATAGTACTTATATACATCACTTATGTGACTAGTAGTAGTAATAGACACCCAACAGATCATCGTACTTATATACATCACTTATGTGACTAGTAGTAGTAATAGACACCCAACAGATCATCGTACTTATATACATCACTTATGTGACTAGTAGTAGTAATAGACACCCAACAGATCATAGTACTTATATACATCACTTATGTGACTAGCAGTAGTAACAGACACCAACAGATCATAGTACTTATATACATCACTTATGTGACTAGTAGTAGTAACAGACACCAACAGATCATAGTACTTATATACATCACTTATGTGACTAGTAGTAGTAACAGACACCAACAGATCATAGTACTTATATACATCACTTATGTGACTAGCAGTAGTAACAGACACCAACAGATCATAGTACTTATGATTAAGAAAAACCGAGCAATTTTTTGAATCAGGATCTCATCATGATCACCATCATTTGCAGTGGGCGATCATCGTTCGCCATCTTATGCGATCAGCAGTGTCTTGAGCCAGTTCTGCTTTTGTGTTCTAATATGTCCGTATGGCCAAGTCATCTAGGTATTTATCTTGCTGCCTTCCGTTGCTCTTTTCCTATCAATTGTGCTAGTTGTCATTGGGTTGTATAGTTTACTCTTCTCCCCACAAAGAACACAAATAATCTTGATTTTCAGCATTTAATTTGTTTCTAATAAATGTACGGTTTTCTACTGTTCCGAGTAGAACTGTTCTCATGGGTTTTTTTCTGTCCTACTGATGCATTCCTTGCATTTTCCTCAAAAACTACATTTCTACCACCATTAGATGTTTTTCAGTTTGCTTAGTTCCAAGTTTCACATACATAGAACTGTATATTGCCCCTACAGAAAATCAATATCTTTTTATTTGTTATTTATCGAAGAGCGGCTGGCCAAGTGGCTAGAGTGCCGTATTTTCCTTCGGGAGACCTGGGTTCGAAACCTCGATAAGGTGTGGAGTTTTTTTTTCTTTTTTTCTGTCGGAGGCAAAACGAAAACTCTAACCTGCACAGTTCGCAGAAACTGCACTAGCCAGGCGGCTTTAATTCCACAGGCTCAAAACCTTCCTGCAATACACCGCAAGGTTCACTTTTGGCAGTAAAAAACATTTTTTGACAGTATATATTTCATCGTGCAAAAGACAACATTTGCCACACGATCCTCGTTCTAATATCTACAAGACATCTTCCACTAGGTGTCGTGACTGAAACAACATCTACCAGCGCTAATCCCTGTCATGTTGATACACATCAACAGGATTTGGAACAACACATATTAAAGGATCGGGTTTTATCAAACCTCTCCTGGCTTTGCATATACTTCTTCCAATTATGTTTATGCCACAAACATTGTGTAAAGAGTAAAACAACACAGTAAAGGACTCTTCTCGACGACTTTAGGGTCTTGTGTAGATGATGAGTGGCACATACATCTATAGAAATATTTGCTCTCAAAGGGTGATGTGGTCAATGTCACACTTATCGCATTTATTTCCCGCTACACATTATAGACTGGCTTGACCCGGGCGCGCAGGTCGTATTTAACAGTTTGCCTACATGTGGATTCGAAAATCAGGCTGGCAGGTAGGCGTGCTAACCATTGCGCTACGAGGCTAGTGGGTACATAGCAGATTGACATAATTATGAGCTACGTTTATCTCAAGTATCCGTATTGTACATCACTGTAGCAAATCACATCACATTGTGCACATTACATCCCTGTAGCAAATCACATTGCAGCGTACATCACTATTTCTATGGTGTATTTCAGTGTAATTTTAAAATAAGTTAAGACTCCTCATACACAGATGCAATTGAACGCTACTACTGTTACTATTACTACTACTACTGATACTACTACTACTACTACTACTACTACTACTACTACTACTACTACTACTACTACTACTACTACTACTACTACTACTACTACTACTACTACTAATACTATTAATACTACTAGTGCTATTGCTATTGCTACTGATACTACTACTGACGCTACCACTGCTGTTACCGCTGATGCTGCGGTTGCAGTTTTCACTGCATCTAATATCACTCTCTTTCCTGTACGTTCTACTGTTTACAATGTATACAATATGCTAATTAGTTAATATTGTTATAGTGTGTCCTTGAGACAATCCACACATATTAAGAATTAATGTATTTTATAAGTTTTCTGTTTACTAATCAGCACAGTTAACCCCATGTTCAGTAGTTTGCCACTGTTTCTGAATGGACCGTCACCCCATACCATCGAAATCAACGTAAAATGCTGTGCTTCCAACTCGCCTGCGGCTGAGGTGGAACCCAAATAGGTGTATCCGGGAATTTTAAAACTGCGTTTTACTAACCCCTAAGCCTCAGACGCTGAGAATCCGCACTGGAAGCAGCAAACATCTAGTCATCACTGTGAAAATATTAGTAGCATGCGCGTGTACACAGGTTTACACAACAACAAAAACAACAACAACAACAACAGCAACAACAACAACACTAAATCAGAGATATACCAAAAACAAAAGAGTGGAATGATGCGGTACTTTTTTTCAAAGAATACACGGAAAGACAATATCTGGAGACAGGTGATGTTTGAAACAACAAAACTAATGTCACTTACCTCAATGTCAAACGGCAGCATCCCAGAATCGATGGCCAGTTCCATAGCCTGCATCTTGTAAAATCCAACATTGCCTGGTTACCACAAAGTACTTGAAGGCCAACTCAATCGCTCTTTTGGGCAGTGAACAAATCAACTAGCGTAATACTTCATGACCTCTCTACAAGGCGTCCTCTACATTGCGTCCTCGGCAATGGTGTTTCCGTAAGAGTATCTTAGGGTACAGAGATTTGTAAGTGATATTTTACAGTACAGTGATCTGCAAGAGTACTTCAGGGTGCAGAGATCTGTAAGGGAATCTCACAGTACATAGATCTTTAAGAATATCTCAGGGTACAGAGATCTGTGAGGGCATATGATGACACAAAGAATTGCAAATGTCCCTCCACCTTAGCGGTATAGTTGTGTCCGACTTGCAAGCACAACTATCAAATGCTTTAAGAATCTGAGCAGTAAATTAACGTGAGTATCGTTGTAAGGGAACCTACTCATACAACTCAGCCTCGTTCACAAGATACAAGGTGTCTCACTTCCATCTGATACGCGAATGTAATAATCTACGCAGCACGTGGGTGTATAAACACATATAATAAAGTAGAAACTTGCCAGGCATAATGACACTCAATGATATTATGTATTGCTTCTAAAGGAATATGAAATCTCCAGTTCCTGAAATCCCTGTCGTATTAGTATCAGGGTTGTGGTCACAATCTAACATATATAGAAATATCTTCCTCAGTTAAATGCTAAGATAAAGATTTGCAATTTCTTCCTCGTTTGTTTGGCTGTTTCTTTTAAGCCTAAGTGATACAGCGAAGAACACTGAAATCGTGGTAACTGCTTTGAGAAGGTGAGGCGTCCATTTTTGATGGATGAGAATCACGTGTCTTCTTTGCAGTTAGAAAAGCGGAGAGTGTATATCCACTGCCGCCGTGCTGTGGATAGCAGAAAAGAAATTCGTTATCTAACTAGTTGGAATCAGCATGTGGTATTTCTAACAAAAATGCATTTCTTCAATCACATGACCCATGAACTTACTGCAGCAAGTAAGTGAATTCCACACACTGTCACTAGGTCCCAAAACAGTCGATATCTCATCGGTTTTGGATTAGCGATAACCAGTATTTAAATGGCCGTGTCTTTCTACTGTTGAATGTATGTGCATGTTTTCTTAACTGCCAGAAGATTACGTATCATACACCCAATCCTGCAGTACAACATTTCTCCAAGCGTTCCTCAACTTTTTATTTCAGGACATTTCCAGTTTACATTATCAATGGTCTATGACAAAGGAAGTTAGGACTATGGTTCAAGTACAGATTGATTGATTGACTGATTGATTGATTGATTGATTGAGGAACCGACATCATTTAAGAGTATCTTCTTCTTCTTCAGCATTCCGAGCCATTGTAGTTCTTTGCTGCAGATACAAGCCGTCTTCATTCGTCTCTCTGGTTGACCTTCTCTTGCCAGTCGTTGATTCCAAGTGCTTGTAGGTCTGTATGTATATTATATCTCCACCGTCTTCTTGGTCTAACTCGGGGTCTACGGTCATTTATTTCCTGAATGTAAGCGAGTTTTGTTTCCCTATTATCTTCCATTCCTTCTATATGCCCCTGCCATTGCAGTCTATTAGCCTTCATGATACCAGTGATTAGCGTGGACTTAAATAGATCATAAATGTCTTTGTTGCTTCTTCTTTTCCACTCTCCACTTTGTGTATCCCTAATGGGCCCAAAGATGCGTCTTAAGACTTTGTTCTTAAAGGTTTGTAAGAAGGCTTCGTCTCCTTTAGTTGTACTCCAGGTTTCAGAGCCATAAAGCACAACTGGTCTAATCAGTGTTTTGTATATAGTGATCTTGGTGTTACGAGATATCACATTTGATTTTAGCAGATGTTGTAATGCATATTGTATCTTATTTCCAGAGTTTATTCTAGCTTGTATTTCTTCCCTTATTATGTTGGAGCAGTTGAAGATTGTACCCAGGTATTTGTATGCTTCCGTTCTGTAAATGGTCATATTATCTACTCGTATGTGGCCAGAGTGTTTTGCCGTTCCTTCTCCTGAAATTACCATACACTCTGTCTTATCTTGGTTGATAACCAGGCCCATTTGTCGAGCTTTTTCCTTTAAGTGAGTCAATATTTCCAATGTCTTTTGTTAATTTTCCCCTATAATATCTATATCATCTGCATAACGAAGCAGTATGGATGTTCCTCCCATAGCACATTCCTCCTTTACCTTCCTTACAACTTTCTCTAGAGCCAGATTGAAAAGGGATTTAAGAGTATAACAGATTATAATGAGCAGATTAAATATTAGAGCTAAGCAATGCTATATTGCAACATCATATTCAATGTTTACATTACACAACATATTCTTTTACCTGTATGTTTCTCTAGTCACTATAAAGAAACACCTGCAAATGTATTGATCATACTATGTCAAAGGCCTCATGATTTTCTCAGCATTTGATATTTGTGTGCAATGCATGTGTCTTCGCGTTGCTTATAACTTTGTATGTTATCATTTGCGTTTCTTTGATAAGGAGAGAATACATTCGAATGCAGGTTACCAAGAACCACTTATGCCAATAGTGGGAAATGGAAAACGTTGGCCATAACATAAGGGGTTGTTTTATGAGAAATAAGATTCGATGATACCACGGAAGACAAGCGATGGAGAGGGAGGCAACAGACATTCTGGAGCCATAAAACACACACAACGATTTCTTATAGAAAACCAGGCGTCTGGATACGGTAGAAGACAAGCGTGTAGAAGGCAGGCAACAGAAATCCTGAAGCCAAGCGGCAAATTTTGAGCCTTTGAGACAAGTACCACTTATTCTGTGCTGTATATGATTACACTAGAACAGTGGTTCTCAACCGGTGGGGAATCCCCCCCCCAGAGAGGAATTTTAGGGTTTCAAGGGGGGGGGGGGGGGGGGGGGGATAAAGCCAATTTCAACATCGTGTTAATACAAGAACCGATTACTTGATATTCTTTTTCCCTTCATACTTTACAGTTATGTATGTCTCATCCTTCTAAAATTAATTTTATAAAGTGAGTAGACCCACAAATCATGTTTTATGTGGATGTCTAGACTTGTTTTAGTATATGCTATTACATTTGCCTTCCACTTTTACGTATACTGTGTAGGGGTGGGGGGATTTTTAGATAGTAAATATGAAAATGGGGGGGGGGGGGCAATGGCGTTCTGAAAATACGGTGAAGGGGGGGGGGGGGCGGGCCAAATTTTTGATAGGAAGGGGGGAATGGCGTTCTGAAAATATGGTGAAGGGGGGCACGGGCCAAAAAAGGTTGAGAACCACTGCACTAGAATGTATCTTAATGTAGTTACTGTAATATCATCACAGTTGTTTGTGTGTTGCTGTGTTGTCTTGTTGTTTCCTGATAAAGATGTGTTATCGCAATACCCCTCGGTTTTCTATATTTATAATGTGAAATGGTACCGTGGGGCATGGATGTGGGGCTTAATGCGCTTGCGCTTAAAATTTCCAGTTCGCTGACAGCGTGGTATGGGGTTTATTTTCTACACTAATCAGTTAGTCTTCAAAGTAATTTTCTTGTTCAGACAGCAATGGCAAACTACTTAACTTAACATTGCCTCGTAAATCAACATGGGTTTGGGGTTAATCGCAACGTCCAGATAAGGGCATGCAATAAAGGAGCCCTACACTTTGTGTTTCTCACTTGTTTAGGCAACACACGACGATTCCTTATAGCAAATTAAACCTTTAGGATATAGTGCAGGTAAGAGACTATTAAGTGCCGCCCACCGGTCGCTGGAGCGCAAATTATTCCTCCCCACGACGCTTGACGGCAGAAGTGAATGATGATGATGATGATGATGATGATGATGATGATGATGATGATGATGATGATGATGACGACGACGACGACGACGATGATGATGATGATGATGATGATGAGGATGATGATGATGATGATGATGATACGAGAAAGCAGCAATACATATCCTGGTGTGATATAACCCAAAACTATGGATATATTATAGGTTTAAAGATTATGAAGTACATGGAAGAAAAATGACGTTGACAAATATTATTTCAAGACACAAACTGTATCTTAAGCAATATTCCATGTAGGAAAAATGAGAATCGAACGGTTTGAGCATGTCCAATAGAAATTACTTTTTCTTCTTCTGCTTTCATCTGGAGTGTTTTTGTTTTTTTGTTTTTTGTTTTTTTTTTTCAAACGTATTTGCGATGGGACCATCGACTCTTAATGTTGTGGTGTTGTCCACATCCCAACTGGCAAGTTCGAACGGTAAAAGACTTCACTGTCAGCCCTCTAGGGAAGGCAGGGACAGTCCATGGGCGTTATCCGCTATCCAAGGAGGCCTCCATAATTGCAGAGTCGACACATAGCACCAAATTACTGGGCTCACCCAAGGAATCGCCACTTCCTGTACATGGCTGCTTTAATTCATCAGTTCCATGCATTGGGCATTTCGTTCGCCATGGGCCAAGAATAATTAGTCTGCAGACGACATCCACTCAGCACGCTATCGCTTCGGACTTCCACGTGATGGATTCGCTAGCCAAGCGTTCCATTTCGTGTTAGTGAGACTTTCGGACTTTCTGCGGGTGTTTATCGGCCGGGTTATCTTCTCGGGTGCTTCGAACAACATTACACTCCCACGCAGACGTTTTTTGCGCTATGCCTCTTTCTATTTGTGCCCTTAGGCCAAAACATCCGACGTCTATGGGCGTTTTTGTCCACGTTAGCCTTTCTGTGGTTTCGAGGGACACTTGACTCTCACTGTTGTGATATTGTCCACATCTCAGCTGGTCAAGCTAGAACGGCCTAGGACATCATGGTCAGCCCTCAAGGGAAAGCAGGGGCAGACCATGGGCACTATCCGCCATCCAAAGGGCTTCCATAATTGCATAGTAAACACATAGCGCTCTGGTACTGGGATCACACCCAAGGAATCATCACGTCCTATAGGATTACGAAATGGCCTACTCACTAACGACTTACACCGTGCAAGAACAACTTGACGTCATTGGATTTTATTTTATTTTATTTTATTTTTTGTTAAATGGTGTGCAGTCTTTTGAAAATCCACAGACGAATAATGGTTCAATATGGAGAAAGGTTTTGAGTCAGAGGAAAGTGTATGCATGGGCAGAAAATGCAGTGGTAACAGCCGTTGTCTCCGTTTAAGACATAATTCAAGAGGCAAGATTATGCTTGGAAAGTCATGATGGCCATCTTTTGGGATATCATGGGAGAAACTATAACTAGCGCTTGATACAGTTACACTGCCGGTGTACAAACTGAAGCCCGCGACATTTGTCACGGGACCACTGTCGTTAACGATAAGATGATAAACTAACAGAGACAGTCTGTATTCACAGCTGCAATTGTTTGTTACTAGTGGAGAAACACTCACGTCGGATCAAAGGAAACTACAAGTCTTTGAAAGTTCCCTAGGAAACGGGGAATCTGTCGGCCTTGTTTGATGTGTCGTCGTTCGAGAGAAAAAGCCTGTTGTGTTCGTGGTAGGAGGGGGGACAACTATTATTGTGAAGTTGGGAACAGATTATCTGCCGCTGAGGCCACCTGGTGTTTACATCGAATGACGTCACTCGGACAATCCCCGACTGTATGAAAAACAGAATTTGTTACCGCTAGTGTGAACAAGGGAGTTGACCTAGGCTGAATTGTCTGACTAGCTCGGTTTTAATATAGAAAAGAATATAGCGTGTTCTGTATCAATTCACGTTGAGGAACATGTGTCTTTCATGGCAAAGTGTAGATTCGATTCAGGATAGAGCCGAGTGTTCATAAGGTATTTACTAAATAGCATTTAGATGTAAATAATGTAGGATAGTCTAGTGATTGATAGAGCTAGAACTTGAACATAGTGTTGTTGCTTTCTGGTTAGGTATTCAAGGAGTGTCGGCGACAGTAGGCAATCGCATTGTTAAAACTAACTAGTGTGAGAGGTCAATTAGCTCAGCTGGTTGGAAATAGTGAAGTGGGATAATATTTAGAAGGATTGAGGATGGTTGGGGGATAGGGGAAATGTCTAATGGTGGGATTTTCCAGTGGGGGTCTACTGGGGTTCTGCACTTTACATTTGGTCTTTCCTTGTCTTACCCTAATTCAGACCGATGTGATGAACTCCTCTGCCTCATGACAGAGTAGGCCGTCGGCCTACACTCATTTAATAGGGGTCAGTGTCCGGTTGCTCTCACCCGGTGTGTGCTCTCTCTTTCACAGGTTCCCCAGGTAATGAAGAAAAGAAGCTGAAACATCACTGTTTACTATCAGGGATAAATTAGTGCAGGAAGAGTTATTCAGCAGCTTTTGCACTGGGCCAATGATAAAAAGGGTCTGAAGGAACATGGCTCGGTTGAGCCAAAACATATAAGCATCCAGCAGATGACTTCTTAGTGATAGGGATCATGGAAGTCAGTAGTGAGATTATTTTTCCAAACCACATGTGAACAGAACACTAGGTATTGTTTCCACATCACATGTAGAAAGAACCATAGTAAGTTTCTAAGGAACAGGAACAATGAACCTGGTGCTTTTACTAAATTACTATATTCCTGTGGGACTGTAAACAATAACAGTGTAATTGTGAAACGTTAGGACCTTTAGGAAATGAAATCACGTTATTTCAAGGGACAGTGTTCCGTGTTTTCACAGGGCAAGGATGTTTTAAGTCTCAGAACAGTAGGGACATTTTAATAACATGAGGTATGATCGATTCAGGATCAGTATCGGACTATATCCGTGATTGGTGACCACTTATCTGGATTATCAAAAGCTACTGGAGGAAGTCAACATCTAGCAGGAGGGACACATCGTTTGGTGAGGTTATCGTGTACGGAACTATGATGATGTTGTGTGGTCCTTACAGGGATGATCAGACTTTGCTCCTGAGCTGTTCGGTCTGATTCTGCAGATACACTAGAGTACACGACATACATTCTACACATACACTTCTCACATACATACACTTTTCTTCATTAAATTAATGTGTTATTATTTTTGGAAGCTAGAGTTGTTTAGTATGTTGTTTTGGGGAAGTGTGAGAGAGGGGGCAAGAGCCAGTGGTGAGAGAGAGAGAGAGAGAGAGAGAGAGAGAGAGAGAGAGAGAGAGAGAGAGAGAGAGAGAGAGAGAGAGAGAGAGAGAGAGAGAGAGAGAGAGGTATCCACTGACTGAAGGAGTGTGATGGACGGAATCTGGTGGATTCTCCAGAATAATGATATGGGGTCCAAAATAATGTGGGTGTTGATTCCCCTCACTCCAGGGACGACACTATAAAGGAAATCCACGACAATATTATCGAAACGTAGTAGGCTTCTCTCAAAAGGAGTATTGTTGCTGCACGACAACGCTCATCAACAAACGGCTGCGCATACTATGGATGTAGTACGTGCTCTGAAATGTGAGGTCTTGAAACACTCAACGGTCTGTCTAGACTTGGCTCCCGTCAGACTTCTACTTGTTAGGACCTTTGAAAGAACATCTGCCGGGTCAGATGTTTCCAGATGACAACGAGATAATGGAGGCGGTACTCAATTAGCTTAAAGCCACGCACCAAAGCTTTTTTTTTCTAGAGGCATCAACAAACTAGTGGACAGGTTGAGAAAGTGTATTGCCAGATAAGGAGACTATGTTGATATATATATATATATATATATATATATATATATATATATATATATATATATATATATATATATATATATATAACATGCTCGCACGCACACGCACACGCACACGCACACCACACACACACACACACACACACACACACACAAACACGCACAAACGATTTCTGGTTCGCATTATTGTAAATAAAACACGGTTATTCGTAAAAGTCGTGTAATTAATGACGTCCCCACGTATAGAAATACTGAACGCTGTAAAGTAAATGTCGTGGATGTATGCAGATATCGCTTTAGCTTAACGACACGCTAGACCAAGGTACATAATGCTACCGCTTTATATTCAACTGTGCCTTTAGTCCAGGTGGATCAGATACGTTCATGAAAACCCTTGGTCAGGTGATGTGGCCAGACAAGAACTCGATTACAATACATCATAACGTTATCTGTGTGTAAATAAATCATGCGTTAGTGCGTATGAGATGCTTTCAATGCTGGCCTTCATGCGAAGTGATAAAGGGTGACGTTTACCTGCCGCAGTCAAGGGAAAGAATAAAGCGAAATATTCCACCTGGAACGTTCACCTTGATGGCATCTCTTGTTATGTGTGACTGGGTTGCTAGCCACGATTTGCTGCAATGATTCTGGGTACTGTATTTAGGGTCAGTCACATATCCTCGTGATGTGTATACAGTTACATTTAGTGTATTTTACGCCATTTTAGTATATTTACAACCGTCTGTTACCGGAGGTATAAGAGAAGCAAAGACCTGGAAAACTAACCTACATGCGTGCCGTAAGAGGGATCTAAGAAGGGCTGACACGAGACTGGCTACCTTATTCCATAAAAAAATGTTAGCTGCACAATCAGACTAACATACGCACGCCTACAGATGGCTTGTCATGTATTGGTTGAAGGTCTCTACTTCATTGGGAGATGAAAAGTAGAAGAAAAAGTATATTTAGTAGATCTAATGTAGCATGGTGCAGAAACATGGACGATAAATAAACAGTGCGAGGACAAAAATGCAGTTTTCTAACAATGGGTACTGTGACAAATAGAAGAACTTAGCCTGACACGAAAAAGAAATCCCACAAAAACAAAACAAAGAGCTATTACAACAACTGGCAAGGAAGACATTATCATCATCATCGTCGTCGTCATCATCATCATCATCATCATCACCATCATCATCATCATCATCATCATCATCATCACCATCATCATGTGGCTTGTCAGGGGTAGAATTGTTATCCCATAACAGCCTTTCTGAATGTCTCTCTATCATAAATAATATGTTCCGTGTCTATTGTTGCAATATGTAAATTATCTAGCACATCTTGAATCTATTTTGTAATCTTCCTTGTTTCCTCTTCCCTGTTACTTCCTTCCAGTACTACTTTTTCCCGACACACTTGTCTTGTTACACGCCCAAAATATTTTATTTACCTCAGTTCTCTTTTATAAATAAATAATCTTCTGCAGTATTGATTTCTTGTTTGGATAGATCATATTCTCTTGTTCGTCCAACGACTTATTAATACTCTGCTCTAACACTTATACTCAAAGATTTATTTGTGTTTTTCAGCTGACTTATAAACTATTCGAGTTTCAAACCCGTGTACAAGCACAGGAAATATACCTCCTGAATTGTGTAATTTTATATTTATTGCATTCCTAAAAATAATCAGGAGCTCTAGAATGCGATCAATGTTGAACAGTTTGTTGAATGTGCCACATCACGAAGATGTTACTACGAATCATCAAGGAAAGAGTTAGGAAGAAAATACAACCTGAAATAGGGGAGCAATAATGTGATTCGTCGAAGGCAGGGATACAATAAATTGTATTTGCTGAAAACATTAACTGAGTGATCAATAGAAGTAAACAAAGATCTACATCTTTGCTTCATTGACTAAACAAAGGCTTGATAAAGATACTTGTAGAATCTACAAATTGATGGGAAAGACCTTAGGCTTGTAAAATACATATATTAGAAACACCAATTGTAAATAACATCAATAGCTTTAGATATGCGTATAATACTGTCTTGATTACAAACAATGGATAGAATCTGCAACAGTTAGTGATTGAGGTTATTGCTAGTAAATTAGAGTTATAATTACATAGTAAAAATGGCACAAATTATGGTCTTCACTAGGAAGAAAGAAACACCACAATGTAATATAAGGGTAAATGAGAATATTCTTAAACATGTGAATCGGTTCAATTATCTGGCAAAAGACATATCATCTGTTGGCAGATGCCTTGAAGAGATGAGAACAAGAATCGCTATGGCATAGATAGCCTTTTGTAAGATCTAAAACATACTGACCAATAAAAAGATGTCAGTCTCAACGAGAAAATGATTGTTGAAGTGATAAATAGAACCTGTACTTTTGTATGGATGTTAGATGTGGCAATGGGCAGACAAGCTGAAAAACATCTAACGGCAGTGGAAATGTGGTTTCTGGGGAAAATGCAAATAATACCATGGACAGGCTGAAAAACCAATGAACATGTCCTACAAGAAGCAAATGAAAACCGTAAACTGATTAGAGAAATTAGACATAGACATTGAACATTAGTTGGACACTTTATGGGATAAAATAAATTAGAGAAGTTGCTGACAACAGGCAAGATTGAGTGGAAACGAATAAAGATGAAGGCAGAGGATTATATATATATTGATGGCTTAGTTACGTGGCAGGAAACGAACAAGAACACAAAGCTCGATCCACGACTCTGGTGATCGTGTGAGAAGGCGAAATGTGACTGTCCACGCTTGTCGGCATGACGATTAGTACTATGACTGTTATTATTTTATCTAAGATAAAGGCAGACAAAAGACATATTCAGGAAGGGACAGTAACGAGTAGTGTGCAACATAAAGACAGCGTTACGTGTGGGTGAACAGCAACAAGTGTCAGACTGGAAGGAAGCCCGCGTTAAATATGGATGAACGATATGAAGAGATGACTTAGAAGGAAGTTAGGGTTATATGTGGATGGACAACATCAAGTAATGGACTGGAAAGAACACACTGCATATGGAAAGACAACATCAAGAGATTGTCTGAACGGAACGCATCATTATATGTGAATGAGCAGCACCAATAGTTGGACTGGGAGGAACAAATCGCTGTACTTGGATGGACAACATCAAGTAATGGACTGGAAGAATGACAGCTTACACATAGAAGGACAACAACAATAGATGGACTGGGAGGAACACATCTGTGTACGAGGATGGACACCATCAAATAAGGGACTGGGAAGGAGACAGCTTACACAAAGAAGGACAACATCAATAGACAGACATGAAGAACACATCACTGTATGTGAATGGATAACATTAAGTAATGAACTAGAAGAATGACAGCTTACACACAGAAGGACAACACCAATAGATGGACTGGGAGGAACACATCTGTGTACGTTGATTTAACAACATCAAATAAGGGACTGGGAAGGAGACAGCTTACACATAGAAGGACAATATCGAGGGACGGATCGGCTGTAAGGAGTCTCTACGAACATATCGTAAAAATGTTGTTGGAGACTCATTAAAGCCGACCTGCAATGTGAAGATGGCATGTAAGAATGGGGATGTTGGGAGGGCGCGCGCGCGCGCGCACACACACACACACACACACACACACACACACACACAATTACAAGCTTATATTTATTCTTGAAATCCTAGGCTAGAAGTACAACAACAAAGTAGAAAAAAAAATTGTAGAATGCAAATTCATAAAGAATCAAGTGAAGATTTCGAAAGTGAGTAGTACCACGAATACATACTATTTCACTCAAATATGTAGTACTCGTAGCATTTCCCTCACCCAAGAATACATTTTAAGAACAAATATAAGCTTGTAATTGTGTGTGTGTGTGTGTGTGCGCGCGCGCGCCCAACGTCCCATTTGTTGGACGGGGGATGTGTGTAAGAAGGATGTGTGTAAGTGGGGATGTGTGGGTGAGTGCGGGATTAGTGTGTGAGTAGGTGCGGAATGTGTGGGTTGGCGGGTAGATGTATATGTGGGTGGGGGAATGTATGTTTGGGGATGTGTGTTTGACTTGGTGGTTGGGCGTGTGTGAGAGTGCGGTGGAGGATATGTGGATGAGTGAGTATTGGTGGGTTATGCGATGGGTGGAGGATGTGTGTGTGTGGGGTGGTGATGTGTGTAGGTGGGGGATGTGTGTGGGTGGGGATGTGTGGGTGGGGGATGAGTGGGTAGGTGCATGTATGTGTGCCTGGGTGTGTGGGGGGGGGGGGACGTGTGTGTGGGGGTGTGTTGTGAGTGGGGAGATGTGTGTGGATGTGGGACTTGTGGCTGGGGATCGGTGGATGGGTGGGGGAATGTATGTTTGCATGAAGGTATGTGTGTGGATGGGTGGGGGATGTGTGGGTGGATGGGGATGTGTGGGGATGGGGAGGGGTTTTGTCTCATAACATGGAATATGAGTATCATAAACATTCTCCTAACTGTAGAACATTGTTTCTACCTTAGCTAATTATAACTGCCATATCAATGTATTATTGATTACTGCACATTTGTCATGCATTAATAAAGCGCACCGATTCTGCTGTTTTCGGTATTGTCTAAGATTAGCTTTATAAAAGTGATATAGAATTGAAATAATGTATGAAAGCAGATTGGTAAGAAGGACAGAATATCAGACGGGCCTGCGTGCCTAATTCGTAACCCTCTGAAAATTAAGTTTGTTAGTTCGTTCGTTCGAGGACAGGCAGTGAGCATTTTCAGTTTAGAAAACGCAGTTCGAACGCCTGAGACATCATTATGTAGGAAGCCCTTTCCAGAACGGTGCTGTCATCATAACCCGGCCGAAGGATTCCCGATCCTTTGCTAGTTCTTCTGTTCGTTAGTTCTCCTGTTTGGTGGTGTGTTTGTGAGTGGGTATGAGTATATATTAGGGAGTGTGTTTTGGTGTGTTATTGTGTGGGATATAATTGTGAGTGTTTGTGTGAATGATGTATGTATATATGTATAAACGTATCTATGTAAGGATGTAATATGTGTTTATGCTTGTGTGAGTGTCGGTATGTGGATGTGTGTGTCAGGCTGTCTGACTGCATGCCTGTCTCTTTTAATATGGTAATATGCATTGTCTATGTTCACAGCATTCATTTTACAATGTGTTTTATTTTCTATATTAATGTGGCATGTACAATAGATAATTTATGTGCGAAAGATGATTGATTGATTGATTGGCTGATTGATTGATTGATTGATTGATTGATGTTTATTTTTGAAGGCTACAAATGGGGCACGCAGGCCTGTCTTACATTCGGCCCTTCAAATGATGACATGCACGTGTTCCCTAAAGTCCTGTTGACAATGTGAAATCCCATTATAGTTTCAACTAGATGAAGAGAAACACCCATCTGCATCTCCATCGGCCCTTCCGATGAGTGGTTGGAAGGGTCGAATTTTGAAAATAGTTGGTTCGTGTTTATGCTTTAGTTTGTGGTTGCCCATGGTCTCTACAATGTCCGGTGTCGATTGTTGTGGCGGGCAACCCCTACTTCTTATACGAACTAGGCCTACGATCACTGTTATTTTGAAGCGACAGGGTACTGACTGACTACCCTACGAAATAAGTGGAAAAATCTGCAAATAAGTACAGCATGACTGCTTTGGCCTTTAGGACATGACGCTGCTGCCAAAAACGGAAGTCACCTAACACACATGAATGTGGAAGACACGCGGAGACCACCACGTGTATCACCCCAAAGTTTATGGGCATGTCACAAATCTGGAGATGTCGTTCTAGTCTTGAAACGAAATAACATGACACACTACATATATATGCGTGGTTTCTCTTCTTCATACCGGGAGATACTGAATAACTGGAGATACTTCACTTGGGAGTGCACCGATACAGGGAGTCAGGTGAATTGCTAACATCTATAAAGGAACATTGCAAACAAAAAGATTACGGGGGGGGGGGGGGGGGGGGGCGCGCAGGAATAGGATAACCTATAGTGTGTTTTTAATCCGCCCCAATTGAAACATCCATATGTCAGTAATCAATGAGGGAAAATTATGAGATTTAGTATATAACCTTACCATTATGTCCACCGAACAAATTTTTTTTTATTCTGGAGATTTTACAGCAGATTTCAAAGTTTGTTTATATGCAGTATACAATTTACGGGTCTGAGATGAAATTGATAATTTTAAATGTATTACAGCGTAGCCAGACAGTCAGCGCTCAATGTTGAATATTGTACGTGTTTTGAAGGGATTGGCCTTATGCCAACTCCCCGCGTTGTTCAAACTAGGACTGTTCAGAGGTGTCTCAAAATGTGGGTTATTTCATGAAACCTGATTAATATTTTTTTTTTTACATCTGACCACTTATCGCTAACATTGAAATGTGTGAATATTTTTCAATGGGATTTAATGCGAAATTGTACACTGCAAAGAATCGCTATGAAGTTGTACACATATTTTTGTCAAGAAGCTGATCGCAGGAAACTGTTTTATACTATTACAAATTCCGAAGAAAAAAAAACAGTCCATGCATTGGGTTTGAGTAAACCGTATATTCGTCGATGGGTGCAGGAATCTGGAATTAAACCACCACGCAATAACAAAACGGTAGGTAGAAAGATTATTGTAGACAGCTTTGACAAAGATGTCATAAGGCGAGCTATTATAAAAATGCTTTAAAAAGTCGCTTAAAATTCGACAGGGTCGACTTCATTGCACCGGGTTCTATCCCATGTGGCTCGGTCTCTTTCCGCAGAGCGGAGAGCATCGCACAAAGCACGAACTCCGCAGCTCTAGCGACGACCCACAGAAGTCTCCGAAAAATTTAACTCGTGAACCGAAGGATGCGGCCCGGAATCAAACCCACGACCTTTGGAGCCCGAGTCAAAAGGCTTGACCACTTCGCCACGGAGACTTCTAAAATTATAAAAATTTTGGATTTTATATCCAGGATTATCCAGCATTATAAAAATGCTGGATGCCAAAGAAACAGTGACTGTAAGAAAACTTAGGGTTTGGTTCAGAAAGAAAAATAACATAGAGCTATCCAAAACAACTTTGTGGAAAATTATAGGACATTATCTTCACTATTTGAAAGTACAAGGGCGGGAGAAATAATCTTTGCGAGCAACCGAATTAAGAAGCCATGAGAAGCAGATACCTACGTGAAATAAGGGAAATGCGCAAAGAAAATTATGGCATAGTGTGTTTGGATGAAATGTGGATCAATGCGCACCACACAAGTGATAAGGAATGGCAATCAGTGGATGGACAGATAAAGCGATATGTGCCCAGTAGTATAGGACAACTTTTGGTCATGGCCCATGCTGGTAATACGCATAATGGCTTACAACAGAATGCTGGGTTCGTTCGTGTTCGTATCAAAGCATACAGACAATAGGGATTATCATAATAAGATGAATGGTAATGTATTTAGAGATTGGCTCGAGAATACTGTGCTTCCATCCCTAGGTAGACCGTCGGGCCAATTATGGACAATGCATGATATCAATGTTGTTTCCCAAGAAGACAAAATATCTACAGCATCGAGCACAGATGGGGCAATACAGATATGACTCCGAATGGAAAACATACCATTTCCAGAAACGTATTTCTAGCTAGCATTGTTGTCCTTTGTAAAACAGACGCCAAAAAGCAAGAAATATCAAATCGACAAGTTGATAGAAGAGCATCGTCATGGGTGCTTGAGACTTCTGCCGTACCATTCTCATTTTAACCCTATAGAACTTGTGTGGGCTAAAATTAAAGGACAGGTGGCAGCTGACAATACTATATTCAAATTGTCTGACGTCAGGATACTAATCCAGTCCGCGCTATTAAATATTGATAAAAGTTACTGGAAAAATGTGAGGACCATGTGTTGAAAGAGGAAGAGGATTATTGGAGAAAGGATGGATTGAATGTTATGCAACCGAGAGCAGTCATCAACCTACTGGAATCGTCCGACACAGATTAAGGTCTGAGCAGATCGCAGACCTTAATCCACGTGCACACCAACTGGGATATTTTGTTACAAATATTCAGAAGAATTGCAGGACCTAAACATTACAGCATCAGCATAATGTCAATGTATTCCACAGTGATGAATTTTCAATTCCGCAAGCCCTCAGCAGTGACAAACTGTATTGAGAACCAAAAAAAAAACAACCCATACACACACACTAAACGCATTGAATACCAATAGAAGAGTAATATTGCGGTGGAAACTGATATATTGTGGCATAAACAGAAACGTGAGAGCAAACACGTTGTCAAATTAGGGGACAACACACGTGCATACGAATCAATCTATAAACTTCAATGAAAAGAGGACCAACATCTTGGTCGTTTAGAAGAAAGCCCACTACAGAGACACTGACAACTATTTTCATAGTGCAAAACAGGTAATCATGGTCCGTCTCTGAACGGTAAACAGCAGAGTAGACAATCTGTCACGAAGACTCAAAGCGGGTCTTGTGTACACATTATTAACCAGCAACTGAAGAAACAAGAAGGAAATGAAAAATAAGGTAAGAAATATATTCCTTCTACTTTCCTGTTAATTTACAAATTATTTACCCCATGCCTTTGTAAATTCTCTGTCTTTACTAATATTACACATTGCACCCCTCTCGGGATTCTCCGTGGTGAAGTTGTCAAGCCGTCTGACTCGGGCTCCGAAGGTTGTATGTTCGATTCCGGGCCGCGTCCTTCATTTCACGAGTGCATTTTTTTCGGAGACTCCCGAGGGTCGTCGCTGGAGGTACGGAGTTCGCGCTTTGTGCGACGCTTTCTGCGGAAAGAAACTGAGCCATATGGGATAAAAACCCGGTGCAATGCAGCCGACCCTGTCGATGTTAAGCTACTTCTTTCATTGCACCCACTCCCATACGAATCCAAATACGCCTTGTGTGTCATCTGAATTGGCGGGGCTTTCATTTCTGTAAACATAAATTTGTTAGCGAGAAATCACTAGTTTTTTAGCAAAACATCAAAGAAATGTCGCCGCTTTCGATGATTTAAGTTGCTTTTGGAACTATCAAAGACATATTCCTTGGGTTGGGGTAAATATAAGACGGCTGGAAAAATTTCATAACGATGCAACAGACAGTTTTCAAAATAACTGATCGTGAATGAAGGCATTCTTTTCGGGACATACTATACACATGTTTGCAGGCCAGGACAGTCAGTTTGGTCCTTCGTTTTCATAAATTTTAACAAGGCTTTTGTTAGTGTAACAACAACAAGCAAGTATTCTTCACATGTCTATACAGTCTTCTCCTTCAACCTTCTTCCTTGTCCTACTTCTTCTTCCTGCATGTTCCCCCTTCTTTCTTCTTCTTCTCCCTGTTCTTTCGCCTCCGCTTCTGTTTCCGCTGCGTTTGCTTATTCGTAATTTCTTTGTTTGTTTGTATGTTTGTTTGTTTGTTTGTTTGTTTCTTTCTTTCTTTCTTTCTTTCTTTCTTTCTTTCTCTTTTGTTTGTCTGTCTATCTGTCTGTCTGTCTGTCTGTCTGTCTGTCTGTCTGTCTGTCTGTCTGTCTGTCTGTCTGTGTTTCTTCTTATTATTATTCTTCCTCTTCTTGTGCTTCATCTTTTTTTCTGCGATGAACGTTTGCTATGCATCTATTCTGGCATGGGTCTCAAACTGAATAGTTAGTGGTCCTCCAGAGTTTTTCTAGAAGGGTCACTTCAGCCGGAAGATTTCCTCCCTCAGATCCGCAAAGTCAGGGCCATCTTATAGGGTCCAATAGCAAGTGAATTTATCAATGATACCATGGATCCCTAAGGGGAAGCAAAGAATAGTAACACAGCAACCTACCATGCATAACGTAAGAGGCGACTAAGGAGGCTTCTCCTTTGTGTTAACGGACACTAAAGAGAAGCACAGAGTATCAACACTGCAACCTACCACTCCTATCATCAGAACTGAGTAAGGAAGGTACCGTCCGTGTGTTACCGTGACCCTTAAGTTTCACATTATAACTTACCAAGCAGGTCGTAAGAGGCGATGAATGCGGGTTGGGCTTGAAGCCGGCTTCCGCATCCCGTAGAAACAACGTTAGCCATGAACACTTCCTTAAATAACGAAAATAGAATAACCCATCCGACCAAGAGGAAAGGGGGCTTTTCTAGAAGAGATATGGCGAGATGCTATGAAAATCGCAAAGGATTCCGAATCGCAGATTTTCTTCCTTTCATCTAGGGAAGTCGCAACAACTGGCACCAGAGATGTTAGAACTGTGTATGAACCAGGTAAAACAGCACATGTTGTGGAGAAGATGAAACGCTACCACACTGGTATGTTGAGATTATGTGAAACAATGTCAACAGGAACAGACACAACTTTTTCAAGCACAGGTGAAACAGTGCTGTTCTCAGGCTATACAGATGGAAATCCGCCCCCCCCCCCTTTTCTCAGCAAAGGAATGACCCTAATTTTATCAAAAATTGCACAATAAGCACTAATGGTATGGGAAGCTCGAGAATAATAACAGTAACATTTAGAACCTCCCCCCCCCCCCCTTCCCCCCGCCAAAAAATAAGAAAAGAAAAGACATATGAATGTAATATAGTAATACGCACACATAAATGATAAGGAAGAAACCATTAAGGAGACATATTATACGAAACTCCTAAGAATTATGAGCAATCAAGGAAATAGAACATCAAAATCCTGATCGGTGAACTGAATGTCATAATAGGATCGGATAGCAGGGGCTTGAGGAAATCATAGGAACACATAAACAGGGCGTAATGAACGGAAATGAAGAGGTGGTTGGTTTTTCCTTGTTTTCTTTTCTGGTTATAGAATCAGTACATCACAGGCGGAAACGTTGTGCCACATAAAATTATTCACACTATGATACAAAAGAGAAAATTGGACTGATCATATCTGTATCAACAAGAAATTTAGACCTGCTCTATATGCCTTAAGAGCATTTAGAGGAGCAGATATCAGCTTCTGATAGGACACATATAACTTAAGCTCAAGAGATACATAACATGCCACAATCACAGTAATCAATACAATGTAGGATACCTCAGAAATCAAGAGATTAATATCAAATCCACTGTCACAGTCTCAAATAAATACCATCCAACAACAGTCTGTAGACGATGTGAATACATAAATATGCTGACAGCAGGATAAAAACGTTTAGGCCGAATTAGGTTTAGAAATACTTGGCAAAAGAAAAAGAAACTGTAAATCCTGGATAACTCCCGAAACCCTTAAAAGATAAAAGTAAAGATAAGCAAGAAAGTAGACTTAAATAATAGCACAAACAGAGCTTCGAAAGCTAGAGCTCAGAGTAAATACACAGAAGCTAATAAAGACTTTAAGGAGCAGATTAGAAGGGGGGGGGGGGGGCGGTGCATGGAGAGAGACAATATATCGACGATCTAATAAGAGAGGTGGAAGAAGCATCATGGAAAGATTAGGAATGTGTGAAACCAGATTGAGAGGGGCAGGGATCAAGACAGGAGAGGATTGTAAGATTATTTATTCTGGAGGAGAAGAACGGCAAAGAGGTGTAGCCATTATGGTGGATCGGCAAACATCAAATTCTATTAAAGGTTATTGGTCTGTGTCAGACAGAGCTTTATTCGTAAAATTAAACGGAAGACTTTTTACAGTAAATGTCATTTAAATATATGCTCCAAGTGAATACAGTGAAGAAAGTATGTTGTTTGTCCATCAAGAATGATGATGACCATTCAATTCATCCAGTGGGGTTGAGGGTGTGGAGCCGTGGGTTCTAAGATGGCTGATAAGGCCTATTTTGGCTCGAAATGTTCTTTGACAATGTGGGCAAAGAATGCTTGACGTCTCTGGAGGAGGATTTCCTGCAGTGGTTTTTCTGTCCTGCCTTTTCTTCACAGCTCTTGCAGTCGTGGTTGCCTCACATATGACTGCACCTTTGCGCAATGATGCACGCCACGAATTTCGGTCTCTGGCTGCAGCCTCCCAGGTGTCATGATGAATTCCAAAAGTATTCAGTGAAATTTTCAGAGTGTCTTTAAAACGTTTCCTCTGGCCACCTTGGGAGCGTTTACCACAACGCAGTTCGCTGTAAAAATTCGTTTAGGGAGCCTGTGATCTGGCATGCGAGTCAAGTGACCAGCCCAGCGAATCTGATTCTTCATCAGTAGAGTGTGGATACTGGGCATGGATGCTCTTTCTAGGACTTCAGTGTCTGGAATCTTGTCTTGCCATTTAATCTTCAGTAGCTTCCTTAGGCAGACTGTGTGGAAGTGGTTTAATTTCCTAGCGTGTCGCTGATAAACAGTCCAGGTTTCACAAGCATATAGCAGTGTGGATAATACAACTGCTTTGTAGACTTTTAGCTTTGTTTGCAGGCTTATTCCAGTTCTGTCCCATACATTCTTGTACAGTCTGCCAAAGGCTGCACTGGCCTTGGAGATTCTTGCATTCACTTCGTCATCGATTGTGGCAGCTTGTGACACGGTGCTGCCAAGATAGGTGAATTTGTCCACAACACTTAGTCTATGATCATTCACTTTGATATTCGGCACAGTGTGATTATTCCCTGGAGCTGGCTGGTACATAACTACAGTCTTCTCCAAGTTGATATTGAGACCAAAGTTGGCACAGGCATGTGAGAAAGCTGAAACATTATGTTGCATGTCCGCCTCTGAGTTGGCGTATAGAGCGCAATCATCAGCAAACAGGAGCTCTCTGACGGTGCCGCTGTTAATTTTGGTTTTAGCTTTCAGCCTTCTGAGATTGAATAACTTTCCATCCATACGGTAGTTGATGTCTATTCCAATGTCGTCGTTCTCGAAGGCATTCATCAACATGGCTGAAAACATGAGGCTGAACAGTGTTGGTGCCAGGACACATCCTTGCTTCACTCCATTGGTGACAGGAAAGGGTTCAGACAGTTCACCATTTTCCTGTACTCTTGCCTGCATGCCGTCATGAAATAGCCGCACTATTTGGACAAACTTTCGTGGACAGCCATATTTTGCCATAATCTTCCACAGTCCTTCTCTGCTGACTGTATCAAAAGCCTTGGTAAGGTCAATGAAAGTGGAGAACATTTCGCAGTTCTGTTCCTGACATTTCTCTTGCAGCTGCCTTGCAGCGAAAATCATGTCAACAGTTCCACGTTCTTTTCTGAAGCCACATTGACTCTCAGGAAGAAGACCTTGATCGAGATGGGCTGTGAGGCGATTGAGAAGAATTCTGGCGAGTATCTTCCCTGCAATTGAAAGCAAGGAGATGCCTCGGTGGTTGTCACAGGATTGGCGGTTTCCTTTACGTTTGTAAAGATGGACTATTGACGCGTCCTTAAAATCTTGTGGCATGGTCTCGTTCATCCATATGTTTGTGAAGACTTGGTGAAGCTGCTCTGTTAGGACCGGCCCACCTGCCTTGTATATCTCTGCTGGGATGGAGTCAGGACCAGGTGCCTTGCCGCTGGAGAGTTGCTGGATGGCTTTGTTTATTTCCACTATGGTTGGCAGGTCATCAAGTTTCTCATTGGTGGGAACTTGAGGAAGGCAGTTGATGGTTTCATAATCGAAGAAGGAAGTTGCATTTAAGATTTTGCTGAAATGCTCTGCCCAGCGTTGGAGGATTTCTTTCTTATCGGTGACCAATGTTCCCCCGTCTGCACTGAGGAGGGGAACTATGCCTGGTGATGAAGGACCATAGACCGCTTTCAGTGAGTCGTAGAAGTTTTTCATATCATGTCTGTCAGCAAAGCCCTGAATTTCATCAGCTTTGCTGCTCAGCCAGGAGTCCCGCATGTGCTGAAGTTTCTGCTGCAGTACTCTCTGAATGTTCTTGAAAGCATCTTTTTTTATGTTGACTTTGGGTCATTCAAATGTGCCTTGAGGAGAAGATGTTTCTCGGCCAGCAATTGGTTGATGTCTTCGGAATTTTCATCAAACCAGTCTTTATGCTTTCGGGGGGCTGGACCCAGGATTTCCATAGCAGTGTTGTAAATCGTGTCCTTTAGGGCTCTCCATTCTGTTTCTGTATCCTGTTTTGCTTCAGCACTGGGCTTGAGGCGGTCTTCCAGCATATTTTCAAACGACTGCTGCATTTTCTTGCTGTTTAGGCGGGTGACATTTAGCTTTGTTTGCATTTTCGCCCCTTGAGGACGCCGTGGTGGCCTGATGTGGATGTTCATTTTCGAGACAATGAGACGATGGTCTGTCCAACATTCGGCACCACACATGGATTTTGTCACTCGAACGTCTTGTCTGTCACTCCTCCTGACGATGACATAGTCAATGAGGTGCCAGTGTTTCGAGCGAGGGTGCATCCACGATGTCCTATTTCTCATGGGGAGACGGAAAATTGTGTTCGTAATCAGGAGATCATGTTCGGCACATGTCTGAAGGAGGCGGAGTCCATTGCTGTTATAATTTCCGACTCCATGCTTTCCAATAATGCCACTCCAAGAGGTGGTGTCCGTGCCTACTCTGGCATTGAAATCCCCATGGAGTATAAGTCTGTCTCCTTTGGGAACAGATGTTAATACGACTTTGGATGAAGAATGACTTGCGCGATGACTTGGATTAAAGTGAGGAAGAGTTGCGCAATTCGTCGACCTCACTCTCTCGCCTGAGTCCATCTGAGTCCAGTGGCAAGACAAGTCGAGACGATTGGAGACGAATACAGGTGCAGTGGATGACCAGGGCGCTCTACGTGCCTTGCCGTGCTCATTACGTTCCACAACGCTTTGCAGGTAAACGCCGTCTTGCCCTTTGAATCAGGAATGATTTCTTCCGCGCAGTCTGCCGAATCCTGTCTTCACATGCTGGGTAGGCATACCCTAGTTTACCTCTTGGTTTGACACCAAATCGGATACCCATGCCTGGTTTAGCCAGCCTCTCACAGGTGTTGCCCGGGGGGTGGCCGCTGTCGCATGCTGACAGCTACTAGGAGCCACAGGCACGAGCTGGGTGTCAGACTTGGACCAGTGGGGGATGGGTCCTGAAAGGACATGAGAGCCATCCTTACCAAAGATGCTACCAATGCCTGACACCCCGTACCCCCCTGAAGAAAGTATAGATACATTTTATAATGACATGAAGCTTGCTTTGAAGAAATGTAAAAAAAAATCAGAAATAAATATTATAATGGGTGATTTCAACGCAAAAGTGGGAAATCAAGGCGATGGATGCAGCGTGGACAACCATGGTTTGGGAGAGTGAAACAAAAGAGGATACAGACTTGTAGAATGGGCAAAATAACAAGAAATGGTTGTAGGAAACACCTGGTTTAAACAACATCCTTGAAGATTATGGACATGGAAAAGTCCAGACAGCAGGATTAAAAATCAGATAGATTACATCCTGATTAGCAGAAAGTTTCGAATTGCGCTAACAGTCGTAAAAACTGTTCCCAATGAAGACTGTTATAGTGATCACAGATTAATTACAGGCAGACTGAGGGTAAAGTTAAAGAAAGTCAAGTATACAACCAGAAACACTAAATATGATTTGTGCAAATAGAAAAATGACAAAGAAATACAAGATAATAACATAGAAGTAAAGAACAAATTTGATATATTGTCTGATCTAGAGATCCCATTTCAAGATCTGGATGATCAATGGGAAATGTTGAAGAATTCAATCAGTTTAGCAGCAGAAAAACTGTTCCAAAATTAAAGAAAGTGGGTCGTCAGACATGGATGACTGAAGAAATTTTACAGCTGATGGCAACAAGAAGACAGAACAAATAATAATCCTGCCAAATATAAAGAAATTCACAGAAAAGTCAGAACATTATGTAAGGAGACAAAAGAAGCATGGCTCGAGAAAAGTGCATAGAAATTGAAACACAACACGACAGTAAAAATACCAAATTAATGCACAAAAGATTTCAGGAGCTTACTAATCAAAGAACACATATATCAGCAGGCTCCCTAAAGACAAAAGATGGAAAAATCATAATAGAAAAAGATCAGATTTTACATGTATGGTCAGATTATGTGAAAAACCTTTATGATAATAACAGAGAAGAACAGAATGATATTCAAAAAATAATGAACTACAATAAATTTTGAAGATGGAGGTTCAGAATGCTCTTAACCATATGAAATCTGGCAAGACCCCCGGTTCAGACAGCATCACAACAGAAATCATTAATGCTTTAGAAGAATACGGAATAGATAAAGTTACCAGACTCCTGAATACCATATATGATACTGCAGATTTTTCTTAAAAAATGTTTTGCATATCCTTTACAGGACATCGCTGTCAACATCAGCATCTTTCAGCTGATTGTTGATTTCTTGGCAAGATTACGCTCAGTAGCTTGCCATTGATTTCTGCGCGACCGGCTCCATACTCTCATAAGTCACTGGCGCGACTCGAACCACTTCCAGTTCTCGTGCGCTCACGTCAACCTCGAGAGTATTCGGGGTTACGGAGAAAGCTGCTAACTCCCTCGACCAGGGAGATCGGCTGATACTGGAGACATACCTCATGAATTATGTAATTCTGTATTTATTGCAATCCCAAAGAAATCAGGATCCTTGGAATGTGATCAACATCGAACAATTAGTATAAGGAGTCTCATCACGAAGATTTTGCTAAGAATTATCATGCAAAGAATTAGGAAGAAAATACAACCTGAAATAGGAGAGGAACAATGTGGGTTGTAGAAGGCAAGGGTACAGTAAATGCTGTGTATATACTGAGAACAGTAATTGAACGTTCTATAGAAGTAAACAAAGATCTACACCTCTACTTTATTGACTACACAAAGGCTATGGATAAAGTGAGACATGTCGACATGATAAGGATGCTTGAAAATCTACAAATTGATGGAAAAGACCTTAGACGTTTAAAAAACATATATTGGAAACAACAAGCTGCCATAAGAATTGATAATGAAGTAGGTCAATATCAACCTTTTAAGAGAGGTGTGAGACAGGGATGTGTAATGTTTACAGATCTTGTTTCTCTGTACAGTGAACATATTTTCAGAAATATAGAAGGTATGGAGGAAATCAACATTGGGGGACATCAATAAAATTCGATATGCAGATGATACAGTCTTGATTGCAGACAATGAACATGACCTGCAAAATTTAGTAGATGCGGTTGTTGCACACAGTGAGCAACTGGGGCTAGAATTGAATTGTAAGAAGACACAGATTATGGTCGTCACTAGGAACGAAGAAATACCACAATGTAATATACAAGTAAATGGGCATATTCTAAAACAAGTGAATAGGTACAATTATCTCGGAACAGTAACAACATCTGATGGGAGATGCCTTGAAGAGATTAGGACAAGAATCGCCATGACAAAAGTAGCCTATAGCAAGATGAAAAACATACTGACCAATAAAAAGATATCAATTGAAACGAGAAAAAGAGTGTTGAAGTGCTATAAAGAACCTGTACTTTCATATGGATATGAAGCGGGGACAATGAGCAGACAAGCTGAAAAACATCTGATGGCGGTGGAAATTTGGTTTCTGAGGAAAATGCAAAGAATACCATGGACAGATAGAAAAACAAATGAAGATCGTAAACTGGATAGAGACATTAGATGTAGGCAGTCAAAATGTTTTGGGCATGTTATGAGAAGAAATGAATTGGAGAACTTGGTGACAACTGGCAAGATCGAAGGGAACAGACCAAGGGGAAGATCAAGAATTAAATACCTGGATGGCTTGGGTCGAGACAGAAACACGGAGCTGATCCACGACTCTGGTGATCGAGTGAGATGGCAGAACATGATCGCCCACGCTTATCGGCATGGCACATAATTAATGAATGAATGAAGACCAGCCAGATATCCAGCTGGCAGAAAAGGAACCTGATATCAACTGCGAGAAACAATCTAAGGAAGAGATTAGTAAAGCCATCAGGCTATTTAAGGGTGGAAAAGCTGCTGTATCATAAGACACCACTGAAGAGGCCATTAAAACTAAAGTAAATACATCAACTGAATTACTGGTAATGATGATAATGATGCTAACGAATGTTAGATTAAAGGTAAACGTCTCCGAAATCTAGTAATTATTAAAATCCCCCTGGTGACATGTCTTCTTATGGGTAGATTCAGCTATGGATGAGGACAGTTCGTGCTGCATAGTCTTGTTTTCCTTTCTACGAGTTCATTTTTCCTCTTTCTTTCTGGAAGCAATTCGTATAACCTCATTACAGATGACATCTGTCAGTATATACCCATGTATAGCCATCAACAACTCTTATCCTCACATTGTCTTTGAACTAGAAAAACAAATATAACAACACACGTGGACCACATTTCACACGATGGAGCGAATAGGGTATTTATGGTTGCAATGCCATATTTAAATGGATCAATCGACACTCAATGTGTGATGTGGTCAATAGCAGGCTGGCTGTTTTGCATATCCTTTACAGGACATCGCTGTCAACACCAGCATCTTTCAGCTGTATGTTGATTTCTTGGCAAGATAACGCTCAGTAGTTTGCCATTGCTTTACGAGCGGCCGGCTCACTTATCTCGTAAGTCACCAACGCTGCGAGAACCGCTACCAATTCTCGCTCGCTTCGTTACCCTACGTGGATAAAAGGGATTACGGATATTGTATCTAGCGTAATTAATTTTACAGAGCTGCTTTGCCTCGTACCCGAGAAGTGGGTGCATCTTCTACCAAAAGAGTCACCGCTTATACAATACATCAACTTACCCATCGAGCTATTCCTTGTATACTTGTAAACATGATCCTTCTATATTCTACCTTGCGTATGCACAATATATATGTTAGCACGCCAGTTTAAATAGGCTCTTATTCGCCACTATCCATAGTTTAAGTTTAATTGAATTTATTCACAGGAGTTTAACCTTAAAGCACTCATGTTGGAAAACTAGATGCATAACACTGACATTATCCACGAAAGATAGAACATGAATGAGGGAACACACATTTTGCTAGACGATTCTCAAATTTGAAGATGGGCATGGAAGGAGGAGGAGGAGGAGGAGATATTTGTTGTAATGTTTACCTCTATCATGTGTGAGAGGAGTACCAGTAGCTCAGATTTTTCTCAATTTTTGCAAGTCGATGGCAAAAGATCAATAACGCTGGTCCCAGGAATGCCGCTCTTCATACATCACTCTTGGTCTAGAATCCCAGTCCAAGCTCAGTTCGCTCCCGTTTGCACAAATACTCCCAATTTACGCGTTGGTTGAACCTTTCGCTTACAATCATACCTCTCTTTATTGCATATCTTTTTATTGCGTTTGTGGCAATAAACGGGCAATTAGAATATCGATTATTAGACTAGAAATGTGAATTTACGGAAAGAATAAGCCCCGCTGGATGGAGGCAAACGCAGTCACATGTAGCGGTTAAACAGACGCTGAGTGATCCAGACACGCACGCGCGCTCACACACACACAACGTTGACGGAAGAAATGAATAAAGCTCGTAATGTTCAGCACATTCAAAGCCCTGACATTATTATGAAAATCATACCGGGATGGGGGACAGGGGGTGCGAGCATCAAAAAGACAGCAGTACAAGTTGGACGAGGTCAGCATGACCAAATGGATAAGAACTCATGTTATTAAACATCCGATATGTTGATGCCGAGGTAACGGGTTCAACCCCTACACCGGACAGTTGGACTAACATGTTGTCTTCTCGTCCTTGACTTAGGAACATAAATTAAAAGTACCTCTTGCCAGGTAGCACTTCAGAATGAGATACAGAATTTAAAAGTGGAAAAGAACCCGAAGAGTTAATCTCAAAGCAGCAGACGGCAAGATTCGTCAAGTGATGTCACTATGTGAAAAAAGTTACTGAGTAATATGTCATCAACCGGCTAGTTAGGTCTGGGGCTGACAGAAAAAAGGCGGCATAAAATTGACAGAGGCGAATTATTATCGTAAATCCTTTCAGAAGAGGTAAATGGAAGAAGTAAACAACCACTTGTGTAAGCTAGATGAACAAGGCACACTTTGAAATCAGGACTGACGGTCATCCATGAATATTTAGACCAAAAGTCGAGGGAATGTCTCAGTGTTAGCCAGCTGTCAACAAACATGGGTTCTTGTAAGATGTTACTATTATGATAATCGGCAAGGATGCAATCTAAATAACGATAGGCGGTTAAGCATTATCTTGACATTCGATTAATTAAATGTATATATATGATCAGTATTGTGCGTATGCTTATTAACATGGCACCGACACTCGCATCAACATGGGAACAGTGTCTTTTATGTTTACCGACGTGGCAAGCTATTCTATGCAAATAAAAGTCGAATTACAAGGAATGTCAGCCTTCCTCAAGTCGTTTGATGTTTGTTAAAGTTGCTCATGTTATACTGCCTGACTGTTTAGTTGGTTGGCGAGCTGGGAGGCACCTCTGAAGTCGGAGTGGTGTCGCCTGCTGGTAAGAGACACTGGTAATGGGAAAAGATAATCTGCTAATCCACACGCAAAGTTGAGTACATTGCTACTAGGATTAGTGTGTATGGACTACGCTTGAGTGTAAAGCAAACGAGCGCACAAAGAAAACAAAAAAGAAATCAGATGGACAAAAACGTCAAAAATAATGATCTCTGTACTCTTGCACTGCCTGCTCCGTGGCGATATTGTTACGGACGCAATTCGTTATCCCGCAAAGCTGTGTTCGAAACACAGCTGCGCGCGATTTGGCAGCAGATGATGGTGCGTTAGTTTTTTACGAAATGTTATGGACGCCGGTCATTCAGAAATCAATGGCAAACTATTGAACTAATCTTTCCAAGAGATCACTACAGCATACAATTCTGGTGTTGACTGCATTATCCTGTAAAGGATATGTAACTAACATTTTTACTCTCACACTCGGTGCACATTTGATGTTCTGTCTGTTTCAATCCGTAGATGTTTTAGTTTTTCACTGCTGTGCTTGTTATTTCAGTTTATGTCATTATATAAGGGTTGTTAATTTGAAACCCGTTCCAATGGCTTTATTACAAAAGCATGAAAGAAACATTAACAGGTTTTGTATAATTAAACAAAGCATTCATTTTGAATGAATTATGCACCATGGGTTGGTCAGAAGAAGTCGCCGTAGGCACTGAGGCAAGCATCCGATTGCTTAGGTAGGCGGCGAATGCCGTCTGCAAAATAATGATTGTCGTTGCTCACTGAACCAAGTGTTTACCGCGTTCATTAGTCTCATCTGTGTGAAACCATAGTAAACATTTTGATGTTGTACATGTTAAGTGTGATGATGATACAACAATTAAATATCAGTTTCCTGAAATTGGGTGTGGTGTGTACCAATTAGAAAGGTAACCTGGTGACTGGAAGATTTGGTAAGCCAGGGTCCATTGACTGATGGATCCACTTCAGGTCTGCCCGTATAGCTCCTCTGAAGGCCTCCCCATACTTTGCTCATGGCCAAGTCATCTTCCATCTCACTTGTGGTTCATCTCTTTCTCTCGGCTTCCCTCTTTCAGGTCTGATTTAGGTGGTTAGTTTGCTGATGTGTTGGGTGGTTGTTGGTATGTAGCCACCAAGAATCACTGATGAATATTCACATATATATGTACATTCCTACCAATACAATATTCTAAAAGTAGGTCAGAAGAAATCTAAATTCCTGAAGTAGGAACTAGTTCCCCTCCCCTTCTTTTTTCTCTAAGCTAGTGTTGGGTTAATTTGGGGTGGTCAGAGTTTATCACACTGTGTACGCCTTGTATCAACTGGTTCCTGCTGTATGTAAGTTCTCATTTGACCTGGGGTCAGTGAACATGTACAGTAAGACAGTGACAAGAGTGAGAAGGTGTCAAGATGCATGTAAATAAATGACATACATTTATAACATTTCTTCCACTCAATGGTGTTTATAATGTGTATAAATAATTCTCTGTGTTTTCCCAATTAACCAACTTCTTCTTCTGCTGTATCTAATAACTCTCTCCCATTATCTGTTGTTGTTGTGATGTTGAGTGTTGGGTTGTGTGGTGATGAGTGGTGTTGAGTGGTGTTGTGTTTTAAGTTATGTTGAGTAATGAGTTAAGTTCACTTCGTGTGATGGAGTTCCGCGAAGCTCAACTCTTCTGATGTAATGCAGTTCATAAGTGCTCTTATCTAATTAAAATTTGACATAAATATAAATATTTATCCTTCAAACCCTATCCATTCAATAGATGAAGCAGAAAGAAAAGATTGGATTTCTCTCTCAACTTTCTAAATTGAAAATAGACATAGATAAGTCTGTTTTAAAACAAGGCACTTATTCTAGTACACGAACTGTCATTTTAGCTGTAGGTAGTGATAGCATTTTTTTTATCAGTGTCTGCTGAAATGCACAAGATTGCTTTAGAATCATCACTTCGTACAGTTGTTCAGAATAGAATGGAGTAGTATAATGCACTTCTTAAAGTTAATAATTATCCTTAAGAATATCAGAGATTGCAGTTTCATCGAAGAGAGTATTAGAGTGTCAGTTTGCCCGGGAACGGCTCTGCGTCGTCAGAATCTACAGTCGAGCATTTTCACATTTCAGAGGTTTTAATTAATAATAATACATTTCAATTGACATTACAAACACTGGATACCATTTCTTGATACCTGATACATCGGGTTCTTAGTCTAATCTCGGGAATTACAAGCTTACCTCGGATCTAGACACTCCGCAATCCCATGTTTGAAAATTTGGTCACACCAGCTTCTCACGTCTGTTCATCAGGCTGGTTGCAGGAAAAGTGCGGGCTTACCATATTCTGATGAAATATTAACATATGCAAAACATGCGTTGGCGCGAAAGCGGGTCACATGTCTATTTCGTCCAATGGTCTTCCGAGCTTTGTCTGATGAAATCTTTCTAAGAATCCACGTCATCTGTCACTTATGCAGTTCCAGTTTCGATGTTAAATTTTAAGTCCTAGTTTCAGTTTGCGGTTGTGAAGTCAATTGTTTTATTATTTCCTCTTCTTGGCTTGCGGTCTTGCTAACTGAATAATGGTGGTTAGCCATTATGCTACATGGCCCCACCCCAGATTGTTCTACGGTATGGAACTATGTTTCCAACATTTTCAGTTATCAAGCTGTTCCCATTTTTCCTCCCTTGTATTCTCTTCTGCATCTGATTGACCTGGTTCATCAGGCACTGGGTGTCGACTCAGGAAGTCCGCTCCCACATTCATTTTCCCAGGAACATACTCAACCTGGAACGAGTAAGGTTGAAGAAGCAGCGACCACCTCATAAGTCGGGCATTCAGAGTCTTAGAATGCTGCGAGAAACATGAGTGGTTGATGGTCACATTGCACTGTGAAGTGTTTGCCATATAGGTATGCCTGAAATTTCTGTACACTCCATACGAGCGCAAGACATTCTCTCTCGATAGTACTGTAATTTCTCTCTGCTGCATTCAATTTCCTGCTAGCATAGGCTACAGGGAATAGCTCTGATGGTACATCTCCCTTTCTCTGCAACAGCGTTGCCCCAATTCCTATGTTACTGGCATCGGTGCGCAGCACGAATGGTTGGTCGAGGTCTGGTAGATGTAAGACTGGATGAGCAGTTAATGCCTGCTTTAGTGCTGTGAAAGCTCTCTCACAGTCAGCTGACCAAGTGACTTTCTCTGGTTTCCCCTTTTTGGTAAGATCCGTTAAAGGTGCTGACAGAGTATTGAAGTCCTTGATGTATTTTTGATAGAATCCACATAAGGATACAAATGATCTTACATCCTTCTTTGTTTTTGGACGAGGTGCTCTCTGGAGTTTGTCCACATTTCCCTCTTGTGGAGTTATCAGTCCATGAGATATCTTATGACCTAGAAAGTCCAATTCTTGGAATCCTATCTGACACTTCTTTGGTCTAGCCGTCAATCCAGTTTCTCTGAGGCGCCTGAACAAAAGATGCAGGGTTTCTACATGCTCTTCAAATGTTTCAGTGGCGATCAGGATGTCATCCATGAAGTGACTGATGTCTGGATGCTGTAGTGGGTCAAGTAATTTTCTCATCATACGTGTAAAGACGCTGGGAGCATTACTTAATCCGAATGGAAGAACGTTGAACTCATAGTGTCCTCCAGGCGTGCTGAAAGCTAACCATGGTCTAACTTCCGGTTTTACAGGAATCTGATAATATCCCTTACTGAGATCAATCCTAGTAAAGTACTTAGCTCGGTTGAGTGCTGTGAAGAGTTTATTCTGATCAGGCAGAGGTTCTGCTTGGAATTCAGTAATAGCATTGAGCTGTCGATAATCGATGCACAATCTATGTTCTCCGCTTGGCTTTCTCAATAAGACGACGCTAGCACTGTAAGGTGATTCAGATGGTGAGATTATTCCTGCGGTGAGCAGCTGTTGTATTTCTTCCTCTAAAGTCTTTTGCTTTGCATAAGGAACTGGGTAAGTCTTGACTCGCACAGGCACTGTGTCAGTTAACTTCATGTCAAATTCCTCCAAATCAGTTCTTCCTGGCTTATCAGTAAGTACTTCTGCATATTTTGCCATAAGTTCCCTAATCTGCTTTTGCTGATCCTTTGTTAAGTTGGGATTAATTTCCACATCCTTAAAGGTCTCTTTGGCTTGCAGTTGGCACTCGACTCCCATTGTTGATCCTTCTTCGACTTCAGTAGCCACACTCATGGCCATCAGATGTGCTGGTTCGGTGGTTGAGGGTCTTTCATGAAACTTCTTCAAGAGGTTTATGTGAAATACTTTCATCTTGCCTTTGACTGAAATTCTGTAGTTGGTACGTGAGATCTTCTCCGTCACTACATAAGGTCCTCTCCATCCTATTTGCAGCTTATTCTGACTGGTTGGAAGCAGCAACATCACCTTCTCTCCTACCTCTAACTCTCTATCCTTTGCCTTGCGGTTGAAGTTACGAGCAATTCTTCGTCTGGCTTGACGTAGATTGACATTCGCTTGTTTCCAACTGTGTTGTAAACGATTTTTCAACTCGGCAACATATGTAGATGCAGTCACGACTGTATCATCTGTAGTATTATCAGTCCACGTTCGAAGTAACGCCTCCAGTGGTCCCTTGATCGGTCGTCCAAACAACAATGTGGCTGGAGCAAAACCTGTTGAGTGATGGGGTACCTCCCTATAAGCGAATAAAGCTGCGGGTAAATACAAGTCCCAATCCTCTGTCTTCTCCTGGGCAATTTTGCGCAGGATACTAATCAATGTACCGTTCCACCTTTCCACAAGTCCATTTGACTGAGGGTGATATGGTGAACTGAAGATATGGCGTGCATGAAAAAGTCTGAAGGTCTCTTCCATGAGCTTACCACGAAACTGTGAACCGTTGTCCGTCAAGATCCTTTGTGGGAATCCTAGACGGGTGAATATTCCTAATAATGCATCAGCGACGTGTTTGGAGTCACAGCTGGGCATAGGAACTGCTTCGGCCCACATGGTTGTTGTGTCCACAAGCGTTAATATGAATCGGTTTCGCCTCTTCGTTGCTGAGAGAGGTCCGATTATGTCTACAGCCACTTTCTCAAATGGAATTCCAGTGATTGGCGATTCACCCAACATTGCCGGTGGTGTCCGGTGTTTTGGTGATACTTTCTGACACTGTGGGCATGATTTTACAAACCGTTGTATGTCTGAGTTCATCCCTGGCCAAAAGTAGTGAGTGGTAATCCGCTGTGTAGTAGCGTTGATACCCATGTGCCCACTGAATGGTAGACTATGACCCATCTCTAAGATCTGAGTCCTGTATTGAGTTGGTACAACAAGTTGATTAAACTCTTGTCCAGCTCGTCCTGCTTTTCTGTAAAGAAGTGCTGACTTCATGAACAGATCACCTTTACGTAGAGGTAAATGTGATTTTGGCAGTTTTCTGAAGCAGGGTTCCAAGGTGCTGTCGGCTTCTTGTGCCCTCTTCAGTTCCTCCGTTCGAGGGATTGGCGTAGTTGTTTCTGGAGTTTTTGTTGCCTGGGATCGAGTGGTCATGGTCGCCATCGCCACAGGTTGAACAGGTTCTCCTAGAACGATAAATCTACAGCCGAGGATTACGGGATATATCGGATCGTCCAAGACTGCTGCCTTGATTGTCCCAGTGACATACCGCGAGGCTATGTTCACTTTTGCCACTGGAAGAGACATATTTGTTGAACTCTTCAGTGGTCCCTGTAATTCCACTATTTCCTCTGTCACCTGTTCAGGGTGAACTAAGGATGATGAGACAACACAGTCATACGATAATCCAGTATCATATAAACAGGTAGTCTTGAATCCATTTAGCAAGATGGATTCTACAACCGGAATACGAGATGATGTGTCTTGATGAGGTGTCTGTTTGGACGGTTCACCAGTGCTCACTTTTTTCTCTTTTCGGTTGGCCAAACAGGCCGCTGTGTGTGGAGGTGGCTTCTTCCTGCAATTCTGAAATGTGTGACCTCTAATTTTGCAATGGGTACAGAATGGTTTGTCCTCCTTCGGCGCTGTTTGGGCTGTGTTTTGAGTGTTTTTCTGGGATTTCCCCTTTTTCTTGGTGGCTACAGTGTTTTCACCCTCTTTTGGCTGTGGAGTTTTGTTTTGAGAGGGGGTGTTGTTCGAACGTCCCTTTCCTCCCATCTCCTTCTGAGATTTTTCAAATCTCTCTGCCAGGATGATTATAGTTTCTAGGCGGTCAGCCCCGTTTTGGGTTAAGAATGCCTTCATTTCGTTCTGCATTTTCCCCTTGATCTGATCAATGATGATCATTTCACGGAGTCCTTCAAAACTTTCCTCAAATCCTCCCAAGCAAGCCCATCTTTGTATGTATGACTTCAGTCTTTCAACGAGTTGCGCGTAACTCTCACCCGGTTCCTTCCTTGCGGTTTTGAACCTGAGTTTATAAGATTCGGCGTCCACTTCGAAGCGGCTCAAGAGTGCCGTCTTAAGTGTTGTGTAGTTCTGTTGTTCCTCTCTAGTGAGGCGCGAGAACACATCATACGCCGTGGATCTTAAGGCCTGCGCTAACTTCGTCGCCCATCTACTTTCTTCAAGCCCACAGCTGACAGCCATTGCCTCGAAGCGTGATAAAAATCCTTCGATGTGGTCAGTCTGTTCATTAAAGGGTTCCAGAGGAAATGACATAGCTCCTGAATTAAGGTGAGAGACGTGAGGAGGTGGTTCTGTCACTGGCGATCCTGATGAGGTTGAGGGTGTAGGACCACTCCCTTTCTCTATTCTCCGGATCTCCACTTCAGTCTCCATTCTCCTCAACTCCAGTTGGTGTTGACGCTCTCTCTCCTTATCTTCCATTTCAGCCTGTAGTCGTTTCTCTTTCTCCTCCAATTCTGCTTGAAATCGTTTCTCTTTCTCCTCCAATTCTGCTTGAAGTCGTTTTTCCCTCTCAGCCAATTCAGCCTGAAGCTGTTTTTCTTTGAGAGCCAATTCCGCTTGCAGTCTTTCTCTTTTGTCGAATGCATCTGATACATAGTTAGCTAGCTCAGGGCCATCTAACCCGCATTCCCTACCTGTTTCTGTTATTTGGGCTCTAAACTTTGCAGTTTCCGCCATGCCCAGTATTTATTGCTTTGTTCTGCCTAAAAAATATAATTGCAGTTAGTCTGATCCGCGTAAGCTTGTCAGTCCCTGATCTGCAAATATACAACAGAGCATGTGCAATATTAAAAACACCCCATGTTATGTCTGTCTGTCAATGCTGGAAAAGCCAAAGGCAGCAGGCATTAAAGTAACCAGAATTAATTCCTAGTAAAGAAAAGAATCTGAAATTAGACAGAGTTTTCCCAACGGATAAGATTTTCCGGTGGTTGATGAAATGTTGTTAAGTTCAGACCTCTAGGAGAAGAACACCTTCTCTGGAAGAGAAGTAGTGTTTGTATAATAGATTTATACTTGATATTCCTCCTGGAGCACCTCTTTCTGAAGTATAAGCCTATTTGATCATGGCCCCCTTATTCAGGAGGAATGATCAGTCACCTACTCTTATTTATCCATAAATGTCATTCATATCATGTGGCTGTCAATCAATATAAGAAAATGACAATGTTCAAAATCTAAAGATAATTGTGATTGTTTTATGTAACATTTTAATTACACAATGTATTATTTAATTGTTTAATTTATTTATGGGAACCATCCAGGACGTAGCCATCCCAATATGTCATATATTTTTGAAGGGAGTGGGAGATCACTGTAGTGCATGCCCCATTTCTAACAAAAGAAGTAGAGCCCCATCCTCTTCTATCTTCAATAACCCCAGAATATGAACCTTGAGTTATCTGCAGGCCTCGTTCTATTAAGTAGTCTAGGAGATATAGATTATGGCCCTGGTGAGAATAATGATTACTAACTGGGATTCTGCCCCTTCTCCAAGGATTCTGTAGCTCTGGAGCCCCCTTTTTTGTTTATCAAATCTGAGGAAAGTCTGGAGAATTTTCTCAGCCTGATTTAGATGAAGAAAACATGGATATTGAGCAGTTGATAGATCTAGAGTCTTCTCTCCCCCATTTTAGTAAGTCATTATGAGTGGATTTATTTTTAAACAATCAAACACATAATCAATCACATTAGATTCTGACAACATGATGTACAAAGAAGCTGGTGACTCACAGATAGGTTTGAACTGATAAATTAACAGAAGGTCAATTCATGTTAATCATTTATTGACTGGGCCCGAGCCTTCTGGCCAGTACATACATCTCTATTGTGATTTACACAAGATATATTAGAAAAGTTGCATATTGGACCATTGTCACAGGACCATCAATAAACAAGCATCAATACATGAGAGGTCAACAAGTGTGAAACCATAGTAAACATTTTGATGTTGTACATGTTAAGTGTGATGATGATACAACAATTAAATATCAGTTTCCTGAAATTGGGTGTGGTGTGTACCAATTAGAAAGGTAACCTGGTGACTGGAAGATTTGGTAAGCCAGGGTCCATTGACTGATGGATCCACTTCAGGTCTGCCCGTATAGCTCCTCTGAAGGCCTCCCCATACTTTGCTCATGGCCAAGTCATCTTCCATCTCACTTGTGGTTCATCTCTTTCTCTCGGCTTCCCTCTTTCAGGTCTGATTTAGGTGGTTAGTTTGCTGATGTGTTGGGTGGTTGTTGGTATGTAGCCACCAAGAATCACTGATGAATATTCACATATATATGTACATTCCTACCAATACAATATTCTAAAAGTAGGTCAGAAGAAATCTAAATTCCTGAAGTAGGAACTAGTTCCCCTCCCCTTCTTTTTTCTCTAAGCTAGTGTTGGGTTAATTTGGGGTGGTCAGAGTTTATCACACTGTGTACGCCTTGTATCAACTGGTTCCTGCTGTATGTAAGTTCTCATTTGACCTGGGGTCAGTGAACATGTACAGTAAGACAGTGACAAGAGTGAGAAGGTGTCAAGATGCATGTAAATAAATGACATACATTTATAACATTTCTTCCACTCAATGGTGTTTATAATGTGTATAAATAATTCTCTGTGTTTTCCCAATTAACCAACTTCTTCTTCTGCTGTATCTAATAACTCTCTCCCATTATCTGTTGTTGTTGTGATGTTGAGTGTTGGGTTGTGTGGTGATGAGTGGTGTTGAGTGGTGTTGTGTTTTAAGTTATGTTGAGTAATGAGTTAAGTTCACTTCGTGTGATGGAGTTCCGCGAAGCTCAACTCTTCTGATGTAATGCAGTTCATAAGTGCTCTTATCTAATTAAAATTTGACATAAATATAAATATTTATCCTTCAAACCCTATCCATTCAATAGATGAAGCAGAAAGAAAAGATTGGATTTCTCTCTCAACTTTCTAAATTGAAAATAGACATAGATAAGTCTGTTTTAAAACAAGGCACTTATTCTAGTACACGAACTGTCATTTTAGCTGTAGGTAGTGATAGCATTTTTTTTATCAGTGTCTGCTGAAATGCACAAGATCGCTTTAGAATCATCACTTCGTACAGTTGTTCAGAATAGAATGGAGTAGTATAATGCACTTCTTAAAGTTAATAATTATCCTTAAGAATATCAGAGATTGCAGTTTCATCGAAGAGAATATTAGAGTGTCAGTTTGCCCGGGAACGGCTCTGCGTCGTTAGAATCTACAGTCGAGCATTTTTTACATTTCAGAGGTTTTAATTAATAATAATACATTTCAATTGACATTACAAACACTGGATACCATTTCCTGATACCTGATACATCGGGTTCTTAGTCTATACCTCGTATCTAGACACTCCGCAATCCCATGTTTGAAAATTTGGTCACACCAGCTTCTCACGTCTGTTCATCAGGCTGGTTGCAGGAAAAGTGCGGGCTTACCATATTCTGATGAAATATTAACATATGCAAAACATGCGTTGGCGCGAAAGCGGGTCACATGTCTATTTCGTCCAATGGTCTTCCGAGCTTTGTCTGATGAAATCTTTCTAAGAATCCACGTCATCTGTCACTTATGCAGTTCCAGTTTCGATGTTAAATTTTAAGTCCTAGTTTCAGTTTGCGGTTGTGAAGTCAATTGTTTTATTATTTCCTCTTCTTGGCTTGCGGTCTTGCTAACTGAATAATGGTGGTTAGCCATTATGCTACAGTGATCCAGCATGTTTCCATTGCATGCTCTCTCTTTTTCTGCTCGGCTTAAAGTGGTGACACCATGATTCATCGCCTGCCACTATGCGGAAGAGAAATGCATCACCCTCCACTCTGTAACGCTACAAGTGGTTCATTCACCAGCCCATGCGTTCCTCTTTTTTGTGGTCGGTCAACATCCGTGGTACCCACTGTGAACACACCTCCCGATATTGCAGTTTGTTACGAACGACCATTTGAATTGTCTCAATTGACACATCAAATTCTTTCGCTAGTGAACGCATGCTTCACTGCTCCACTGCTGCATCACTTTTGGCGATGGTTTTTTCCTGTTGCAACAATATGCGCTAGACCCGCCGTCGAAGAGCTGTCGTGAACCGACGTCCTTTATGAAACATTCCTGCCCAGTCTGTCACTGCTGTCTTCGAGACACATTTGTTACCGTACGCTGCCTGCATTCTTCGATGAATGTCCACTGGTCGACATCATTCAAATGAAAGAAACTGAATCAACGCCCTTTGAGCTTCTTTGGACGGATTTTGGATCAACCCGGCCATTTTCTCAGCGGTCAAAAAAAAAGGAGCCTATGCAGCATTGGACGATAAGCACTTGCTATTTGATTCATTGGTCAGTACTTATCACATGACTATGACATGGTCATGTTCAACGTACCAATTATGCGCGGTGCGGCACGAACGGATTTCAAATGAACGCTCCTAAAATTTCCATTACCTATCAGCAGTCAGCCTAGATAGTACAACACTGGTAAATTCCTGTAATTTATGGAATGATAAATAAATCTGGTGTCATATTTGTTTTATTGGTTGTCATTATATTTGGTTTTGAGTATTACATATTAAAGTTCAGTAGGTAAAGACGGCCGATCTCCCTGGCTAGGCGTTAAACGACTTTCTCCAATCCCGTTTATCCACGTGGGGTAACGCCGCGCGCGAGAATTGCAAGAGGTTCTCCCAATTTGGTAACTTACGGGATAAGCGAGGGCCGCTCAGAAAGCAACGGCAAACTACTGAGCGTAATCTTGTCAAGAAATGAACGACAGTGGTAAAATGCTGGTGTTGACACCGATGTCCTTTAAAGGATATGCGAAACAAAAAAAAGCAAAGGCGCATTTTAATAGCACTTAATGTGCACTTGGCACATTGTGTTGGAACACTATTTATACAGACCCATTGACACTCAGCCGGTCTCCGTGTCTAAGAGTTTTACGGAAGCGATTTGTAAGCCCGCTTACCCGCGTTCGAAACACGGCTGCGACCGATTTGGCAGCAGACCGCGTTGCGCTTGTTTTAACGTGATGGTATGGGAGTCGGTCGTTCAGAAAGCAATGGCAAACAACTGAATGTAAACTATGTCAAGCCATCAACAACAACAGTGCTGGTGTTGACAGCGATGTCCATAAATATGATATGAAGAAAAAAAAAAACAATTGACACTCGGTGGGTGATATGGGTGGTATCACACCGGCCGTCTGTACTTCCCGATGCATTTCTTGGTACCGTTATTAGCCGGGTTGACCCGGGAACCCAGTTCAATTAAACAATTATTGAATGTTTCAAGATCTCTTTAAAATGATAGCTGCAGGATTTGAGTGAAATGATGATACCGGATTTTTTAAAACAAAATCATTCAAGCAAAAATCCAATAAATTGCTGCAAAATTCACTGAAAAGCTTTGAAACGGATAACTATAACTACTTTACAATATCTACTATATATACACAGCTCCGACATTATATCTCTAGGTTCATGGCAGATTTTGAAAGTTAATAAAGAATTTCTACCGTATACAAACATGTGTAATATGTTTTCGCATGTCAGACGGCAGGCACTGCAAAGATATTACTTCATCTTATAAAGACACCATCATCATCAAGTGCAGTGTCACCTGGCGTAGGCATTCATGTCTCTCCACAGATCTCAGCATAATTTCTCTTGGTCTGCCCCTGCCTCTCTTCACCTTGATCTTTCCAGTCGGCATGATGTTCTCCAATGTGTCTCTTCTCATCACCTGACTAAACAAAGCTGTTTGCCTCATTCTCGTTGTTGAATATGTTTCTCATCTCATCTCATTATGTTCCTCTTGTACCTTGCGGTGTCGAGGTGAAGTATAAACAGCGGGAGAGTGTCCGCTTATGGGCTTCATGTATCGATATCCCCATGGACTCTGTTATTACATGCGTTAATCGTTTACGTGGTCGGCATCTTCCTTTGCTTCCCCCTGTTCTGTACATCATTGCTTGTTGTGGTATACTGTTAGTTGGTAACATACTAGCGTGGCCAAACCATTTGACTTGCTGCCTTCTAATAAAATCTAGTGCAGCTATAACCGCCACTTTATTCCTGATTTCTTCATTTCTGATCTTATTATCTCTTCTTGATACATTGAGTATTCTTCTCAGGAATCTCATTTCAGCTGTTGTAATTTTTCTTTTCTCTTTTTCTGTCATTGTCCAGGTTCGGCATTGGTACCATAGAATTGATAGGAACATTGTGTTGTAAAGTGATTTCTTAGTAGTTATTGATACATGTTTGTTCTTTAGTATTGGCGCCATTTGACAAATGAGTTGGTTTGCATTATTGCATCTATTTTCGACCTCGTCTTCTGATTTGCCATTTGATGATATTAATCTTCCTAGGTACTTGAAACTCTTTGTTTGTTTCAAGGGATGTTCGTTTAGGTGAATCGTTGTTGCTTTTTCTTTTTTAGTTATAGTCAATACCTCTGTTTTACTTGTGCTAATTTTCATGTTATGTTCCCTACACATTTCGTTTAGACTATTTATATAGTCTTGTAATTCAGCTTCTGATTTAGCTATATAGTTGAATATGTTTATTGATTTATTTGGTTGTTTCGGAATTTGAGATCTAAATATTGAGTACAACTAACTACTGGCAACGCTGATCGTATTCTGGTATGAACCTAAGGCCTATCCACGTCAATGTGGAAGCACTATACTCGAGTTTCGCTCTCGTTTGAGCGGGTGTGTAACCACTAGACCACGCGGCACACGCTGGACACGACCAAATTATCACAACATTTTATCACATGTCCAGCGTGTGCCGCGTGGTCTAGTGGTTACACACACGCTTCACACACCAGTGATCCGGGGTGTGTTTCCGGTTCCGGTCAAGGATATGCACTACTGATGAGCTCAAACAAGAGCGAAACTGGAGTATAGTGCTTCCACATTGACGTGGATAGGCTTAGGTTCATACCAGCATACGATCAGCGTTACCAGTAGTGGGTTGTGCTCAATATTTGAATATGTTTATACCATAAATAAACATCTTCAGGAGGTGAGGACTAGACGTCGATGAGTAATATGGCAAACATTGAGAAACATTGCTACTAGTACAACTAGAACTTATGTTCTCTGAAACACACGTGGCAAAGAAAACATATAAGGACTTAAAGCATACACGGAGAAGAGAATCAGAGACACATAGGAAAGACATGGAGAATTAGAGACACATAGGAAGGACATGGAGAATTAGAGACACATAGGAAAGACATGGAGAATTAGAGACACATAGGAAGGACATGGAGAATTAGAGACACATAGGAAAGACATGGAGAATTAGAGACACATAGGAAGGACATGGAGAATTAGAGACACATAGGAAGGTCATGGAGAATTAGAGACACATAGGAAGGACATGGAGAATTAGAGACACATAGGAAGGACATGGAGAATTAGAGACACATAGGAAGGACATGGAGAATTAGAGACACATAGGAAGGACATGGAGGATTAGAGACACATAGGAAGGACATGGAGAATTAGAGACACATAGGAAGGACATGGAGAATTAGAGACACATAGGAAGGACATGGAGGATTAGAGACACATAGGAAGGACATGGAGAATTAGAGACACATAGGAAGGACATGGAGCATTACAGACACATAGGAAGGACATGGAGAATTACAGACACATAGGAAGGACATGGAGCATTACAGACACATAGGAAGGACATGGAGAATTACAGACACATAGGAAGGACATGCAGAAGTAAAGACACATAGGAAGGACATGGAGAGAGCTGCGGGAGACAGCAAGGGATATTATGGCGTGTAGTCAGTTGGTATTTCGTCTATGCTTCATTGAGGGATAATGGGGAGAGGAAGACGAAGAAGAAGACAGCTGGATTTACTCGTGAAGACGGGCGAACAATTCAAACTAAAACGAGGGCAACAAACGAAGTGACAAATCCAGTATTCAACAATAACTTTGTTAAAAATATCATATATTACATCGAATGATGGATTTTATACAGATCGACTTCTCTTGCGTTATGCTGACAATGGTTTGAGCCATTGGATGTCAACTCTCTGACAAGGGTTCCATGTCAACTCTTCACTACATTCACTACGCGAGGGAAAGACTAGCCACCTGTGCCTCCGTGCACTGAGGCATACAGGGTGTGATGGTCCTAACACTTCACATACCCACCGCAAATTCCTGGTACGTGACTTTTTGTGGGGACACATCTATTTATAGCAAGCGGTGATCACCTAAGCACACTGAGGTTAAACCCAATCACTTGTAGACTTCTAAGGCTGCATATTAAAAACAACCAGTTCGACCAAGCCTAAAATGTGTACCAGCAAATGTCTTGGAAAGTAAAAACGGTCGGCATGATACTGACCCACATGAAGCCGGTTGGTTTATACATATATGGGTCTAACAGCAGAACGAAAGGCAAAGAAATAAACCTAACGGCAAGTCCTTCTGAGGATTAGTCCTTTAAAGGACTAGGCCGGGAAAGGACGAACAAGGTGTCGCCCCTGACAGACTGAAAAGCAGCAAGAAGACAACACAAAGGAAACTGCACTACCTGACATCATAGGCATAAAATCTGCTATACGCGAAAACATAATGTTACCAACACAGACGGAAAGAATTCAAAACCGCAGAAACCCCATACCTCATTTATAACCAATACCGCAAAGGCAGGTTGAACGGCGTCGAATTTTGTATAATATCCAATTGCATTGACGCATGTTAATGAGAATTTATTTACTTACTTTATTCAATACAATGAAACAAGAAAATACATATATGTATTCACGTGAAGAGAGCAAACAGTGGGGCATGTTCTCAAGGGCTACCCGCTCTATGACAGGCGCAGAGCCTCAACATGGCAATTCCTCACCCCAAGGAAAAGAACACAATATGACGACAGAACACCAAGACATACCTCAATATAGACAACAATCGTTGTTTAGGCGGTGAAATTCAAATTTCGTTGTGATGTTACCTTTTGTTTCTAATCAAGTACAGTCAAACCTCGGTTTTCGTTGCCTTCGGTTTGTGTCGATTTCGGTTTTTGTCGATTTTTTTCCGCGAAAATGTGTCTCGGGTTTCGTCGGTTGCCTCGGTTTTTGTCGACCTGCCCACGGGACTTTGCTGCTAATTTTGCGAAAACAAAGGGACCCACTCATTCTTCTGCTCAGTTTGGCGAAGTTTCTCGTTGTGTGAGCATCACTTGATAATAAGTTAACCCGCTCCCCTTAGCTCCATCATGGGACCAAAGAAAGTTTCCATAGCCAGCAGCCATTCGAAGAAGAAGGCCAGGAACACGATAGAGTTGACGAAGGAAAACACTGAAAAATACGATAGCGGCATTGAGATTGCTGAAATCGGCAGCATGAACGGGAAGTCGCCATCCATTGTGGCGAAAAAGGAAGAGATAAAAAAAGTTAATGTAACGAAAGGCGTGAATGTGCTAACGAAACAGAGATCGCAAACAATTCAAGATGTCGAATAGTTATTATACATTTGGTTAAATCAAAAACAGTTAGATGGCGATTCTGTTTCGGAGGCAATCATACGTGAAAAGGTCAGTCTGCTGTATGCCGATCTCATTAAGAAAATGACTTGGACGAATGCTAGTGTACTTAGTGATTTAAAGGCCAGCAAATTATAGTTTGAACAAAATTCAAGAGGCGCACTGGCATACATTGTCTTAGTAGGCACGGCGAAGGTGCAAGTTCGGACACGTCTGGGGCCAAAAAAATAGTATTAAACACTGCATTTAATCTCTATAAAATGTGTTTTTGGTATTATTTTGGAGTGTCTAGAACGAATTATTTTGATTAAAATTGATTCATATGGAAATAATTGCCTCAGTTTTCGTTGGTTTCGGGTTTCGTCGATTGTCTTCGGTCGGATTATCGACGTATGACTGTATAACCATACAGTTGCATCCGTTGTTCTTTTCTATAGGTGTGGGATGCAAGTATATGATGTTCTTTCTTATGTAATTCAAGCGCCTCAACAAGTTGTTCCAACGGAAATCAAACTCGATATGTTATCATCATCATCATGTGGCTTATCCTTTCCAGAAAGTCGCATTCACCACAGCCCGCCTTAAAGATTCTCCGTCTGCCAGACTCTCCCTCCTCTCCCCTCACCACAGCTTCTGAAATTCTCATGTCCAAGGGGTTGTCAACGCCCCGTGGCCATCGTCGTGATAGTCGACAGCTGCCTGTTCTCTCAGGAACCATGCCAATTTTAACATGAAAAGTAAGTTCTTAGGTACTGACTAGTATTCATATAATTAAAGGAAGGAAGAAGATATCAGACGACACATTATAGCATATAAAACCTGCCATCTATAAGCACACGGGGTTAGAACATTCCACATCCATATGTCCACAGCGCCAAAAAAACTCTAACTACAACAAGTTATACCAAATCACATTCTACACCACTTCGTTATTCTAGTCCTTGATTGCGAAATGTTATATTTCCACACAGTACTGTGCGTTTAAATTTCTGCATGAAGCGAAAATGTGTATGAAAGTTCGTACATAAATTATTGATTTTGGAACATTTAAACAATTAAATAGCACTTCAACAATATCATTAATTCCCCCATGGTTTTTAAGCCGCGCGTAGCGAATAATGTCATTGCCGTTATGGGAATGCGAGGCAAATTTATTAGATAATTTTAAATAATACTCGAACGTTTCATATCCAGGGCCACCTGGTCACACACATGTGTAGTAAAGTCGCATTGCTAAGTTCAGGACAGCCAATTCTCACTTCAAGGATATTTGTTTCTTAAGTAACATTTAATGTCCTCTACCTGTCTCTCTTTATTTATCTCTTGTCTGACTGACTGATTGAATTACCGACTTAACCGGCTAACTGTTTGTCTGACAGACTGTCTTATGTTTTCTGTCTGATTTTTCTGTCTAGATTGTCATCTGCCGACCTGTAAACATTGATAAATGTATCTATATGTCTGTGTAACTATATACCTGTCAGCCTATCTTTTATTTATATGTCTGTTAGTCTATTGTCTCTCTGTCATGTCAGACTGAATGACTGGCTGACCTGCTGAATTGCCAAATTCATTGTCTGACTGACTGACGACTGATTGACGACTGTCTAACATTCTGTCTGTCCTGTCCACATATCAAACCATCTGTCAACCTCGGTATATCGATAGATCTATCTATCTATATATCTGTTTGTCTATATGTATGCAAAGAATACCATGGACAGCCAGAAAGACCAATGAGCAAGTCCTTCAAGAAGCAAATGAAGATCGTAAACTGATTAGAGACATTACACGTAGACAGTCAAAAAATTTTGGGCATGTTATGAGAAGAAATGAATTGGAGAACTTGGTGACAAACTGGCAAGATCGAAGGGAACGAACCAAGGGGAAGACGGAGTAGTAAATACCTGGATGGCTTAGCATCATGGCATGGTCAAGATAGAAACACGGAGCTGATCCACGACTCTGGTGATCGAGTGAGATGGCAAAACATGACCGCCACGCTTACCGGCATGGCACATGATGGATGGATTGATATGCATGTCTGTCACGTCAGTCCTGTTCGTCCCTGCGTATCTATTATTATATCTAAATGGCTGTCTATCTATATGTTTGTCATGCAGTATGTGTGTCTATTATGTCTGTCTGTCTATGTCTGTCTGCAATTTCCATCTGCTTGCCTGCCGTTCTGTCTGCCAATACGACTAAACCTGTACGTGAAGAAATGCATCTCTTTTTTTCATTAATAATGCCATGCATACAAAGATTACGAAATCTCTATGACTATGCCATTACACACGTCTGGATGAAATGTTGAATATCGAACCACAATGAACTAATGTAAATGTGAGCTATGTTTAAGTAAAGACAGTGATTGCTTTGTTTCATTGATTAAGCGATACAGTGATAGATTATTCTACTGAGTGTTGTTTGTGCTTGATTAAAATGATAGACATGTCCTTCAAACTTTGCTAACATTTAGTTTTGTTCATTCAGTTATCAGTTATCAGTTATCAGTTGGGGTATCTTCATTGCACTCCGGACATGTCCATAGGTGCTCAGATCCTCCCCCCAGCATATGCATCAGCGTCCGGTGGCTAATAGTGCCAGTTCTGTGTTGGTTGACGAGGCGCTTTGTTTTCCCGATGTACCTCTCGCGTCTGGCTGTGCCGATTCTTACTCCCAGGTCTTTCATCCTGGACAGCGATGTGGAATCACTGAAGTCAAAGCCTCTGTTCTCGCCATATCTTTAAGGACGTTAATACATCGGCACGATCCATGGGCTGGCCATCTACAGGGGGTGCAGAGCCAGCCAGTTTTGTCAGCTCGTTCATTTCCCTCGACTCCCGCCCGCATGTCCCGGGACGAAGATGAAGGTGACTTTACGGACAACAGACTTCCGCAGCGATTCAGTCCACTGTCTACGTACAGATCCAGCTTCGACCTTCTGAATCATGCTCATTGAATCACTTAGTACACACACGTTGGTATAATGCTGTGATTCCAGCCATATGAAAGCCTGTGTAACTGCCATCACCTCCATCGTCATGCTGCTCGTGGTCATAGAGTGGGCACCACTGGATTCTTGAGCGGTTCGGCCTGCTGAACGGGCTGTAAATGCCCACGCACTTCTCTGCTGCTTTACAACAGATCCATCTGTATAGATGAGCACTTCGAGGCTATCTGAGTGTTCATAGATGAGCGCGTTAACCTCTGCATTGACAGCGGCAGGGTTCTGCTCTCTACACCGTCTGTCGAGTGTGGTAATGCAGGAGAAAGTGCACTTAAAAGCTGGAGGCACCGGCACCCATTCCGTTCCGGGGTTGATACTGGTAAGACTGCAGACCTGTCTGACGACATCTTCCGCCCGACCCATCCATGATTTGCCACTCTTTAGCCTGTCACCCTTTTCTCTGAATATAGCGTCATGCAGAGGGTGCTGCTCATCTGCACTTATTTTTAAGTATGCACGAGCTCTCCAGATCTTGATCCTGTGTTCCATTGTCGGGAAGTCAAGGAGGTATCTCATTGCTACACAGCTGGTGTCTCTCGTGCAGCCCAAAATGATGCGCATGGCTTCGTTTTGTACCTTTTCATTATTAGTGAACAGACCAGAACATATAAGGTATCATGTATTTTCCTTAATGCATCCACATAAAGCGATGACCTGAAGCCCGGAAGAGCAGTGTGATGTTTTACGATAATATCGACATCGGGAGATTCACAACTTTGTACATGTTCTCTCTCTCTCTGTCTCTCTCTCTGTCTCTCTGTCTCTCTCTCTCGCTCTCTTTCTCTCTCTCTCTCTCTCTCTCTCTCGCTCTCTTTCTCTCTCTTTCTCTCTCTTACTCACTCACTCCCTCTCTCTCACTCTCACTGTCTCTCTCTCTTTCTCTCTCTCACTCACTCACTCCCTCTCTCTCACTCTGTCTCTCTCTCACTCTGTCTCTCTCTCTTTTTCTCTCTCACTCACTCACTCCCTCTCTCTCTCTCATTCTCTCTCTCTCTGTCTCTCTTTCATTATATTTCTCTTGTTCTTTCTTCTCTCTTTCTCATCTCTGTCTCTCTCTCTGTCTTTGTCTCTGTCTCTGTCTCTCTCTCTCGTCTCTCTCTCTCTCTCTCTCAGTCTCTCATCTCTCTCTCTCTCTCTTTCTTCTCTCTCTAACTCTATATTTTTTTTAAAATTTATCTTCTCTCTTTATTTATTTGTTTCTCTCTACTCTCTGTCTGTCGGTCTACTCTATCTCACTTACTCGCTCACTTAATTAACTTGAAAGGCATCAGTTTCAATGTGAAGTGCGCAAAAATGTGAATAAAGTAATATAGGCCACTATCACACTGTGTGCTGTGGCAAAGTGGCATAGGCGATAACGTCTCTCCTCAAAACTCTGGCATAAAGTATTAACAAATGAGTATGTAATAACATCATACATTCTTCCATTGCATTGTTATTGTGAATCAAAACCAGTGAACCGTGGTATTACAGTGGTCAGAGCACTAGGCAATGTTTATTTGAAGATGATACGCTAAAGAATGTGATATCTGTCGTTTGGTTAGAAACAGCCCACTTGTCATAACAGAGGTTCTATACTAGATTATATCTTTATAATATGGACATGTCAGAAATACTCATGATAAAACAATGTAAATTAATAATGTTAGTAGAAAACATAATCTAAGACGCGGATTGTAAATGTTAAAACTTACATAAACGAGATAAACAGTCCTTTTTCACGCCATGAAGCATATTGGGTTTATGGTTGGAAAAGTTAGGTGCATATCCTTTACAAGACGTAGTAGTAAACCCCAGTTGTTTGTCTGTTCGTGATTCTTGGTCAAGTTTACGTTGAGTAGGTTTTCATTGCTTTCTGAACGACCGGCACCCATACCAATTCATTAAATAAAGTAACGTAGAGGCGGTCTGCTGCCAAATCCCACAGCTGTGTTTCGAATGCATTTATGCGGAATTACGAACTGCGTCCGTAACCTCATCGCCACGAACCGGATTTTTGTGCTAGACATTTATTATTATAAACAAATTGGCACTCGATCTTTAAACCCAAGTTGGTCACAGGGTGATGTTTTCTAAAATGAGCTATGGAATAGCTGTTGGGAGGGAAAACAGCCTAAGAAAATAACTTGATCTCTCGATCTCATTGTAATATTTCCATATGTGAAATCATAGTATAGAGTTGTATGCATTATGAATGATGAAGATAAGAATCAACATCGGGACATTCCTAGGACGAGATCCGTCCTCATCTGCAGTGGTCAATGATGATGGTACCAGCAGCAGACGATTGAACCTTCACCAACGTCCTCCCTCTAGTCTTTGAGTGGTGCCCAGATCCTCTGCTCGCTGTCCTCTGAAGTTGCCTCTCCAGGTATGGTCCTTTGTTTTGTTGCACTTTCAACTTGATCTCAGAGTCTTCACAGCAATAGCGTTATTATAATATAACTCGCCATCCAAGAGGAGCGACAGCAGCAAGTCTATCATTATATTCATGTCATCGTACAATCGTATGCCAGGAACGGAAAATCTATATGCTCTTGACTTTCATCTTTTCGAGCGATATGAGCCACTCCCCGTGAAACATGATTGTTGCTATTTTACGTAGCACGCTTTAAAAACACTCTGAAGATACCACTAAAAGATTTTGGAATTGATCACGATTTTACCCACAATGTCAAAGAAAATTTCGAGTCTAAAGAGGCCTTACCATCTATCTTAGAGCTCACTGCTCCAAATTTCAACCCCACTAGATGAAATGAATGGTCATCATTATTCATGATGGACAAACACTGTGTAGCATGCTATGCGAATTTATCACAAACACAACAACGCGTTCTGTACAACTTCCCAGTAACAGAAAGTCCAGCATTACTGCTGCCACTTCCATTCACATGTTTGTAGTTTGTGATATCATGCGCCAGACCCTCCTTTCTAACACAACCTATCTTAACCTTTGTCACGTACCCCTGGGAGGTAAGAGAGTGTTAATGAAAGACATTGCTACCTCGAAATTTCCTACACTTGACAATGGGCTAGAGTTGTTAAAATGGGTTACAGTTGTCGACAATGAGTTTAGAGTTGTTGACAATGGGTTAGAGTTGTTGACAATAGTTAGAGTTGTTGACAATAGGTAGAGTTGTTGACAATGGGTTAGAGTTGTTGACAATAGGTTAGAGTTGTTGACAATAGGTTAGAGTTGTTGACAATAGGTGTCGTGTCCTCCTTTAAAGTGTCGTCCCTGGAGTGAGGAGATCCGACACCCACATTATAATATTATTTTTTTTCCCCCTCAATATTCTGGAGAATCCACCAGCTTCCGTCCAACACACTCCATCAGCCTATGGACACCTTTTCCTATCACTCTCACACTGTCGTACTATGCCCCCTTCTCATACTTCCCCAACGCAACATACTCAACAACTCTTACTTCTAGAAATTAATACAGATTAATTTATTAAAATAAAAGTGTAACGTGTATGAGACGTGTATGCGAAGAAAATGTGTGACGTGTTCTATAAAGTGTAGAGAATCTGACTCTCAGACATCAGCTCAGTCCGCTGATCACAGCAAAGATAGACCACAGCACGTTACGTCAGAACAAGTACGTCTCACCCGTTGCCGGAACCATCCTGCCGGATACTGCTTTGCTTCTGTAGACCTCTGGTAATCCCATTTCATGAACATGAGAAATAGACACCGGTGGTATGAACAGTTACTTATGGACCGGATTCACTCTACACAATGTCCGTTCCTAATGTTCTCTAACCAACTGCACAAGTTCTTTTCTAGTGTTTACACAGTTAGTAAAGTTAAGTGTTAGTCGACAGATCATCCTCGTTGCACATCGAACCATTCAGTCCGCAAGTGCTAATTACTAATGTTAATTGTTACTGTACTAACACTAGTTACTCTTAACCGGTTCTCGGTTCGTTACCACTGTTTAATGCTGTATGGTGCAACTGTAATCTTCACTATGTTGGGTGAATCAACCTCCCTCTAGCTTTTAATCACGTCTGTAAGCAATCTTTATTGATTGCCGAACTGGTGTTCTTCAGACTGGGATTTTCTTCCTTCCCAAAACTTTATTGAGCTTCCTTGGATCTGGTAGGGAACCTAGGATAGAAACAACACACCTGGTGATAGTACTAGTTCATGATTCTTTCGGCTGAGTGTAAGCCTATCACCTTGCCTAATGATCGTTAGCTAACTAGACTTAGTCATAGAGCAGATTAGCTACCCACCTAGAATCGAATCAGGTTATGACAAAGAAAAAATCAGCAAACAGAATGTGGAACCCCTCCCACAAGGGACACCTACGGGAAATCCCAATTATCCCTCATTACTCAAGTCTCAACTAGTAAAGCTTATCAACACTTCACTAATCTATTCTAGCTAACAGAGTCAAGTATCACTTCCCTACTCTAGCTAGTTTCCACTAACAGTGCTAATCATCACACTATAGTTTAACAAGGCTACTGCCTAAAGTAATTATAACGAATATATTATAATAGGTTATACCTTAAATGGCACCACTGCAGTCCTATCAATCATATCTACATCTGCCATTATAGGCACGTGTAAAATTAAGTCACTAATTAACACACGGTAGATATTATTTCCACTAGGCGCTGCCGTGCCCTGGCACTCTGACTAAAGCATAATTTCAAGTCCTCCCTAGCTGGTCACAACTAGAGTTTATATGGCAAACTACCAAAGTTGTCCACGTGACTTTATCCTCTTCTCCCCCACACAGGTGTTATTTGGACATATCAACCATTTGCAAGGATCTATTTTTCCGGGCTTAAATCCTGTCAAAGTTGTCAGTAATTGTTAAGATTCTCAAAACAAGCCAGCGAATTTTATGACGACTTCCAACAAACAGTTGCAAATAACCCCGTCAAACTCTTCATGTTCCGGAAACCAAGAATTGACATATGTACTGTTTTCTCCCTACTAAGTACTTCCGTTTTACATCTGCCATTGTGATCTCACGGCTTCCATCTGCATTCAAATGTTGACAAACTTGTCAATCTTCTGTTCCGTGGTGACAATATATGTGATTCTAACTGGTAATGAACTGCCAACTCGGTGTATCCCTTCCTTCTCACTCAACACCAAATGTGTAGATGGGCTGACCCCACTGCTTCCATTTACATTCAAATGTAGACAAACTAATCAAGGCGATGCCAGGACCTGTCACCATCAACACCGACCGTTCCAAATCCGTTATAGATGTACACGTGCAGCTACAAATATTGTCCTGAGATTTTGACATCCGCGGTGTTTTTCCAGTTAGTAAAATAATGGTGCTGAAAATACACGCCAAGCAAACGTTGGGAATATTTATCTGTTTAACTCATGGCAATCTCGCGACATAGGCCCCCTCTTAAGAGAGTAGTCCATCTCACTCTCCTCCACCATGAGTTAAATCCAGATAATTCATTCCTCTTCTTCAGGAGCTGGGTGTCTTGACAAGAAATCCGCTCCAACATTTTCCTTCCCAGGAATGTACTCTACTGTGAAATTATACGGTTGAAGTAACAACGACCACCGCATCAAACGTGCGTTGAGCTTCTGAGAAGTAGCCAGGAACATCAGGGGCTGATGATCCGACTGAACCCGAAACTTAACTCCATACAAATATGGCTGAAATTTTTGCACTGCCCATACGAGGGACAAGCATTCTCTCTCGACGGTTGAATAATTCCTCTCCGCCGGTAGAAGTTTCTTACTTGCGTATGCTACAGGTTTCAAAACCGAAGCATCGTCTTTTCCTTCCTGTAACAAAGCGGCTCCAATTCCAATCGCACTCGCATCTGTTCTCAACACAAATTGTTTGGAAAGGTCAGGGAGCTGTAATACAGGTTTGCTGACCAAGGCCTCCTTTAACTGACTATAGGCATTCTCACATTCTGGTGTCCAAATGATTTGATCCGGGAATCCATTTTTCAAGGTTTCGGTCAACGGAGCTCCCAGTTCCGTGAAATGTGGGATAAATTTGTGGTAGAACCCACACAACGAGAGAAAAGATCGCACATCCTTCTTCGTTTTTGGCCTTGGTGCATTTCTGATTTTCTCCAGGTTCTTCTCTTCTGGAACAATGTGTCCTGGAGTGATGGTGTGACCTAGAAATTCCAGAGTCTGGTAACCAATCATGCACTTGGTTGGACGAGCAGTAAGCCCTGCTTCCTTGAGCCTATTAAACACTCTCTCCAAGGATTGTAAGTGGTCATCCAGGCTGTCACTGGAAATCAGAATATCATCCATGAATGAGATGATGGACGGATCCTGTAACGGATCTAGTAAAGTCCTCATCATGCGTGTAAACACACTAGGTGCATTGCTGAGTCCAAAGGGCATGACCTTGAATTCGTAGTGTCCACTGGGTGTACTGAAAGCTAACAGTGGTCGAATCTCCGGTTTGACTGGTATCTGATAGTACCCCCGACTCAGATCCACCTTTGAAAAGTACCGAGCCTTATGGAGCCTAGCGAATAACTGAGTTGGATTCGGCAAAGGTTCCACCTGAAACTGTGTATGACTGTTCAGCAGTCGGTAATCTATACACAACCTGTGTTCTCCACTTGGTTTGCGTAACAAAACTACCCCCGCATTGTATGGGGATGTGGATGGTGCAATCACGTCATCCTCCAGCAGTTTTTTTATTTCCTCCTCCAGGGCCTTTTCTTTAGAGAATGGCACTGGGTAAACCTTTTGGCGAACAGGCTCCTGTGTGGTCAAAGTCATCTCGAACTCCACCAACCTCGTTCGTCCTGGTTTATCAGTCAGTATCTCCTTATGAGACTTGAGAACCTGGGTTATCCTTTCCCTCTCCTGGGAGGTCAGATCAGGGTTCACTTGTACATCCCTATAGGTTTCCTGGTGTACTAAGGGATATTCCCTGCCCTCGCTGGTTCCCACTTCTGTCTCCACTGCAACTGCCATTGCCATGAGGTGAGCTGCCTTGTCTCCGGGTCTCTCTTCGTATTTCCGCAAGAGATTGATATGGAAAATCTTCGACTTTCCCCGGATCCGGATCTGATAGTTGGTTCTGGATATCACCCTTTCCACGGGAAATGGTCCTTGCCAACCTATCTCCAGTTTGTTGTTTCCCGTTGGGAGTAGCAACAAGACTTTATCTCCCACCTCTAGAGATCTTTCTTTAGACCTACGGTTGTAGTAAGCCGCATGTCTTTTCCTGGCCTTTTTCAAGTTTTGATTTGCCAGAGTCCATCCCTTGTGGAGTTTTTCTTTCAGTTCCTCCACGTATTGATAGGATGAGATTACTTCTTCTGACGTCCCCTCTTCAGTCCAACTCCTCAACATGGCTTCCAACGGTCCTTTGATTGGACGACCAAACAGCAACGTAGCGGGTGGTAGTCCTGTTGAGCCATGAGGAACTTCCCGATAGGCAAAGAGTGCTGCTGGGATATATTCATCCCACCTATCAGGTTTTTCCTGCGCTAATTTCCTGAGCATTGTCATCAACGTGCCGTTGAAACGCTCTACTTGTCCATTGGCTTGAGGGTGGTAAGGGCTGGTATGTATGTGGTTAGAGTGAAACACCCTAAATACCTCCTCCATGAGTTTTCCACAAAACTGAGATCCATTGTCCGTCAGAATTTGATCCGGAAAGCCTAATCTGGTAAAGGCCTCCATCAGTGCGTCCGCCACTCTTTTCGAGTCCATCGTGGTCAACGGTATAGCCTCACCCCACATTGTACAGCAATCCACCATTGTGAGTATATACATGTTCCTCTTCCTAGTCCTGGGAAGTGGACCCACGATATCGATGGCTACCCTCTCGAAAGGAGAGTTCATGATGGGCATCTCACCCAACATCACCGGTGCTGTCCAGTGTTTCGGTGCCACCCTCTGGCACTCAGGGCATGACTTCACATACCGACGCACATCATCTGTCATTCCCGGCCAATAGTAGTGGCAGGAAATCCGCTGCATGGTGGCGGCAATACCCATGTGTCCACTAAAGGAGATGGTATGCCCCATATGAAGAATCTGGGACCGATGAGCTTTTGGGACGACCAACTGACCGTATAGGTTGTCTCCCCTTCCTGCTCTCCTGTAGAGTATCCTATTCTTCATGTAGTACTGCCCCCGTCCTGGTGGATCAGCACTTTTCTGCAGCTTTTTGTAGCAAGGACGTAAAGTATCATCCTCACTCTGGGCAGTTCGTAGCTCCCCCGGCATTGGGTTAGTCACAATTGCGTCTGCCTCTTCCGTTTTCGCCTGAGAGCGAGTCTGCATTGCTCCCATATGAATAGGCTCCCTGGGCATTCCCAGAAAGACATACCGGCAACCTAGGATGACTGGAAAAATGGGATCGGTCAATACAGCGGCCTTGATGGTGCCGGTGACGTACCTTGACCGAATCTCCACATTAGCAATGGGCAACTTCATGGTTACAGCACTCTTCTGTGCAGGCTGTATATCCAATGTTTCACCTGTGAATTGTTCTGGATGTACTAGATCCGCAGAAATCACGGCCTCCCCGTCCAGTCCTGTGTCGTATAAACACTCCACTTGACGACCGTTAACCTCTACCAATTCCACTACAGGTGGTTTCTCCTGGTCTGGAGTCTCTTCCTCGGCCTCGACCTGTTCGGTGGGCTCCACCTTAGGTTTCCCTGAGCACACGACGAATTGAGTGTCTCCTGACTTTCCCCTGCAGTCAATAGCATTGTGCGTGTTTGACTTGACATTCGTTGCACCATTTCCCTGTCCTAGATTTTCTATTGTCGGACTTGAATGAGCTCTCCTGGTGGCGAGCTTCCTTGTTGACCTTGGCATTTTCCGTGACAACCTCCTTGGAAGTCACTTGACATGCTGCAAAATGAGGGTTCTTAGCCTTCGATTTGCAGTCCCTCGTATTGTGAGAGGGTGACTTACAAATTGAACACCACTTCTCCGACCACGGTCGTTTAGGTGTAGAGCTTGAGGTGCTCTTGCTTCCCTCCTTCTTCTTCTCTGAACTATCCTCTGATTTTTGCCCATAAGGTTCCCACTTTTTTGTTCCTGAGTTTTTGGCTTTCTTCTTGTCATGTTTCTCTTGACTTTTGGTGTTGGTGGAAAGTTTTTCCCCTGCCTCCCCATGTACCTCGACGAACCGTTCTGCTAATTTATTCACGAGGTCAATACGTTCCGCTCCTTGTTCTCCCAGGAACGTCCTGAGAGGTTTAGACATTTGCTTCTTCAGCTGGTCGACCACCATGAGCTCTTCCAGACTCTCATAGTCATGTGCGAACCCAGCCAAATCCATCCACTTATGGAGATAAGATTTAAGACGCAAACTGTAGGCGGCAAACAACTCTCCCGGTTCTCGTTTCGCTGCTCGAAATTTTTTCCGGTAGGTATGCGATGTAACCTCGAATCGTTTCAGCAGAGCCGTCTTTAATTCATCATAATTGTTCTCATGTCCTGGTGGCAGGCGAGTATAAACCTCGTATCCTGTCCCGCGTAATCCCTGGGATAGCTTAAGATTCCATTTGTTACGCTCCAGACCCATAGCAACTGACATAGCCTCGAAGCGTTGAAGGTATTGGTCAATCTTCTCTTTGTCCTCCTCGTAGACCGCTAAAGGAAACTTCATAGCATGGTACCCATGTCCACCTACTGGTGTTGATCCTGGGATGGAGGAACCTCCAACTGCTCCCTCAGTTTCTCCATTAGATTGACTCTTCAACTCGAGTTCCCTCATCCGGTACTCGTGCTCCCTTTTCTGTGCTTCCTGTTCAGCTTCTAATTTCCTAGCTGCTTGCTCAGCTTCAAATTTCCTAGCTGCTTGCTCAGCTTCCAATTTCCTAGCTGCTTGCTCAGCTTCCAATTTCTTAGCTGCTTGTTCCAACTCCATCCTTCTCAATTCCAGCTCGGCCTTTCGATCATCCCTTTCTGCTTGACGATACTCTCTCTCCACTTCCTGTATGTAATCCGTTAGAGCAGACCCCGCCAATCCCATTTCTTCCCCCCTTTCCTTTAATTCTAACGTGCTAAGTTTAGGGGTGGCCATTATACAGAGAGGTAAGCTAGCAGGTCTAGTACAATATAACTGCAAATTACTATACCGATATATGAACAAGTACTATAAATCTCGATATTACCACACACAGTACATTCACTCAGTGACAAGAGTAGAATCAGGACCACAGACCTATGCAGACGTGTGAAGTGTGAACAGGTAAGATATTAATCCTAACCCCTATCCACATTCACTCTAGCTGGATTCTCCAAAATGATATCTCCCTTTTATAACTAAGGATCCCGTGTCAAAAGACCCCGTTGTCAGAAGATCCCCCTGTCAAACGTTCCTGCTTGCAGGAGATCTCGCTGTCCAAGGATTCCGTTTACGGGAGATCTCGCTGTCCAAAGATCACGTTTACGATAGATCTCGTTGTCCAAAGATCACGTTTACGAGAGATCCCACTGTCCAAATATCACGTTACGAGCCCCCAGTAATGTCGTGTCCTCCTTTAAAGTGTCGTCCCTGGAGTGAGGAGATCCGACACCCACATTATAATATTATTTTTTTCCCCCTCAATATTCTGGAGAATCCACCAGCTTCCGTCCAACACACTCCATCAGCCTATGGACACCTTTTCCTATCACTCTCACACTGTCGTACTATGCCCCCTTCTCATACTTCCCCAACGCAACATACTCAACAACTCTTACTTCTAGAAATTAATACAGATTAATTTATTAAAATAAAAGTGTAACGTGTATGAGACGTGTATGCGAAGAAAATGTGTGACGTGTTCTATAAAGTGTAGAGAATCTGACTCTCAGACATCAGCTCAGTCCGCTGATCACAGCAAAGATAGACCACAGCACGTTACGTCAGAACAAGTACGTCTCACCCGTTGCCGGAACCATCCTGCCGGATACTGCTTTGCTTCTGTAGACCTCTGGTAATCCCATTTCATGAACATGAGAAATAGACACCGGTGGTATGAACAGTTACTTATGGACCGGATTCACTCTACACAATGTCCGTTCCTAATGTTCTCTAACCAACTGCACAAGTTCTTTTCTAGTGTTTACACAGTTAGTAAAGTTAAGTGTTAGTCGACAGATCATCCTCGTTGCACATCGAACCATTCAGTCCGCAAGTGCTAATTACTAATGTTAATTGTTACTGTACTAACACTAGTTACTCTTAACCGGTTCTCGGTTCGTTACCACTGTTTAATGCTGTATGGTGCAACTGTAATCTTCACTATGTTGGGTGAATCAACCTCCCTCTAGCTTTTAATCACGTCTGTAAGCAATCTTTATTGATTGCCGAACTGGTGTTCTTCAGACTGGGATTTTCTTCCTTCCCAAAACTTTATTGAGCTTCCTTGGATCTGGTAGGGAACCTAGGATAGAAACAACACACCTGGTGATAGTACTAGTTCATGATTCTTTCGGCTGAGTGTAAGCCTATCACCTTGCCTAATGATCGTTAGCTAACTAGACTTAGTCATAGAGCAGATTAGCTACCCACCTAGAATCGAATCAGGTTATGACAAAGAAAAAATCAGCAAACAGAATGTGGAACCCCTCCCACAAGGGACACCTACGGGAAATCCCAATTATCCCTCATTACTCAATTCTCAACTAGTAAAGCTTATCAACACTTCACTAATCTATTCTAGCTAACAGAGTCAAGTATCACTTCCCTACTCTAGCTAGTTTCCACTAACAGTGCTAATCATCACACTATAGTTTAACAAGGCTACTGCCTAAAGTAATTATAACGAATATATTATAATAGGTTATACCTTAAATGGCACCACTGCAGTCCTATCAATCATATCTACATCTGCCATTATAGGCACGTGTAAAATTAAGTCACTAATTAACACACGGTAGATATTATTTCCACTAGGCGCTGCCGTGCCCTGGCACTCTGACTAAAGCATAATTTCAAGTCCTCCCTAGCTGGTCACAACTAGAGTTTATATGGCAAACTACCAAAGTTGTCCACGTGACTTTATCCTCTTCTCCCCCACACAGGTGTTATTTGGACATATCAACCATTTGCAAGGATCTATTTTTCCGGGCTTAAATCCTGTCAAAGTTGTCAGTAATTGTTAAGATTCTCAAAACAAGCCAGCGAATTTTATGACGACTTCCAACAAACAGTTGCAAATAACCCCGTCAAACTCTTCATGTTCCGGAAACCAAGAATTGACATATGTACTGTTTTCTCCCTACTAAGTACTTCCGTTTTACATCTGCCATTGTGATCTCACGGCTTCCATCTGCATTCAAATGTTGACAAACTTGTCAATCTTCTGTTCCGTGGTGACAATATATGTGATTCTAACTGGTAATGAACTGCCAACTCGGTGTATCCCTTCCTTCTCACTCAACACCAAATGTGTAGATGGGCTGACCCCACTGCTTCCATTTACATTCAAATGTAGACAAACTAATCAAGGCGATGCCAGGACCTGTCACCATCAACACCGACCGTTCCAAATCCGTTATAGATGTACACGTGCAGCTACAAATATTGTCCTGAGATTTTGACATCCGCGGTGTTTTTCCAGTTAGTAAAATAATGGTGCTGAAAATACACGCCAAGCAAACGTCGGGAATATTTATCTGTTTAACTCATGGCAATCTCGCGACATAGGCCCCCTCTTAAGAGAGTAGTCCATCTCACTCTCCTCCACCATGAGTTAAATCCAGATAATTCATTCCTCTTCTTCAGGAGCTGGGTGTCTTGACAAGAAATCCGCTCCAACATTTTCCTTCCCAGGAATGTACTCTACTGTGAAATTATACGGTTGAAGTAACAACGACCACCGCATCAAACGTGCGTTGAGCTTCTGAGAAGTAGCCAGGAACATCAGGGGCTGATGATCCGACTGAACCCGAAACTTAACTCCATACAAATATGGCTGAAATTTTTGCACTGCCCATACGAGGGACAAGCATTCTCTCTCGACGGTTGAATAATTCCTCTCCGCCGGTAGAAGTTTCTTACTTGCGTATGCTACAGGTTTCAAAACCGAAGCATCGTCTTTTCCTTCCTGTAACAAAGCGGCTCCAATTCCAATCGCACTCGCATCTGTTCTCAACACAAATTGTTTGGAAAGGTCAGGGAGCTGTAATACAGGTTTGCTGACCAAGGCCTCCTTTAACTGACTATAGGCATTCTCACATTCTGGTGTCCAAATGATTTGATCCGGTAATCCCTTTTTCAAGGTTTCGGTCAACGGAGCTCCCAGTTCAGTGAAATGTGGGATAAATTTGTGGTAGAACCCACACAACGAGAGAAAAGATCGCACATCCTTCTTCGTTTTTGGCCTTGGTGCATTTCTGATTTTCTCCAGGTTCTTCTCTTCTGGAACAATGTGTCCTGGAGTGATGGTGTGACCTAGAAATTCCAGAGTCTGGTAACCAATCATGCACTTGGTTGGACGAGCAGTAAGCCCTGCTTCCTTGAGCCTATTAAACACTCTCTCCAAGGATTGTAAGTGGTCATCCAGGCTGTCACTGGAAATCAGAATATCATCCATGAATGAGATGATGGACGGATCCTGTAACGGATCTAGTAAAGTCCTCATCATGCGTGTAAACACACTAGGTGCATTGCTGAGTCCAAAGGGCATGACCTTGAATTCGTAGTGTCCACTGGGTGTACTGAAAGCTAACAGTGGTCGAATCTCCGGTTTGACTGGTATCTGATAGTACCCCCGACTCAGATCCACCTTTGAAAAGTACCGAGCCTTATGGAGCCTAGCGAATAACTGAGTTGGATTCGGCAAAGGTTCCACCTGAAACTGTGTATGACTGTTCAGCAGTCGGTAATCTATACACAACCTGTGTTCTCCACTTGGTTTGCGTAACAAAACTACCCCCGCATTGTATGGGGATGTGGATGGTGCAATCACGTCATCCTCCAGCAGTTTTTTTATTTCCTCCTCCAGGGCCTTTTCTTTAGAGAATGGCACTGGGTAAACCTTTTGGCGAACAGGCTCCTGTGTGGTCAAAGTCATCTCGAACTCCACCAACCTCGTTCGTCCTGGTTTATCAGTCAGTATCTCCTTATGAGACTTGAGAACCTGGGTTATCCTTTCCCTCTCCTGGGAGGTCAGATCAGGGTTCACTTGTACATCCCTATAGGTTTCCTGGTGTACTAAGGGATATTCCCTGCCCTCGCTGGTTCCCACTTCTGTCTCCACTGCAACTGCCATTGCCATGAGGTGAGCTGCCTTGTCTCCGGGTCTCTCTTCGTATTTCCGCAAGAGATTGATATGGAAAATCTTCGACTTTCCCCGGATCCGGATCTGATAGTTGGTTCTGGATATCACCCTTTCCACGGGAAATGGTCCTTGCCAACCTATCTCCAGTTTGTTGTTTCCCGTTGGGAGTAGCAACAAGACTTTATCTCCCACCTCTAGAGATCTTTCTTTAGACCTACGGTTGTAGTAAGCCGCATGTCTTTTCCTGGCCTTTTTCAAGTTTTGATTTGCCAGAGTCCATCCCTTGTGGAGTTTTTCTTTCAGTTCCTCCACGTATTGATAGGATGAGATCACTTCTTCTGACGTCCCCTCTTCAGTCCAACTCCTCAACATGGCTTCCAACGGTCCTTTGATTGGACGACCAAACAGCAACGTAGCGGGTGGTAGTCCTGTTGAGCCATGAGGAACTTCCCGATAGGCAAAGAGTGCTGCTGGGATATATTCATCCCACCTATCAGGTTTTTCCTGCGCTAATTTCCTGAGCATTGTCATCAACGTGCCGTTGAAACGCTCTACTTGTCCATTGGCTTGAGGGTGGTAAGGGCTGGTATGTATGTGGTTAGAGTGAAACACCCTAAATACCTCCTCCATGAGTTTTCCACAAAACTGAGATCCATTGTCCGTCAGAATTTGATCCGGAAAGCCTAATCTGGTAAAGGCCTCCATCAGTGCGTCCGCCACTCTTTTCGAGTCAATCGTGGTCAACGGTATAGCCTCACCCCACATTGTACAGCAATCCACCATTGTGAGTATATACATGTTCCTCTTCCTAGTCCTGGGAAGTGGACCCACGATATCGATGGCTACCCTCTCGAAAGGAGAGTTCATGATGGGCATCTCACCCAACATCACCGGTGCTGTCCAGTGTTTCGGTGCCACCCTCTGGCACTCAGGGCATGACTTCACATACCGACGCACATCATCTGTCATTCCCGGCCAATAGTAGTGGCAGGAAATCCGCTGCATGGTGGCGGCAATACCCATGTGTCCACTAAAGGAGATGGTATGCCCCATATGAAGAATCTGGGACCGATGAGCTTTTGGGACGACCAACTGACCGTATAGGTTGTCTCCCCTTCCTGCTCTCCTATAGAGTATCCTATTCTTCATGTAGTACTGCCCCCGTCCTGGTGGATCAGCACTTTTCTGCAGCTTTTTGTAGCAAGGACGTAAAGTATCATCCTCACTCTGGGCAGTTCGTAGCTCCCCCGGCATTGGGTTAGTCACAATTGCGTCTGCCTCTTCCGTTTTCGCCTGAGAGCGAGTCTGCATTGCTCCCATATGAATAGGCTCCCTGGGCATTCCCAGAAAGACATACCGGCAACCTAGGATGACTGGAAAAATGGGATCGGTCAATACAGCGGCCTTGATGGTGCCGGTGACGTACCTTGACCGAATCTCCACATTAGCAATGGGCAACTTCATGGTTACAGCACTCTTCTGTGCAGGCTGTATATCCAATGTTTCACCTGTGAATTGTTCTGGATGTACTAGATCCGCAGAAATCACGGCCTCCCCGTCCAGTCCTGTGTCGTATAAACACTCCACTTGACGACCGTTAACCTCTACCAATTCCACTACAGGTGGTTTCTCCTGGTCTGGAGTCTCTTCCTCGGCCTCGACCTGTTCGGTGGGCTCCACCTTAGGTTTCCCTGAGCACACGACGAATTGAGTGTCTCCTGACTTTCCCCTGCAGTCAATAGCATTGTGCGTGTTTGACTTGCATTCGTTGCACCATTTCCCTGTCCTAGATTTTCTATTGTCGGACTTGAATGAGCTCTCCTGGTGGCGAGCTTCCTTGTTGACCTTGGCATTTTCCGTGACAACCTCCTTGGAAGTCACTTGACATGCTGCAAAATGAGGGTTCTTAGCCTTCGATTTGCAGTCCCTCGTATTGTGAGAGGGTGACTTACAAATTGAACACCACTTCTCCGACCACGGTCGTTTAGGTGTAGAGCTTGAGGTGCTCTTGCTTCCCTCCTTCTTCTTCTCTGAACTATCCTCTGATTTTTGCCCATAAGGTTCCCACTTTTTTGTTCCTGAGTTTTTGGCTTTCTTCTTGTCATGTTTCTCTTGACTTTTGGTGTTGGTGGAAAGGTTTTCCCCTGCCTCCCCATGTACCTCGACGAACCGTTCTGCTAATTTATTCACGAGGTCAATACGTTCCGCTCCTTGTTCTCCCAGGAACGTCCTGAGAGGTTTAGACATTTGCTTCTTCAGCTGGTCGACCACCATGAGCTCTTCCAGACTCTCATAGTCATGTGCGAACCCAGCCAAATCCATCCACTTATGGAGATAAGATTTAAGACGCAAACTGTAGGCGGCAAACAACTCTCCCGGTTCTCGTTTCGCTGCTCGAAATTTTTTCCGGTAGGTATGCGATGTAACCTCGAATCGTTTCAGCAGAGCCGTCTTTAATTCATCATAATTGTTCTCATGTCCTGGTGGCAGGCGAGTATAAACCTCGTATCCTGTCCCGCGTAATCCCTGGGATAGCTTAAGATTCCATTTGTTACGCTCCAGACCCATAGCAACTGACATAGCCTCGAAGCGTTGAAGGTATTGGTCAATCTTCTCTTTGTCCTCCTCGTAGACCGCTAAAGGAAACTTCATAGCATGGTACCCATGTCCACCTACTGGTGTTGATCCTGGGATGGAGGAACCTCCAACTGCTCCCTCAGTTTCTCCATTAGATTGACTCTTCAACTCGAGTTCCCTCATCCGGTACTCGTGCTCCCTTTTCTGTGCTTCCTGTTCAGCTTCTAATTTCCTAGCTGCTTGCTCAGCTTCAAATTTCCTAGCTGCTTGCTCAGCTTCCAATTTCCTAGCTGCTTGCTCAGCTTCCAATTTCTTAGCTGCTTGTTCCAACTCCATCCTTCTCAATTCCAGCTCGGCCTTTCGATCATCCCTTTCTGCTTGACGATACTCTCTCTCCACTTCCTGTATGTAATCCGTTAGAGCAGACCCCGCCAATCCCATTTCTTCCCCCCTTTCCTTTAATTCTAACGTGCTAAGTTTAGGGGTGGCCATTATACAGAGAGGTAAGCTAGCAGGTCTAGTACAATATAACTGCAAATTACTATACCGATATATGAACAAGTACTATAAATCTCGATATTACCACACACAGTACATTCACTCAGTGACAAGAGTAGAATCAGGACCACAGACCTATGCAGACGTGTGAAGTGTGAACAGGTAAGATATTAATCCTAACCCCTATCCACATTCACTCTAGCTGGATTCTCCAAAATGATATCTCCCTTTTATAACTAAGGATCCCGTGTCAAAAGACCCCGTTGTCAGAAGATCCCCCTGTCAAACGTTCCTGCTTGCAGGAGATCTCGCTGTCCAAGGATTCCGTTTACGGGAGATCTCGCTGTCCAAAGATCACGTTTACGATAGATCCCGCTGTCCAAGGATCACGTTTACGAGAGATCCCACTGTCCAAATATCACGTTTACGAGCCCCCAGTAATGTCGTGTCCTCCTTTAAAGTGTCGTCCCTGGAGTGAGGAGATCCGACACCCACATTATAATATTATTTTTTTTCCCCCTCAATATTCTGGAGAATCCACCAGCTTCCGTCCAACACACTCCATCAGCCTATGGACACCTTTTCCTATCACTCTCACACTGTCGTACTATGCCCCCTTCTCATACTTCCCCAACGCAACATACTCAACAACTCTTACTTCTAGAAATTAATACAGATTAATTTATTAAAATAAAAGTGTAACGTGTATGAGACGTGTATGCGAAGAAAATGTGTGACGTGTTCTATAAAGTGTAGAGAATCTGACTCTCAGACATCAGCTCAGTCCGCTGATCACAGCAAAGATAGACCACAGCACGTTACGTCAGAACAAGTACGTCTCACCCGTTGCCGGAACCATCCTGCCGGATACTGCTTTGCTTCTGTAGACCTCTGGTAATCCCATTTCATGAACATGAGAAATAGACACCGGTGGTATGAACAGTTACTTATGGACCGGATTCACTCTACACAATGTCCGTTCCTAATGTTCTCTAACCAACTGCACAAGTTCTTTTCTAGTGTTTACACAGTTAGTAAAGTTAAGTGTTAGTCGACAGATCATCCTCGTTGCACATCGAACCATTCAGTCCGCAAGTGCTAATTACTAATGTTAATTGTTACTGTACTAACACTAGTTACTCTTAACCGGTTCTCGGTTCGTTACCACTGTTTAATGCTGTATGGTGCAACTGTAATCTTCACTATGTTGGGTGAATCAACCTCCCTCTAGCTTTTAATCACGTCTGTAAGCAATCTTTATTGATTGCCGAACTGGTGTTCTTCAGACTGGGATTTTCTTCCTTCCCAAAACTTTATTGAGCTTCCTTGGATCTGGTAGGGAACCTAGGATAGAAACAACACACCTGGTGATAGTACTAGTTCATGATTCTTTCGGCTGAGTGTAAGCCTATCACCTTGCCTAATGATCGTTAGCTAACTAGACTTAGTCATAGAGTAGATTAGCTACCCACCTAGAATCGAATCAGGTTATGACAAAGAAAAAATCAGCAAACAGAATGTGGAACCCCTCCCACAAGGGACACCTACGGGAAATCCCAATTATCCCTCATTACTCAATTCTCAACTAGTAAAGCTTATCAACACTTCACTAATCTATTCTAGCTAACAGAGTCAAGTATCACTTCCCTACTCTAGCTAGTTTCCACTAACAGTGCTAATCATCACACTATAGTTTAACAAGGCTACTGCCTAAAGTAATTATAACGAATATATTATAATAGGTTATACCTTAAATGGCACCACTGCAGTCCTATCAATCATATCTACATCTGCCATTATAGGCACGTGTAAAATTAAGTCACTAATTAACACACGGTAGATATTATTTCCACTAGGCGCTGCCGTGCCCTGGCACTCTGACTAAAGCATAATTTCAAGTCCTCCCTAGCTGGTCACAACTAGAGTTTATATGGCAAACTACCAAAGTTGTCCACGTGACTTTATCCTCTTCTCCCCCACACAGGTGTTATTTGGACATATCAACCATTTGCAAGGATCTATTTTTCCGGGCTTAAATCCTGTCAAAGTTGTCAGTAATTGTTAAGATTCTCAAAACAAGCCAGCGAATTTTATGACGACTTCCAACAAACAGTTGCAAATAACCCCGTCAAACTCTTCATGTTCCGGAAACCAAGAATTGACATATGTACTGTTTTCTCCCTACTAAGTACTTCCGTTTTACATCTGCCATTGTGATCTCACGGCTTCCATCTGCATTCAAATGTTGACAAACTTGTCAATCTTCTGTTCCGTGGTGACAATATATGTGATTCTAACTGGTAATGAACTGCCAACTCGGTGTATCCCTTCCTTCTCACTCAACACCAAATGTGTAGATGGGCTGACCCCACTGCTTCCATTTACATTCAAATGTAGACAAACTAATCAAGGCGATGCCAGGACCTGTCACCATCAACACCGACCGTTCCAAATCCGTTATAGATGTACACGTGCAGCTACAAATATTGTCCTGAGATTTTGACATCCGCGGTGTTTTTCCAGTTAGTAAAATAATGGTGCTGAAAATACACGCCAAGCAAACGTCGGGAATATTTATCTGTTTAACTCATGGCAATCTCGCGAC